>JAAALK010000283.1:30225719-30550574 GCA_019279435.1 Zizania palustris
TCTTTAATTGTCTGGAGGCTGCCAAATGGGATGTGGTCATCGGGAGTTGAAAATGGGTGACACCACTAAAGTCTATGCTTCATGACCAGTAGCTAGAGACAATCCTTATAACTTTATTTAATATCACTTTGTTATATGTAATCTGTCTAAACAACTAATATTTGTACATCGGAGCAAGTATAACATAATTAAGGCTTATGAAACTATTAAATTTTTACAAGAAACTATTGTGCTAGCTGCATGCATGTGGAAATTTATAGAAAATGGACGTGGTTAGAACTTAGAACAGATATATGTACTTATCGACATACCTCGTATAGATATATGTTCATGGAATCGTACAAACAAGACGATACGACGTAACTTTAATCTTCCATTGAAGCTGAATGCAAAATGAACTTCAAGCAAGATAGTACGTGCCAGCTGATCGATAGATCATGTAGTATATTTTATATTAAAGAGATGTTTTAATTATAAGATGATCAAATAAAAGAGAAGAATATAGGCAACACTCATGGAAGGTATGGTTTATAATGTTTGCCCCAATCATTTGGTGATAACATGGCATGATTATTGTTTAGTGAGAACAGCTAGTGTTGATCGATGATATGTCAAATAAACCATGAGGAGTTGCATCCACAATCAATATGTTGAATTGTAGAGAGGAAAAACTACAAATATTTTGGAAATTCGTAAAAATGTCATTACAATTTTTTGTAATTTAAAAAATGTCACTATCAATGACTGTGGTAGGCTCCATCTGTCAGTGACACACCGATGACATATTTCAAAACCATGAAAAATTATAATGGCATAGAAAATTTTTACCCAAATATAAAATATTGTATCATTGTCGATTTGTTGTATGTAGCCTTACACTACGGGAACACAGTTGTTTGCTGAGTGCCTAGGGCACTCGGCGAAGCCTCTTTTGCACTCGGCGAAGGCTTCGCCGAGTGCTACACTCGGCAAATGGCACTCGGCACAAGAGATGTCGGCGACGAGGGGGTTTGCCGAGTGCATTTTATCGCGCACTCGGTAAACACTTCAACGAGTGTCACGTTAGGCACTCGGCAAAATGAGTCGTCTAACAGCCAGGACGCAGCCTAAACAACATTTGCTGAGTGCCTCACGTGGCACTCGGCAAAGCCACGCATGGAAGCATTTGCCGAGTGTCCCACGTGGCACTCGACAAAGCCACGCATGGAAGCGCGCACGTGGCATTGTGGCTTTGCCGAGTGCCGCAAAAAATGGGCGGGGGATTTTTTTTTTAGGTTGTTTTCCGAGTGCCATTGTCGCCCCCCCTCCCTTCTCCCTGCTTTTTACGACGGGTAAATGGGTATATTCGTGGGTATATGGCACCTGTGAGTGATGGGTATGGACACAAGTTCTTTTTCCGTTGTGTAAACAAGTACGGGTATGGATATGGGGCAGTGCTCATAGCCTCATACACGACTATCATCCCTAGTCCAAATGAGCACGAAAATTACGGAACACGACAAGCAGTGGAAAATCACCATTGGTAATCACACGAATCGCCAAATTCCAATTTGAAGATTATGTATTTTTGTCATAGTATTGTTCTGCAACTGCAAGGTGTGTACTGGTGTTGTACCATGCTGCGTGCATCATTGCAGGTCTCAAACTCTCATGCCTGATTAGATTAAGTTAAGTATGTATTTAAATATTGATTAGTTACTCATTGATTAAATAAGATTTTATATTTCAGAATAATATAATGTGGTGTTTATATATTGGAATAGGTCTACATAACCCCCTCACATATTGTCAGTAACCTTTAAAATATCATTTACTCCTGACGTGCCACATTGGATAATATTTTTTCTTATCCCATGAATACAGTGCCTGGAACAATTTCCGCCTCATCTTATCATTACTTATTTTTAGACAACTTTTGGAGCTCCAATTTTCACTTTTTTGTTCTTTAACACAACGTGGCTGGAAAAAAACCACAAACTACAATGTGTGAAAAATTACCTTCAACTCATGCTGTAATCAGATAGTTTACTCCTTGTCATCAGCTTTTCATTTGTCTAGCTGAAGAGGGAGGGAGGAGGAGACGTCGGAGTGAACGAGGCATTAATGGAGTGAACGAGAAGTCTATGATACATTATTGTTAGTTTTTTATGTAGACGCGTGTAACCAATGTGGCAATCTTGTCCAACGTAGCGCTCCAGCAGTGCAAAACTACTTTGCAAAATAACCTTAGGGGGTTAAGTAAACGGTATTTAAAAGGTTAAGGGGTTAAACACATGGTTTTTTAGGTTAAGTGGTTAAGTAATCAATCTACAATACGTGAGGGGTTATGTAGACTTATTCCTTATATATTTAAATGTTTGATCAATTTGATACTTATTTTTTTATATCTTAACATGATAGTGTCATAAAAAATATGCTCCGGACAATGAAAAAAGAAAGAGGAGAAAATGAGTTGATACTATCACAAAGATAGTTGATAATTTTTTAAAAAGTAATACAAACACTTCAATATTCACGAGATCTAAATACGTTAGTGATAGTTATGTGCAAGAACGGCGTCAAAGATAATGTTAACACCGAGACGGATACACAAACTAGCTAGACCATCACTACTACAAACTGTCACTGTAGTGGCGTTGGGCAAAACCACTGTAGTGGCGGGCCATTAGATGCCCGCCACTAGAGTTGCTGGTGCTGACGGCAGCACCAGCGCCCGCCACTATTGCTGGTCAGCGCGCCGATGAGGTGGCGGGCGCTCTGACCGCCACTGCTAACCAGCGATAGCAGTGGCGTTAGAGCAGTGGCGGACTGGATGCCCGCCACTATAGGTCGATTTTGCCCGCCGCTACAGTGTCGCTTTGTAGTAGTGCATGGTGGTGGTGGACCAGGCAAATCGACCATTGATCTGAAAAATAAAATAGCAGCACAACATACTGCAAGCCAATGACCGGTCAACCAAATTTCCAACTGACCGGCCGGATTATCGAGTATCGATCTGCTCCCTCGTTCTCCTTTCTTTTGGTGCACAATGCAAGTGGGAGAGAGAACACAGATCGAGAATACAGGAGCTCGCTGAGAGATAGCTAGGGAATAATGAGTTCCCGCTCTGGCAGTAGTACGCACGTACAGGATCGACATGCAGGCAATATATCCTACAAGCAGTGCTCATTAATTCACCAGAGGGAGCTGGAGGAGAGAAACGAGGACGGAGCATAGACGACCGGCCGGCCGCCTAACGGTGGCCACTGGCCAGATCGGCGTGGAAGACGGCGGCCGGCCGGTGCGATATGATGCTACTATACATCAGCACACGTACAGTGGCGCAAAGAGGCGAAGACATCAGTGGCCTCTCATCGATCATATCAATGGCTGCTGCTGGTACATTTATATATAGAGTACAGATGTAATCTAACCTAATAATCTTTCAGTGAAAGGTAGCGTTAGTTAATCATCGGTAGTAGTAATAACCTGGTGAACGATATATAGCACATGGTTGTGATAAAACTTTAGATGAATTGACCATAGACATGTTACTACCGTTCGCCACAATTTTGTGCGCGCAGTTAAGGAGGCAGCTAGCTAGCCAACAAGGAGATGCATCATGCATGGCAGAGATGAGATCCGCGAGCGAGCTTTGACTTGAGCTACCTAGTTGCAGCCTTTTGCGGAGATCATGTCGGCCATGCATACATGCATGGATCAAACAAATAAACACCGATCCTCCTCCTCCAATTAATGCACGCACGCACGGACTGATGCGATTGAAATCCAAAGCTAGAGATGCGGCTTAGGCTTAGCTCGGTGCAGTGTGTTGAGTCGAGTTCGAACTAGCTCGTGAACCTGGACGACCCCATGTGTGGCCATCAAACAAGCATCCACTGATATGATCCACCCACCACCAACTCGCCGGAGGATCTAGCCAGGCCAGCCAAGGGCGTTCAGTTCGTTCCTACAGTGGGGGGCCACCGAATCTCGTGCGCGCGCGCGCATGCCGGCCGGCGTGCATCCGGAGCTACCGATCGAGTAACCGAGCTAGAGCCACACCCACACCCTCTCGCTCCAGCTAACAAACGAGCATGCACCCACCCGGCGCCTGCCGCCTCGGGCCGCGACGGGATAGATAGATCATGGGTGTTGTTCGGTCGTACACGCGAAGCATCGCGCGCGCGAGCTCGCTTCGTTTTTTTTTTTGTGCCCTCCCGCGCGCGCCGGCTGACCATTTTCTTGCGCGCGCCGCGGCCGTCGAGTCGGAGTTGTCTGTGCGCGCTCGCTCTCGGGGCGAAGAGGACAAGGAAACGCGCGGGCGCGCGCGGGCGCGCGGCGGCATGGCACGGCGCGGAGATTAGGGAGGGGGGCAACGGCCGGCGTGGGCGGGTGGTAGGGCGAGGGATGCGCGGGTGGGAGGCGCGCGGCATGTGCGCGCCCGTGGGGAGTCGCGCGCGCGACGGGGGGGCGCCGTGGGTGGCGGGGCGCGGCTCGGATCTCGATCGGCGCGAGGGTGGTGGGGCCCGGACGGCACGGCCTCGGCGGGGTTCGAGCTGGCGCGCGGTCCCCAGCCGCCAAACCTGGCCGCGCGGACACCTGGCGGATTCTGCCCCTGCTACGTGACACGATCCGGCGCAGCGCGTTCCGCGGGCGCGCCCGTGCGTGCCCAACTGCCCATCTCGTCCCTTTACTAGGGCCCCCCTTTTTTCTCGTGTGCTCGCCGCGCCCTTGCGTTGGACGGACGGAGCGTGCTCTGCGCCTGCGGGTGGCGCGACAGCCGGATGGGTGCCTGTGTCCTGCGTGCTGTGTGCTGCACCGTACCTCGGGCCGGGGAATGAAAAGAGCAAGAGCGAGATTCAGAACACTTTGTTTTCGTTTTGTTCTATGTTACCGTTATAATAATTTACCTAGTATAAATAAATAGTTGGTGTTGGGTAAATAATTTTACCTTAGTAGGGTTCAAATGACATTATCAACGAAGTCTATATAAGGACGGAATTCTCTGGAGGTTCGAAACTATAAAAACAGTCGAAAACCCCTTCGTCCGCATAAAGCAAAAGCATCTAATGCAAGGCACCCGAAGAATACTGTGAAAACCGCAAACTAATTACAGAGTTATTTGAGCACCAAAGCCCCCCTCTAAGACCCTTCGGTCTCCGACCGAGAAGATGTGTGAAGTCTGCTCCGGCCGCAAGACTTCGAACTATGCTCTGTTATCCCTTCGAAGCTTTGAGCCTCGAGGTCCTCCTTTGGAATCCTCCGCTTCGGAGATCACTCCGGTACGAAGCATCCGGCCTATGCTTCGATACAGGCTCTAAATATATTAAGAAGCACTTCGGCATGAAGACCAAAACTAAGGGCATTCGTCTCTAGTATTTGCACATGTATTTACATAAGAGTTTACCATTTTGCTCATATGAAGTTTTGTAAACAAAGTCCTCTATGACGGTTATAAGTAGATGGTAAAATTGTCTTTTTTTGTTGTGTTTTGCCTATAAATAATGGGCATCTCTATAGTAAAATGATAGAAGACACAGAAAAAATACTATAAACTGGATGTAAGACTATTATTCTTTATGGAGGCCTGAACCAGTATAAAATACTCTCTTCATACAAACCCTTCGAGGTTCAAATCTCCTTTGTAATTAGAAGCCCTTTGAGGCTAATCAAACATGTTTGACGCAAACGCGATTGCGCCAACAGTTAAATTACTATATAAGTTTATTATAATGTATAATCCATATTATACTAATTTAATAAAATACTAAAATACATATTATATTTATGATTATCTTATTACTCACTTCAATTCCATAAAAACAAGTAGTTTTAAATTTATATTTAAAGTTGTATAAAATGAATCATTTTACATTTTGTTATGTATTTTAGACATCTATATCTCTGACGGTGCACAAATTTATCTTTGTCTTATGCGTTGTCTTACTTTTGTACCATATTTAATACGAGCAAATAAGAAAAATGCACACTAATTAATTAATCACTTCTTATTATATAAAATCATGTAAAATGACTTGTTTTTTAAACTAGAGGGAATACTATTTTAGCTCAAAAATGGCATTATAATTTTTTACTTTCTAAACATAATTATCCATATACTAACAACGGTATAATTTGTTAAATTGCTAATAGCTTATTTTTTTAAAAAAATATTATAAACTAACTTAAGGGTGTGTTTGGCAGGCTCTAGAGCTGCTTCTTTATCCTCTAAAGTTAGAGCCAAGCCAAATATTTTTTTTAAGGGGTGGATTCGAGCGTTTCAGAAAAATGAAATGGAGTAGTGGAGTATGGTCTAACCAGCTTTAATTGCTCCACTCCAGCTTTCCTATGAATTTCATGATCCGGAACACTACCTAACAGGCCCTAAAATAATCACTAATCCACACTGGAAACCAGCAGTTATGATTGGATCAAGGTTATCGACGGCTGGCCGGCCGGCCGGACAGAGATCGATTCGGCCGATGGGCGGGGGAGTGCACACCACGCTTGTCTTCATTGAACAAATCACTCGCTGTCGATCTTATCCTCGTAAAACCGTACTACTGTGTACTACCGTGTCAGTGAACTTAGGGCAGGCAAGCCGGCTGGCCGGCCGGCTGCCGGCAGTCGTGTTGATTCGTTGCGTGCGACGAAGTACTGTTTCCCACCTGCACGGGGGCATCTGCGACGACGACGACGCATGCATGCACCGATCGACCATATAATTAAGCATGCGATGTCATGTGTGGATGGATGATTCGCACGTACGCGACGCGACGCGACGATCTCTCACGGTGGCGTGAATTCGTCGTCGACCGGGCGAATGAAGTCAGCTAGTCGATCTCAGCTCAGCTCATCGGTGTGGCGCTCAGTTGCATTGTATATATATATGCAACACACGTTAGACCGTATGCATGTGGAAGTTTAGGAGGAGTACCTCGGTCATAACGAGGAACTAACGTACCGTTCTGACGATACGTTCACGTCGAGACCTGGAAATATTAAGTTAGCTCGGAAGATGGCTCTATGTGGGTCATAGCAGTACACTGTAGCGTACGTACGTGTGCACGCGCGAGACAAGGAACCGGTTTTTTCACAGTTCGAGGAGACGTCCCCTTCACATCTACGGAAAGAGCCATTTAAGATTCTCATCTGACATGCATGACGATCTTATATTTAATTAAATTGACGGAAGTGCAACCGTTTGAGATATATGTTGTCTATGGTATGTTTGGGTTAGTATTTAGCTAATTAGAATTTGGAGAAAATTTTAAATTCTAGTTTATTGATAGAATCTATGGTTATTAAGAATCATAGTCGTCTAAGTCCAGGATTTTAGATCACTTAGAAGAGTTTCAGAATCTACTACTAAGAGCATCTCCAACAGAAGCTCTAAAGAGTTCTCTTCTCCAATTTGAGATTAGAATTAAAAAATATCCTCCAATAAACTCTAAATGACTCCCAAAAATAAAGGATCCTCAAAATTAATCATTGTATTCCCTACTTGTAGGAAATATACTCACATACTCTAATTTAGGAACTCTATTGGAGAGAAATATATTTAAACTATTTGTATCCTCAAAAATACATTTCCTAAAGCCTCCCTGAAACAAGCCCTATATGTCAATAAAAAAAGAGCAATTTATAGCATGTTTACTTCTAACTCTTTAAATATCAACCACCAAATAGTTGTAAACAAATATAAACCAATTGGATAGAACTGAGACAAAATCAAAACATCATACCACAAAGTTGAATTGTTTGTCAAATGGCATGTAATAACAACAATTATTTGTAATAACTTTTGCAGACAATATAATGCACTGCATACAGCAACATTTATTTCTCCATTTTTTTTTCTTCCAGCAGATGGAGTCCATGTTAGTTCTTGTCTATGGGCCAGGATCCTGCTCTTGGCCTGCTAAACTAGGCCTCAAGCTAAGGAATCCAAATGCCACCTACCTACTTGTGCTTCTGACAGCATATGTAAAATTTAGTTCCCTGTTTTTAGGTTTCTTTTCAATTAATTAAGCACTAAAAATATTCGCCCATCCGTTAAACTCTCTAAATTTTAATCTCTGTATTGAAAATTGGATCCACGTGAGCAAAACATCAACTATTTTTTCAATAAAATCTCCTACAATCTACCCATGCAGTAAGCTTGTCTCTCTCTTGCGATCTGTCCATGTAATAGGACTGGCTCTCTCCTATGATCTACGCATACAGCACCAGATGAGAAAGTAGAACAGGTTTTCCTCTGCTACATACATGGGATGTTGCTCATCTTCAAGAGGATGAGGGAGCGGCAGCGGAAAGAGGCTCGCAGGAATGTTTTAGGGCAGAACTAGCGTTCACCGGAAAAGACTGGGAGTAAGATGTTACAGTTTAGGGATCCTAAAATTTTGGGATCCGAATTGAGAGTTTGTTGGAGACAATTTTTGCATCAAAAATCCAAAAAATAAGCTGTTGTGAGGAGACTGCATTTTTTTCTTCAGATAACAGGGGAACTTCCTTGTTGAAATCTGATAGCAAGACAAGTGAACTCATCCTATAGCGACTTTAGTAATAGTTTTGAACTTTCATGGGTTGGGGCTTTCAGGCTTCAGCAGATGGCTAAAGTACATGGATGCAAAGCTGATTTATATAGCACTGCTTGTTTGAAAAGATTCTACTTTGCTTTGAAACTTTTTTAGACTCGACAGAAAAGATTCTATAAAAGTTCCAAAAGGAGAAGAAAGTAAAGCCAGCATGATTTTTCCATCTTCCAAGTCCTGCCAATTGATCTGCCACTCTAACAGAAGCCTTCCTAAATCCTCCCTCACTTTTCAATCTGGCAAATCTTTCAGCTTGAGGCTTGGAGTGCTTAATATATATACTGTTTGAAATGCTTGTTTGAATTTGCCCTTTTGAATCATAGGCTGCCCCCCCCCCCCCAGCTGAACATTTACTTGCATTTTTTCATATATGAAGCATGTCACATTGTTACAAATGATGCAGCTATTCGCAGTCTGATTATTACAAATGATTTTGCTAAGCTCTTTCTCTAAAAAAACACTTTTTGCTGCTATTTTGCACCATCTAAAAGACATTACTCTTCTGTGGTACATTAGGAAAGTAATTTATTTGCATATGCATTGCCTTCAGTTTGATGTTACTGTTTTCTCACCTTCACTTGCAGGCCATGACACTTGTGTTGAGATGGAGACAATGGCCTTTGAGGATATAAATTCTGATAAGTGGTTTTGTGGAAGATTTTGTAAAGAGGTTTGTAACAATGTATTCTGGGAACATTATCATTGGTGAGATATGCTTAAGCCTTTACAAGTAATATGATTAATTTGGTGTTTGATCTGCTCTTTATAACAGATCATTCTCTGATCATGGCTGTGCATTGTTGTAGTATTATTTGAAGTCTATTGCAACCAAAACTTTGTAATTATACCATGCAGTTACACACTACTTATGTTTCAAATCCGCATGAGTTGAGTTGAGCCGACATTACAATTCCCTTCACCTTCTTGTGTCTTTTTTTTTGCCATTGTCTCTTCTAACGAAGCAGCTCTCTGCCACTATAATTTTCAAAAATTGCCAATATGTCACTGTGAGTGATTGTGGCGGCTCCCATTTGTTAGTGACACACCGATGGTATATTAGTAAACCATGAAAATTGGAATGGCACAGAAAAAACTAACCCCAGTCCGAATGGTGGATACTAAGACTGGCATAGACATGATACCAAATGAAACTAACCCCAGTCCGAATCAGTGTTCTAAAAGGCGGAACTAGGCGGGCGCCTAGGCGGGAAAAGGCGCTGGGCGCCACCCCAGCGCCACGCGGAGGGAGGCTGGGCGGGCGGAGGCGCCTAGGCGGGTCAACCGCGGCCTAGGCGGTTGACCGCGGGCCTAGGCGCCCTGGGCGGCTATGGCGCCGCCTATTCCCTGAACCAGCCACCATGTGCCGTCGGCCGTCCGCCCCCATGCACCACTCGCAAGCTCTCCGGCGCCGTGCGCCATGCTCCAGAGGGGAGTCTCGAGCAGAGAATGTCGCGGTCGGAGGGGGAGATAGGGGAGGGGAAGAAGACGCTTGAGCAGAGCATGTCGGGGCCGGAGAGGGAGATAGGAGAGGGGAAGAAGACGCCTGGAAGAGAAGCAGTCGGAGGGGGAGAGAGGGGAGGGAAAGAAAGGCCGGGAAGAAAAGTGACCAGAGGGGGAGAGGAGAGGGAAAGAAAAGGGAGTGGAAGAGACACCAGTGGGGAACTGTGCGGGAAATTAATGAGGACGCCTTGAAACTAGACAAACATCTGGGAATCAGTAAAATTAATGCCTCGTAACTAGGAAAAATCTTTGGAACTCACAGGAACATGAAAAAAAAAGGAGAAAATGGGCAGAATCCTAGGCGCCGCTTAGGCGCCGCCTAGGCGCGGCTAGGCGCTGGGCGCCGGGTCGCCGCCCGACTAGCGCCTGGCGCCTATTAGAACACTGGTCCGAATGGTGGATACTAAGACTGGCATAGACATGATACCAGATGTCTTTTACACTGGACATGGGCCAGCACTTTGGGTCATCAAGGATCACACATGAGCAAGGATAATAATATTTTCCTATTAAATCAAAATAGTCTCCTGTTGTGCCATCTAATTAGTGTCATACTTTATATGTTATTTTGCATGCTTCTTTAGAGGAGTGTTTCAAATAACAACTTGTGATATAGGTTTGTCGTAAAATATCAATCGATGTGCACTTGTGCAGATTTCTTTATGCTACAGAATTGTACATTTAATCTTTTTTAGTAAACCTAATTGAGCCTCCATGTATCTATAATAAATATGAGTGAGAATCTGTTGCTTGTCATTGTTGCTATCTAGTTATGTAACAGCATAAAGGAGAGATTTTTGGGCAATTTAAGTTACTGATGGCAGAAAGTATAACTTTTCTTTGTAAAAATACTTTTGCAACACCACAATGAAATTCAAACATTGTTGATTATAGTTGTTCCTAGATGTTTTGGTTTGCTTGATTACCTTGATAAACATTTCAATTATACTCACATTTAAGTCATGCTACTGAATACTGATAATAATCTGAATAACTGACATAAGTAAGATTAGCACGAAGCAGCAGGGTAGCAACCAACATTTCCTAAATACTAATGCAGCTACACATGCGTACGTCCTACCCGAGTCTCCTCACACTGACATTAATGTGAAGAACAAAATAGAACAATACAACAAAATATCTCAACGATTGTACTGTATGATTCTGAAAGAACATGGACGAAAACGAAGGTGTTACCTGCAGAAGAGATAGTGGTATCTCAATGAGTCCCTGAAGCAAAAGATCAACCTTTTGAAGACGCTCGAGAGGAACAGGAGAGATCAGACGCGTCTGACGATACCTGAACAAGTTCACACTTGTGACTCGGTTCAATCCAGGGGCTTGATGTCTTGATGCCATTCTTCTTAACACGCAAATAAACTATCCCCTTTCGACGATCAAAACATGGGCACATACAACGGAGGCGGAGGCGGAGGCGGAGGCGGGCGCTGGGGCGGTGGAGGCGGCGGCGGCGGCGCTAGGGAAGACGGGCGATGGGAGTGGCGAGGACGAAGCGGGTCGCGGCAGATGCGGGAGGACGATCCGACGGGACGTGAAATGACTATGCTCCGTTGGATTGAATAGATCTGACGGTTGAGAAAATTCTGACAAAAGAAGGAAATAACTTATACTTGTAATATTATTCTGATGGAAATGTTACAAATTCAGGTTCTGAAAAGACATAGATTAACATAAGTACATATTTTATATTTTGATATACCTATATATCGTGCTTGAATTTAGACATATAGTCCCACATATATGTTCGAAAGAGAATAATCAACTAACCAATGGTCAAAGAAACAAGTAATTGTATTATTGAGTATGATCTCAAATTCTCACTTCAGTGCCTCAGTTTTTTTAGAAGAGAAATATGTTTAGAGATTGTCATTTTTAACAGAAGTAGCCTATACTTAAGAGAATCTCCACAAGGCCTCTATCCCACTCTCTTTTTAGTTGGCGTTTCTCTTTCCTCACACTATCCGAGAGGAACCGTTAACATGAAAAAATTCGGACTAGGAGGAACAACTCTGGCACACAAAAACATGATGTGTCAGAACACACGAACGTGCTATATGAACACATGCAGCGGCGGAGCCAGCAGGTAGGCTCCATCAGGCTGGAGCCTACCCTCCAATTTTGCCAAAAATTTTATATATATATATATGTATGTATATATATGTTTATATATATGTATGTATGTGTATATATATGTATGTATATATATGTATGTATGTATATGTATATATATATGTATAAGAATATATGTATGTATATATGTGTGTGTATACTATTTTATAGCGGGATAGATAAGCAGCTATGACAATATTGATTATTTATGGAGAAGATAATCAGAGACAATAACTAATTGTAGAGAAAGAAAACTAGCCTAAAAGGCGGTACACATAGTTACTATGGAGATCAAATCCATATAAGAAAATTTACGGCACCTTTATAACAAATCATAGAAGAGTATATCATAGACTACCATGTTTTTTTAAGAGAACTTATTTAAAAGGACTAAAAAATATAATGGAATTATATAAACACATACTATATTTTCAGCGGTATGTAGTGGCGTAGTACAATTCGTTGGCTCTTGGGAAGATATGAGAGAAGAGGAATAGAATTTGTTAGTTAGAAAATATGTTATTGGATTAACTATTAAATTTTGGGGTTAGATTTTAACCCAATTAAAACACACACATACATACTCAAAAATTTGCAAGAAATTGCTCCTATAGCCCCTAAGTACACACATATAGGATGAGTTAGTCCATACTGATCAAATTCGATAAAATATAAGTTAGCAGATCCACTGGATGTCTTGGCCCATCTTCTATCCTCATTCATCAACTTAGAACTGGTATCAAGCGACATTATGATGAGCGACTAGTGTGAGAAACTAGATGGGTGGATAAGTGAGCACGGACTGCCACGTCGGCTCGCTATGTCCGATTAACTTTGTTGCTCCATCTCTATATTCTCCGTCTCTGCACAACACAAGGACTAGCTGCTTACAACGAACATAATAAGATGTTGTTTGTCATACCGACTTGTCGTTCCCGTTGACTCATATCTTATTGGTGTATCTTACTATCAAATTAAATCATATGTTTTTATTTGATTATGTATATATTATATTTAACATATGTTAATATATATAATTTAATTACATTTAGATTTGATTTAGCCCACCCTCTATATTTTTTCTGGATTCACCACTGAACACGTGAACATGCTATATCAAGCAGCGTACAGGAAAAACGGCAGAAGTCAGTTCGGACCAAGAGAAGCAGCAAGAGGACAATTCGGACCAGAAAAATATAGCTGTTAGAAATGTATAGTAGTTAAAAGATACTATTAAATTACAGAAGAGCGTGATGTGGATGGTCGTATTGAAATATATAGAGAGAATATTTCTAGATGGTCATTCAAATTGGAATATAGAGGCTCAAATTTGGGTGGGCTGTTGGGATGCTCTTATATATATTGTGCTTATGAAACCTGTGATATATCTGAACATGTGGATATCAATAGATATACGACTTCATTGATCAGCTATGTTCACCACTACATCAAGGATGTGTGTTGGAGCATCTTCTCCAACATGATCTTCCACTACTCTATGTATCAGTGATAATAATCTATAATCTATTTCTCACATGATGTCTTAGTATATATGGTAGAAAAATATTATTTATGCTATCATAGCCTAACCGTGACCTGACATGTTCAAAAACACTTGATGAGTGAAGCAAGATAATGTGACCTCTTATGCTTTATCAATTGGATCCATCATGTATATAATAATTTGTATATATTTAGATATTTTATATGCTTAAAGTACTGTTACAAGAAAATACCATTCAGATCTAGACGAATATCATTTCTTTGTTGCAAAAAGAACATATTAAATTATTTAAGAAGAACTAACGATGTGCTCATTGTTTACAAGATCTCTTTGTAAATAGTTACATCCATGCTACCTTTCAATCCGACAAAAATATTTTAGATCACAAATTGGGTTCGTGTTTTGTCTAAGCGGTGGTGTGGTGAGCTAAAAGATTTCCGAGCACCACATGCATGCTTATTCTACAATGGAAGCTAAATAAATACACATAGCATTTTCTGAAAGCTGCTAAATTAAGTAGTGGTTTGGATAAACAAATTTATTTGTAGACTATGTGCAATGCATAGTGTTGCTAGCTAGTCAAATGGTCCTATGTTGTAATAGTACTACAGTAGTGGATGGGGTCATTGAATTGCTTAAGCTAAAGAACCTTGTCATATTAGACTTAGTAGTTCAAGCCTAACCTAATGTAATATGCATGGGATGTCATATATCTCTGTAGCACGCAGTGACATATCACCACTCAAAGTAAAGTGCAGCTCTCATCTATCCTTCCTTTGCGTAATGCCACTTTTGTCTACACTACACACAAACGCCCAAAGTCAAAACCGGACGTTTGGTGATCATCGGGAGGGCGGCAGTATATTGACCGAGGAAAATGTCAACATATATACTAATTAATATCTATACATACATACATATATAGAGAGAGCAAGGCCGATTCTGAGTTTCGTGAGGCTCATGACGGGATTATAAATAGGGGTCCTAATTACCAGTGTCGTTCATATTCACGTGGTGTCGTTGCGCGTGGCGTGGCTTGATTCTCCTCATCCCTTGATTACCGTGACCTGCGATGGCCTGCCTGGCTGCCTCATGGCCACGACCCACGAACTATGGTACCTGTACGCGTTCTTGTGTATGTGGTGATCGGGTGAGGCCCCTAAAAAAGTAGAGGTCTAGATCGAGCGTATTGTTCGACCCCTAGACAGGGTCTTGAGGCACCCGGGTGTTGCATCGATCTAACCCTCACTTGTAGTGCGTACCACCCAATGTTTGGATCGATCGAGATGAATATTATATTATTGGTGCTGCAACTCGATCGCGTCCGTTTGCGCGCCCAGCTGTGCCCAAATCTCGCGCACGTACGAACCAGCAATGGCTAATTAATTCGATGGAGCTAGCCATGTAAAGACTAGCCGGATTGCCAAGCCGCTAAGCTATCGCGCCAAGCAATCTGGTGAGACTTGAGAGCCAAATCTTCCGTGACACCGAAGCTAGTTATTAGTCGCGCCGCCGTAAAATTTATATGTGATGAAATCTTCTATGTGAAAAATAATTTTCTAAAAATATCTTAAAGAATATCTCGAAGACGTGTAGTCACGGGCAAAAGACGTGCGTCAGTAATACAATTATAGTGACGGGCTGTTTCACACGCATCAGAAATGCTGCATTATTAGTGACGGGTCTAAGAGTGACCCGTCACTAAAGAGATCTATTGCTTCCCATCACTAAGATG
Source organism: Zizania palustris (assembly GCA_019279435.1). Classification (NCBI taxonomy): domain Eukaryota; kingdom Viridiplantae; phylum Streptophyta; class Magnoliopsida; order Poales; family Poaceae; genus Zizania; species Zizania palustris. The sequence continues at coordinate 30,241,165 of JAAALK010000283.1, forward strand.
TACATTAGATACCACACGTCACTGATGATTTCATCTTATAAATAGGTGAAGCCTCCAAAGTGAATCAAAATACTTTCATTTCACGTAACCCTAACCTTAGTCTCTCACCACCATTGTCGTATTTATCGTCCTAGCTCCTCGCCGCTCCATCGCCCCGTACCCCCCACCCCACCGTCTCCTGCATCGTGCTCGCTCCTTACCACACTGTCGCCTTCGTCGTGCTCCTCGTCGCTCCGTCGTCAGTGCCCTCCGCACCTCGGTTGCATCCTCCTCCTCTAATATGTTGAGATGTGAAAATGTGGATATGTGGAAAATTAGTGAAAATATTGTAATATGGATTATTTGTGGATGTGTATGACAATTTAGGTTCTTTATTTGTTTTCACAAGTTTGTTCACACCTACTATTAAATTTCAGTTTATAAAACCATTTATAAGAAATTTACATACTGAATTTGTGAATTAGAGATATGACAATTATCCAAGTAATCTATATGTACCACCTATATTCCTGATAGTTGCTTAATAAAGATCAATTGTCTTGTCAATGGCGAACGTCACGAGGTTTATACATTGTACATTGCATATATTGTGTAATGCGGTAACAAATTGAAGCGACATTACCTTATTGTTGTAGTATTTATAAAAAATATTTTGTGATATCAATAACATTTGTGTTGACGATACTCTTAACATAATGACAAGACATGAGTGCACCACTGATGTTGAGGTTGTGAGCTGTGGAGGTGGCGATAGGATATACCTTTACAAAGGATGGTCTGAATTTAGTAAAAGATATGGTCTAATATAAAGGGATTATGTGACAATAACAATGGGACATGTCCTATTGATAGTTATGGCCAAAATTTAAACTAACTTTGGTAACGAAAAAACCCCAACGAACATCAAAGTGGAAGACAATGGTAGTGGTATACATAGAGAACTGTCATTACTTACTACACATGCATATTTTATTTATATGTTTATCATGGTTTTATTATAATGTCAAGGAAGAGTCCTAGCAATGTTGCAGAGAGAAAGAAAAAGTGGATAGCTAGGGAGATTCACACCGACTAAATAGATTAATTAAAGCACATCTGTTATTTTGTCAATCTAACGGATATTACTCTAGAAATGAATGCTCTCCTGAAGACATCTCAATAAGTTTATCCTCCGATAATCGGTTATATTCGAGCAATACTTATTGTATCTATTATAGCTATTTCTTTTATATAATAATTGTGTTTCAAGTACTACTAGAAATGTTCTTAGATAGTTTTATAGCTTATATAGAGAGAGAACATATCATAGAATTATAATATTAATTCTTTGGTTGTAAAAATAATTTATTTATGCAATAAATTAAATCACATGGTTATATTGGCATGCAAGTCTCAAGTCTCAACAGCCTCACATATGCGTTTGCTTGTCCGTACGTGTCCGGAAAAGCAGGGAGACGCAGCTCCTCCTCCTCGCTTGAGTCGTCCGCGCCTCGTCCCGGCTGGTCACGCAAGCTGCAGAGTCAAATCGGTTCGAGCCCAGCAATATGAGTCCCACGCAAGCAACGACTCTTCCCTCTCCTCTTAACCACGCGCGCGTCTTCTTCCTCATAGCTGCATCAGCTCCGCGCCTCCGCCCATTAGTGGCCCTCCCCTCCTCACCCTTGACGATAGTGCACTGCCCTGCCTTCTGTGCAAGCGCCGTGCGCCGATCGATCGTGCTCGCGGGTCTCGAATCTCGATCGTCTGCAGAGCTGCTGGTAGTTAGAGAGGCCGGTCGCACGAACGCCGGCGCGCGTGCGGTGGCGCGCGGCAGGCTGGCGCGTGCGGTCCATGACTGACGCTGTCGCCAGCGGCCAGCCTGCAGCGTGGTGGCCATGAGGGGAGGACGACACCCCCACGCCGCGGCCGTCCTCCTCCTGTGGCTCGCCGTGCTCACCTTCGCCTTCCACGGGTGCGGTCGTCGTCGGCGACGGATCCACCCGCTGCAGCCGGCCTTCCACCTCCCTACCAGCAGGAAGATGCTTCTCGCAGTGTCCACCTTTGATGCCGCCGCCGCCGCCGCCTCCTCGCCGTCGTGGACGACAACCACCACAGATCATCACCAGCAGCACCACCATCATGATCGCCACAACTACCGTCACAGTCATCATCACCGCCATCACCACCACCACCACTACCGCGTCAGCCCGTGGAACAGGCAGGGCGTCCCGCCGCCTGCTGCGCAGGGCGAGGAGGTCGACCCGCGGTTCGGCGTGCAGAAGAGGCTGGTCCCGACAGGACGGCCCAACCCCCTCCACCATTGATGCCGGCCGACCATTCATTCGGTACATGCTTAATTTTTCTCCGCGGTGATCATCGATCAAGCTAGCAGCGTGAAAACATTAGTTCCAAATTCCATTCTACTGTGGATGAATCGAAGAAGCACACTAGCTGTATGCTCATCAGCTCAGAAGCCAGACGCTTCGTCAAAGCGAGAGGAACTTAACAAAGTCACTACCTATAGTACATAGAAGTCATGTTGAGTTGAAAATGGATATGCTTGGTTAATTAATTTCATTTCATGTTTAATAATAATAATAATAATAATAATAATAATAATAATTCTGTTGTTCAATTTCTCACTTCACATTGTGTGCGATTTGTTCTTCTTCAGCTAGTTTGTTTACATTAAGCTATTTACGACGGAGGTTTTATGGGGTGTTTTATGATATTAATTACTATGTCATATCAAATTTTTTTGACATGATATTCAATTAATGAGGAAAGAGAAGCAAGTAGTGTCATTGTCATGACATGGTGTTAACCCGTTTTCAAGATGGATGAAACGAAATGAAATACCCATTGAGAGTCAAATCGTTTCATCAAAGAGAGGGTATTTCATGAAAGATAGTTTCATTTAATTACACTGATTAGCTTAAGAAATAGTAAAATTAAACTCTCTACTGAGAGAAGATATTTCATTCAGTTATAAGACTGATGTATCATTTTAGGAAATGGTGTTATCAAACCACAACCCACAACCGTGAATAGTCTTACTACATATTTACAGGCCAAAGCCTCCTTTGCAAACGTATGTAGGATTATATTTTACTGTAGTAATTAATAACTAGCTTAATTAGCTATCTGTTTGATTCGCTTCTTGGGAAACGGCCACGTGGTCGCGATAAGTGAATTGTACGTCGCGATTTAGGGCGGGATAGCGGGTAGATTTGCTGTAAAATACGTGCAGAAGAGATCATATATATATATCTATATATATATATATATCTCGGTCGATCGAGTAGCCGTCACGGCACGGCATCGATCGCAGCACGTACGCACGCACACATGGCATTACACGTACGTACGTACGTACGAGTAGCAGGGTATATAGGGTACGTACATGGTACCGATCACCACATATATTACTCTCTTCCCCAGGTACGTACGGTATTGTATTGATCCCATGCATGGTAGTTTTGGCACTAAGCGCAGGGGTATGGAGCCAATAGAATATAAGCCAGCCGGCCGGTTTGACTTGGAGCCCGTCTGACTTTAGCTTGAGGTGCCACTTGATGTATGCAGCAAGAACACGCACCTGGCACGTGCATGCCCCCACTAGATATTAGTAGGGTAATCAACTCTTACAGATATTATTATATATTATGGTTAATAATAACTATCCATCACAAATCAGGAAACACCCCGTACCCTATAAATCGCCAGTTATATTTTATATATATATGCCATCTTTGTTTCAGTTTTTAGTAAGATCTTTAGTAGCTAGCTAGTCTGAGTAGTTATGTTTTTCAGTTTCTGGATTCTAGTTTATTTCTAGATTCTGCGGTTACTAATTCTCATAATCTGAACTGTTTATTTTCACATCAGATTATAAAAATAGCTGCAGCTGTCAGAAGATGAAACAAATAAACCCATAATATGTGATGAATGCATGCTAACCTCGAATATGGCTCCTTATGAGTCATTTGTGACTATTGATAGCTACAATATGTCATAAATAACACGTTTATTATTTATAAAATATTTTATTTACTTTGTTGACCATGTTCTCTGGAAAATTACATAATACAACGTTTTTGCCCGTTACTATAGTGTTTTTGCCCAACGCCTAGTGAACTATCACAAATCAGATATAAAACAATTCATATTGTTAACACACACATATACACATTTCACATTCGTGAAAAACATATATTTCACATGTATCCATATTCATATTATATTTCATCACTGTAATAATATGACTATTGAACCTTTAATACAACCACTGCATCAATAGACAACAATAATATATATATATATATATATATATACGGGAACACTATTCTACACTATGGGTGTAAATGCTATTCTACACCGATCATCCCAATCGTGCCCACCCCCCACCCAATCCCAACCCCTCCATTCCACATCGGTGTAGAATAACATTTGTATATATATATATATATATATATATATAATTAAGTTGGTTTTGTAACGTGGCATTACCATTGAAAGAGCCTATGCATCAAATGGTTTTTGACCCTTTAATTTGCCGGCAGTCGATTGGATATTTTTGGATATAAAGGAGAGAGATAAAAAGAGATTTCGATGCGTATATTAAAATTAATTTAATAGAAAATATATTAACATCTATTATATCAAATAAATACACTATTGAAATATATTTTATTATAAATTTAATAAATTAATTTAATATTATAGCCTTCGCTATATTTTCTAATCATATAAAAATAATTTAATTTATAAAAAATCGAACGAATTTTATAATATAATAACTCTCGTAGAGAGTACTCCTATAATATAAGGTCATGTTCATATCATCTAATATTTAAATATTATTTTAGAGTATTAAATATAAACTATTTACAAAAATTCATTCTGATGAGCTTAATTACGCCATAATTTGACAATGTGATGCTACAGTAAACATTTATTAATTAAGCATTAATTAGGTGTAATAAAATTTATCTCGCGAATTATAATTATTTTTATAATTAGTTCATATTTAATCTTTTAAATTGAAATATCCAACGTCACACGAGTTAAAATTCTGACCTAATCAATTAAGCACGTGACTAAGACATGAACTTTCTGCGTAGCCCTAACCCCAAAGCAAGAAGGCAAGATCACAAATGCCGTATCGGGTCAAGTCCAAACTCAAACAGAGTCTCCCAATAAAAAACTAAAACCCTAGCAAGTAGGAACGGAACGTGGAGGGGCACACACCGTAGACCTGCATCCGCCGTCCATCTAATACCACCAACGGCTCAGAACACCCCAGCCGAGATACGCAAAACGGAAAATCCAGCGCGCCGCGCCAGCCCACCACGCGGCCGCCAAGCTGGACTCCTCAACTCGTGCCCTTTTTATATTGGGGAGACGCCACCACGCGTTCCCCAACCTAACCCGGCCGCCGCCGCCGCCGAAGAAGAAGAAGAAGAAGCCGAGAAGCGCCACGCCCCCGCCGGATCTCTCCGCCGCGAATACGAGCGCGCCCTTGTGAATGGTGGGAGCCCGCACGACCTTCTCCGCCTCGCCGCTGCAGCCGGAGAGGGACTCATCCGCCTCCTTCCGCGGCTTCGGCTCCTGCATGCAGGGCTGGTACCACCGCTGCATCGGCCTCGACCCGTGAACGGCTCGCCGGAGAGCGAGCGCAACGGGCGCCGGATTTGCTTCGATTCTCTCCGTCCCTGAATTTTTTTTGGTCGCGGGTCCTTCTTCGGCGAGAAAAAGAGGTAGCAGAAGTTTTTGGTTTGGTTGGATTTGATTCGATTGATCCGTGCGTCGTCGACTTTGCCGATCAAGATGAGGAGGGGGGATTCACACGGCAAGGTTACTCCAGCCGGGTCCGGTGGCCGGGCGCGCATGCTGGTGACGGTTACCGTGCTCGGCAGCGCCGGGCCGCTGCGGTTCCTGATCGACGAGGGGGAGACGATCTCCGGCCTTATCCGGACTGCCCTCCGTTGCTACGTCCGCGAGGGCCGCATTCCTTTGCTCGGCGCCGACCCCGCCGACTTCCTAGTTTACACCGCCAACGGCGGATCCGACGGTACGCCCCAACTCAAGATCGATTTCTTGACCCGTTAATGAATCTGTCAAATTTTGCCGTCTCTGTTTCTTCGCTGGCCCCAACCCGCTTGCATCTATGTGCAGCGCTCAAGGCCGATGAGACGATCAGCTTCAACGGGTGCAGGAACTTCCTGATCTGGCAGAAGGCGGCTCGCAGCGCCGTCGCCAATGGCATCCCCCCGGATCAGGCAATAGAGAAGGCGGCTATCCCCTGCAGGAAACGCGGCGGCGGCTGGAAGAGCGGCCTAAACAAATTCCTCGTCAACTTCAGCATCAAGCTGTGAGCCATTGATGCCACTCGCTGCTTAGTCTTTTCTGCATCCGAGTCATCTGCGTCAGTACGTGTCTGTTGCTTCTTCATTCAGCTCACTTCTTTCGGTCTAGCCAAATTATGTATGAATATAAACGCTTCATTATTCAGTTTGTTACTGTGTTCTGGTAATTTTCTTGTTTAATTACGCTGTCATTCTCAATGTGCGTAACAATATGCGACGTGTGTGGCAATTGGATTCTACACGCGTGGCTGCTTGTTAGTGCCCTGCACATGAACGGAACGGATATGATAGGATGGCTGCATCCAGATTCCATGGGAAGATAAAGATTGCAACTTTGTGTGTGTTCATATCGATCGATATGGATTGATCGGAGTACAAAAGTTCTCCGCAAGCAAAGCAAGCAAGGGGAACCCCAGGGTGGGAAGAGGGAAAGAAAGATCAGGGGAAGAAGCGGGGTAGAGGAATTGGTCGACTCGCTCATGATCTGAACGGACCGGTGCAAAAAAAAATTTCGAGACTTAGGGTCCTTGCTCCGGATATTGTTCCCCGGTGCGAAAGCAGTTGGTTGAGAATTCTGCTAATTCCAAGTATTTTCAGTCGAAATTTTCACACCAACGATTTGTTCAGAGATCCTTGCATGTTATATTTGGTGGGTCGGCATCCATTTTCTCTTACTTGGAAGTTCTTTTTTTTAAAAAAATAATACTGCCCCTCTATCTATGTGCTCTGAAGTTGAGGTGTCTTTAAATGCCTCATATTTTACGTTTTATTTGCATTTTTTATTTTATTTTTCGTGATTACATAATCCTTTGGTTATTTTTTCACATTATCAGATGATTTTGCTCTTGTAATCCTAGCCGTGTCGTCGTTGCGCTGGGAAGAAGCAAGCGGATATACATCGGGCAAGTCCACCTTCACAGTTGACACTACTACCTTGAGGTCGTAGAACATCGGGAAGCAATGCTAACTGCATCATCGTTGTGTCCCTCTCATCTCTCGTCGTCATTGCTTACGCCTGCTTGCTTTTTGCTAGATGGCAAGTTGATGTTTTTTTTTTTGCTTTATCGTTGCTCCTCCGTAAGTTGGATGTAATCAAATAGAGATTAAGGATTAACATAAGCAACCCACTACAAGAAAACAATAAATTTTCATTGATTTTTTTATAATTTACTTTACTTTCATCGGCTTACACCGTAAGCGACGGAAGTTACGTCAACTTTCGTGGTAGCCGACAGAAGTTACGTCAGCTTTCGTGGTAGCCGACAGAAATTAAGGTAGTGTTTGGTTGCTTGAACCAAATTCATCTTGGATGGTTCAATACAGCTTCGAAAAATGAGTATGTTTAGTCTGTACGAAACTATCTAGGATAGATTGATTTAGATTCTCAAAATATTCTCTCTAGATGCTGAACCATTTCGTGCGGTAAAAACAAGCGAACGACGTCGTCTAGTTTTTGTTAACTATACTAATTATTTATAATTAGTTAAGATTAGTGGTTATTAAGTATTTTTAGTGAAAATAATTATAATTAGATGTTATTAATTATAACTAATTATTATCATTTATCATCTTATAAAGGACTATCTCATTCCGAATCAATATATCCAAAATCATCCTATACTGTTCAATTTTATTCGGCTAACTAAACACTTCCTAAATTAACTTATGTCTACGGTAGCCGACAAAAGTTATGCGCAATATTTCCTCGCGCACGTATGTAGAAACTAGGTTTCGTTGTTTCTCGAACCCGCCTCTCCTCCCCTTTGTAAGAGACGGGAGCGAAGCGGGGCCGCCTCCACCGCGGCGAAGGGACTGTGGCCTGTGTGTTTCTACTAAGCATGTCGAACCAACGGTGCCGACGGAGCTCCGGTGAGCCTGTCTAGAGGGAAACGGGGGAGCGGTTGCTCCTCTTCCTTCAGGTAAAACCACCCCATCACAAACCTACGGCGTCTCGCTCTCGCCGCCCGCCCTTGCGTCTTTGCTCTCTATGTTGTTGAGCTCCACAAGCTTGACGAAATGCATGAACTGTGTTCCCCTCATGCCACTTCTAGTCTTCTAACACACCATGTCGTTAGGCGAGTGCATACATTATACTTTTTTTTTTTACAAAAGTTCGTGATTTAACTTCATGCTAGTTTATACTCCCTCCGTTTACTTTTAAATGAACAATTCATCTTATTTAAAAAACTTTTTGAATTATTATTTATTTTGTTATAATTTGTTTTATTACTGAAAACACTTCAATTATAACTTATATTTTTGCATATTTACATAAATTTTTTAAATAAGACGAATGGTCAAATATTGAGATAAAAATCAACTACGTCATTTAAAAGTTAACGGAGAGAGTACAAAATATGTAAATTGTTAACTAAGGGTTGAATGGCCGCCACATGGCTGAGTCCCTAGCACAACCCAAGCGCAACAGCTATATTCGGCCGACTAGTGCCATGTTAGCGCCAGTTGGCCGTTCAACCGTCGACTGATCACCACGTGGCACCAATCGGCCCATGGAGAGCCGACTTCATCCTTATATAAAGGGGGCCGAACGCCCCCCTTCTCTCACCCTAACCTTGGCTGCTCCATCCCCTTTGAGAGGTACGTCTTCTTCTCTTATTTTACCTTTTGTAATGTAGTTTAGAAGTAATTTAAAAGTAATTTAGGAGTAGTTTAGGAATAGTTTAGTAGTAATTTAGAAGTAATTAAGTAATAGTTTAGAAGTAATTAAATATTATTATAACAGTAATTAAGTAGTACTTTACCAGTAATTTAGGACTAATGTAGTTGTACTTTAATAGTTAATTAGTGGTAATTTAATACTAATTTAAGATTAAATTAGCGATAGTTTAATAATAATTAGAGTAATGTAATACTAATGTAGAACTAATTTAGTCGTAGTTTAATAGGTAATTAAATAGTAATTTAACAACAAATGAGGAGTAATTTAACCGTAATTTAAGATTAATTTAGCGGTAGTTTAATAATAATTAGCATTAATGTAATGCTAATGTAGGACTAATTTAGTTGTCGATTATTAGTAAATTAACGGTAATTAAATAGTAATTAACATTAATTTATGGTTAATTTAACAATACTTTATGATTAATTTTGTTGTTTTTTGGTTGGGTCATGTTCACCAGCACACACACCGATACTTTGGACAAGCTTCTCGTGATCTGCATCCATCCATTCCACCCCACCCTTGACTTCAGCATCTCCCTTTGAGAGGTATGTGCTCTTTCCCTGTAGTTTTATTTTCTGTAATATAATTAGCAGTATTGTAATCTTAAATTAAAAGTAATTTAAGATTAATTTAGCGACAGTTTAATAATAATTAGTAATGTTGTTGTCAATTAGTGGTCAGTAAACAATAATTTAAGATTAATTTAGCGGTAGTTTAATAATAATTAGTAATGTTGTAGTCAATTAGTGGTCAGTAAACAATAATTTATGATTAATTTAGCGCTAGTTTAATAATAATTAGTAATGTTGTAGTCAATTAGTGGTCAGTAAACAATTTTAGCGGTAGTTTAATAATAATTAGTAATGTTGTAGTCAATTAGCGAACTTCCTACAGTAATTAACTGTAATTTACGTGTAATTAAAAAGTACTTAGTAGCAAATTATCGGTAGTTTAATGGTACTTAGCAACAATTTAATGCTAAAATTTGTCACGTCAGTGTGAACAATTTAATGGTACTTAGCAACAATTTATCACTCTTCCTCTTTTGCCTTGCGCCCGCCTCCTCCCTCCTCTTAAATTATTCCTCGTGCTCCTCCTCCCATTTGCATCTCATCTTAAAGAGCTCCATGTTGAACGCATGACGCCTCATAAGCGAGGCTCAGTCTTCAGGATCCACTTTTTTGTCGATCCATTCGACAAAGTCACGTAGCAGATGTGGCGATGGTGGAGGAGTTACCTACAAGCATAAATATTAATAGACATATTGTAAGCGATTGATTCGAGACAAATATGAAAAAGAATAGGAAAAATTTATTGATACTGGTTTTTTGCACGTGGTCCACGCTTTGGCCTTAGCTTTGGCTTATCCGGAGTCCAAGAGTAGTTCACACACTTCCAATACCTCATCTCGTAGGTAAGGTTATCTGGCTTCTCATCAATTTACATGTGTCTCCGCAGAAACACATGGGGGGTTCAACACGTTCCAGCGGACGGTGACAAGGATCATAACCGTGAGTAGCTATATCTTTTTTCACCATATTCCAATGTATCTACATAAATTCAATAAATTAAATATTTATCCACACCTTCCTAAATTGCTATTAATTAATCTTACATTACCAATAATTAGTCCTAATTTAGTACTATTAAACTACTGATAAATTATTCCTAAATTTCTGATAATTCACAGTATTACCATTAAATTTCTACTAAGTATTATTAAACTACCGATAAATTAATCATAAAATACTATCAAATTACTACTAAAGTACCGTTACTTAATATTTAATTACCGCTAATTGACTATTAAACTACAGCTAAATTAGTCCTAAATTAACATTACATTATAACTAATTATTATAGTGCGATAAATTACTCGTAAATTACTCATAAACTACTACTTAATTACTTCTAAATTAGTCTTAAACTACTCCTAAATTACTCGTAAACTACTTCTAAATTACTCCTAAACTACTCATAAACTACTCCTAAACTATACTACAAAAATTAAAACTAGAGGGAAAGAGCACATATATCTCAAGGGGTGATGGTGCAACCAAAGGTGGGATGGAAGAAGGGGCTTTCGACCCTCTTTATATAGAGGTGGAGTCGACCCCCTTAAACAGCCAACTGGTGCTGACGTGGCACCAATCGACCAGAAAAAGTCATTGCGCTCGGATTCCTGCCAACGTGGCAGGCAGTCGGCCCTTGGTCGGCCGACTACCACGGATGTGGCAGCAGTTGGCCGACCAAGAGCCGACTCGTCGCCACGTGGCATGAGTCGGCTGTTGGTGTGCCGACTACTACCTATTTTTGAAAAAAAATTCCAACGGTCTTACAAAATTGATTTTTTCAAAAAACATTATTTAAAAAATTCTATAAAATCAATCTGACATTCATCCTTGCATGTCTAGTTAGGGCAATAATTGGCCTTATGAATCAACTCCATATTTGCCTGATACATGGTTGATAATTCATTTTATGCTCTTTTAGTACCATGCATGATATCAAGAGCAAAATGTCACATTGTCCAGAGCAACCACTAAACATTATAATCAATTGGTCGAAGAGTGTAATTCTAACCCATGCATATGTCATACGTGTGGTCTTAGGTAGTGTTTGGTTCTCTGTATGAGGAGAAATATAACGGAATGATTCCTGGATATGGGGTGATACTGTTGTTTGGTTCGAGGGATGGGGTGGAATCAAGTGGAACCAAACTGTTCTCAGAAACAAAATATTCCCTATAGATGCTAAACCGTGTGGTACTGATTTTTTTGGCGAATGAGATGATTCCGAACCATCCGGTTCCATTTCTCATCGTACACCAAATCAAACACTACCTTAATTATTGGTATCAAGAAAAAGAGCAACGGGTTAGGTTTAGTATAAAAGTAAGTATATAGGAATTAATTCTAACCCATGTCAACCATTTCACTGTCAATGTATTCCTTTGACTCCAACAGAGAAAAGATAGGCATTCGAGCGAGAATGTAATTCTTCAGAAACGTTTAAAACTAATTTTTTGTTACATTAAAGACACAAATGTATACACACCACCGTACACATATGTGATGACTTAGGGCTCCTTTAAAACATAGAAATTTTATAAGATTTTTATAGGAATTATACTAAATCCTGTAAAAATCATTAAAAAAACTCCGTTACAAAGTAGCCCTTAATTGTGAGGAAAAAGAGAGAAGTGAGTTTAGTATAAAAGCAAGTAAAAATTAAGATCACCACTGAGTCATCTTGAAAGTAAACCGTATTAAGGCGTGTACAACCCTATTTGTTAGGTGGTCTCTTGAGAGATCTCTAGGGGGTTAACTGAAAAAAATACAAGAGACGAGCTCTTCGCGACGAGTCCGTCTCTACACGATTCTCCATATGCATTGTCTTTTAGCTGTATTTATGATTTAGGGGTTTAAGGTTGTACCATACAATTTTTTGTTGTCTCTTATACTTTGAAAAGCATTCCGCCATCTCAGGGTTGTACATGCCCTTACACCGGAGAAGAGTTCGATGGAATGCTCTATGAATTTAGGATCAAATTCATTAAAGAAGATATTTCACGTTTATATAAAATGAGAACTAAGACTTAACCTAAAAGAAAGGAAAAATTACTCACAAGCCATTATAATTTTTAGAAATTGTCTACATACCACTGTAAGTGACTATGGTGGCTTCCATCTGTCAGTGACATACCGATGATATATTGGCAAACCGTAAAAATTATAATGGCAAAAAAAAATAACCCAAGAAAGAAATTGCTCGATTCATTTCATATTATAAGTTTTTCTAGTTGTGTCTAAATTCATATAGCTATCAAGATACATATATATAAAACATATAGATTGATCGATAAATCTAGATAGTATCAGAAAGTTTTACAATAGAAACAGAAAGAGTACTAGATTAAATTATTTATATTAAAAAAACTGCACTAAAAACTAGTAAAAAGACGAGAAAAACTGCCAACTCAACTCTTGCTCTCATGAAGAATATGAGTCTGGTATTTTGTTCCTGGAATTTTTTTTGGCTACCAATTGCTTACTTTTAGCATAATTTTCTATTTTTAGCATTCACAATTTTTTAAGTAGGGCATTGAATTCATAAAACGAATCAAATTTGAAGTGCAGAAATTAGAAACAAATCCCTATTTCCATCTTGGAAAGCATGAGATTTTAGAATCTACCACTTTTAAAAAATGACTTTGTATTTTTATCATCTGGATCTATCTCTTCTTAAAAATTAATCAATCTACAACAATTTCCCTATAATCTCGATCCCTATTTTTTAAAATCCTACAAATATGGTCTATAATATGTAATAATTTTGTATAAAACTTTGATACATTCAAATATGTGTATCGGCCAACCTATAACAACGCGTAATAGAGAAAACAATGTGTATGCAAGAAAAAGTATGTACAAATGAAAATAGGGACTTGCTAAACTAATCATATATTTGAGAGAGATGAATGATGATTTAGGAATGGATTAGAAAATAGACTCATTTAGAAGAATTTTTAGAGCTTCATTTTTCATCAAAATACCTAAATTTAAATTTAAATAACCACACTTGGAGATACTTTTACATAATTGAAGATACTTTTATATATTAGTTTTAGAAGTTATATCATAATAAAATGTATATTTTGAGAGCTACAAATTATCATTTTTTTCCTTCGTCCGCACCGACTCGGCGATCCAGCGAGTCCTCCCGTTTAGTCGCACCACGACTCTCCCGATCCGTCCCCGTACTGCCCTGAGCACACCACCGAGCCCTAACCCTAGCCTCCGATGGCGACCGCCGCTACCGCATCCGCGCCTCCCGCGGTCCTCCCGGTGGCTCCCCCGCCGTCGTACCCCGCCAACTCCGCGCCGTCCGCCTCCGCGGCGGCCGGCGCCGAGGAGGAGGACGACCTCTACGGCCGCCTGAAGTCGCTCCAGCGCCACATGGAGTTCGTCGAGATACAGGAGGAGTATGTCAAGGACGAGCAGAAGAATCTCAAGCGCGAGCTGTTGCGCGCGCAGGAGGAGGTGAAGCGGATCCAGTCCGTGCCGCTCGTCATCGGCCAGTTCATGGAGATGGTCGACGGCAACAACGGAATCGTGGGATCCACCACCGGGAGCAACTACTATGTGCGGATCCTGAGCACCATCAACCGCGAGCTGCTCAAGCCGTCGGCGTCCGTCGCGCTGCACCGCCACTCTAATGCGCTCGTCGATGTGCTTCCGCCTGAGGCGGACTCCAGCATATCGCTGCTCGGGTCATCGGAGAAGCCCAACGTCACATATACGGTGAGTTTCTGCTAGAGTTTCTCTGATCCGTCTGAACGTCGATTTATCTGTTATAGATCTGTATGTAAAACTGCCATGCTTCTAGTTATTTTTTTTCAAGGAAAATCTGCATCCGTCAGAATTACTTTCACACATTAGGTTCTTGTTTGAGTGTGCTGTAATCAGTTTACTAAGATTGTGCCAATTACGCAGATAATTGAAATTTTAGATATTTCTGACAGTTGAGAACTCCTAGTACCCCAAATCCTTTTGGGACATAATCTGCCAATTCAGTAGGCAATATAAAAATTGCTCTAGCAGTGTCGAGTTGATTACATAACATGAAATCTTGGAAAACGTAGGAACATCTGTCTGCCCATACTATCTGTTGATTTGATTTCAATAAGTTGTCAATCTCTTATCTTTTTTCCTCGTCTCATTTTTGTTGGTATCATTTTAGCTTTTTAACTACTATTTTTTCTTGAAGTCTGCCATGCTTGGCCACTTTATTTTGATTTACTGGGTCTACTAACTGTGTGCAAAATGTGAGGCAATCTTGACATAACCTGAAGCTTAAAGCTTTATTAATTACTGTAGTGTATGCATTCAGTTAATAAAATAAAAACATGAAAATTATCACTTTCTGATTTTGTTCAGGATATTGGAGGATGTGACATCCAAAAACAAGAAATTAGGGAAGCTGTTGAGTTGCCGTTGACACATCATGAGTTGTACAAGCAGATTGGTATTGATCCTCCCAGAGGTGTGCTTCTGTATGGTCCACCAGGTACCGGCAAGACTATGCTTGCCAAAGCCGTGGCACACCACACTACGGCTTCTTTTATCAGAGTTGTTGGCTCAGAGTTTGTGCAGAAGT
Source organism: Zizania palustris (assembly GCA_019279435.1). Taxonomy (NCBI): domain Eukaryota; kingdom Viridiplantae; phylum Streptophyta; class Magnoliopsida; order Poales; family Poaceae; genus Zizania; species Zizania palustris. The sequence goes on from JAAALK010000283.1 coordinate 30,256,354, forward strand.
ACCTTGGTGAGGTATGTTCGGACCAATTTTTATATGCATCGATAACTTTGCCTCATTACATCCTTTTGCTGAAAAACAAAACGGCATATATTGTATACTTTAAGGTTCAACTGCATAATATTGGAACTGCACTACTAGTCTACTACTGAATAGTAAGAAGGATTGTAAAATGAACAAATTAGAAAGTTAATCTTCTTTGTGCTTCATGCTCACTAATGTTATGCATAATTTTGCTTAAATCTTAATGTTTTGGATGTTGAGACTTTGTTCAGAGACTTTTTATGGTTTGTTCAAGTCATATCAGTTCTGTCCTTAATGGGAGATATTCTTTCGTTTCATGTGTGTAGGGCCCTAGGATGGTTCGAGATGTATTCCGTTTAGCTAAAGAGAATGCCCCAGCTATCATATTCATTGATGAGGTTGATGCTATTGCGACTGCTCGTTTTGATGCACAGACTGGTGCTGATCGAGAAGTTCAGCGTATTCTTATGGAACTACTCAATCAGGTAAGGTTTATTGTTGTAATGTCATTTTGAATTTTTTGTCCCTCTGATTCCTATATTTATATGGAGAAATCAAAACTATTTTGTTGCATATTAAAATTTAAAACCTTAGCTGAAGATTAAGTAGGTGCTGTAAGCAAGTTATATCTGTGAACATCTTGAAGGGAGTTGAAAATTTTGAAATCAAACAAGACTATATTTGTGAACCTCTTGAAGAGAGTTGAAGATTTTGAACTCAAACAAGGCTATAATGTGATATTGTTGAGAATAGTACATGAAACTTCCCAGATGCTTTAGGGTCCAAGCATTTCTCACCCTGCTTCTTTTCATATGTAAAATGCAGATGGATGGATTTGACCAAACAGTGAATGTGAAGGTTATAATGGCAACTAACCGTGCAGATACCTTAGACCCTGCCCTGTTACGTCCTGGTAGATTGGACAGGAAAATTGAGTTCCCTCTCCCTGATCGCCGGCAGAAGAGACTTGTTTTCCAAGTAAGTTTTGGTTTTTGTAAAGTTTGTGTACTTTACAGGATATTACTGACTGTGGTTTATTGGACTTTATATTGTTCAAAATATTGGCAATACTTGTTACTTTATAACATGCAGAAATTTTGAGGAATTGATATTGGGCCATAACTCTTTGAAGGACTGTTATGTTTGTTTAAAGCAGCTTAACTAGAGGCAGCATCTTTTAGTTGCACCGGCGCACTGCCAATTCTTTTTGTTGCATTTGTTGGGATAAATCAACAGTAGCATCTGTTAGATTGTTAGGCCTGTACTGCATCTGACCATACTTTTCTTTATGCTGGAGTGTAACAATTATTACAAGGTTTGTATCTTATGATTTCGAATGGCTATAATTTGTGTAATAAATTTATGTTATACAATATTCAAATAGGTGCTAGTCAGGCATTGCCTAGGCACGTAGCGCCTAGGGGTGCCTAGGTATCAGCCTATCAGGCCATTTCAGCAGATCAGCAGCAAGTCAGCAATACACATTTAACAGAAACAGTAATCAAAACACACATTTTAGCAAAGATTGAGCACACCAAGGGAGCCATCACTTTAAAATTGAGTATTCACTGACCGCTTACTGTCGCTGCCGCAGTGCTGGTCTGCTGGATTCTGGATACCGTAGGGCCATAGTGGCGGTGAACTACTGAACCAACGGAAGCCATTGGAGCTGGGACCGAGAGGGGTGTTGGGCAGTGAAGCAGAGCAAAATTTTCCTTTTTGATGTAAAAAGAAAAAAATATAAGAGTAGGTTGGAAGAGAGAAGAAAAAACAAAAGGAAAACATAACTAGCACAAGAGATCCAAAGGGTGTGACCATCACAGGAGATGAGAAGGGGCATGGCAGGAGCGTAGCGTGGGAGCGCGACGCGGGGTGGGAGCCTAGGTGAGCGGTGCAGTGACGCGGGCGGCGGGCGCGTGGCACACTAGATGATGAGGTGGCAGCTGGCATGAGCACAATAGAGGAGTGAGGACTGGGCATAGCGACGGTGGCCGGTTGCGGTGGCTGGTGGACGGCGGGTGTAGCAGCACTCAAGCAAACCCTAGCTGCTCTCCTGCAGGCACTTTTCTCCCAAGTGACAGGCCTTAAACTCGTTCTGGGCTGCCAGCAGCAGGCTAGGTGCCACGGTCAACTGCCCAGTGCCGTGGTTGACCGCCTAGGCGTTGGGGCATCCAGCTCGCCGACTGGACGCAAACGCTGGGGTGGGCTTAGGCGCCACCTAGGACCGATTTTTTGAACACTGATGCTATATTGTTATGAACATTTATTTAATAGTAGATTTTTGTTTGCAGTTTATCTGCCACTTTAACACATTACTGATTAACCATGGTTGCTATATCCTTTATGGCATTATAGTAGTTTGTAAATTGACCTTTGTCTGCAGGTTTGTACTGCTAAAATGAACTTGAGTGACGAGGTTGATTTGGAAGATTATGTTTCCAGACCAGATAAAATTAGTGCTGCTGATGTGAGTATTTCCATTTCGACCCCCATTTATTGTAATACTGTATTAAATTGCATTTGTAGTTTTGTAGTAGCAAGCACCGCTATAGGATTGCTAAATGTTTAGTTGCTGACATGATATTGTTAGTTGGTTAATGCAGTTGGCTGGTGGATCAGCACTGTAGTAGTGTAGTGCTGAAGGCACTTTTGATGGTTAAATAACTTAGTTGCATCTTCTAAACTGGACAGTAAAACTGAAACACATATTTGTATAAAACTAGAAATGTTCTGACACATTGCACATCCTCACTGGTAATTTAATTGAAGTTGTTATCATCAGTAACAGCATCACAGTTTCATCTTATTGTTGTGCTGGATTTTATCTGTCCATAACTTAAATTCCCAAGGTGATAACAATTTGTAAGATAATATCCTAAGTCAATAACTAGTTCTAAAATATATTATCCCTTAATGACCTTCCAAATTTAGTAATTCTGTTATGTTAATTGATGGACTGCCGTTTACCACATAACAGATTCTAATTCTCATTATGTGAAAGTAGCACTTTTTTTTTCAAATTCATTGTGTTATATTTTTCAGATTGCGGCTATCTGTCAAGAAGCTGGTATGCATGCTGTGCGCAAAAACCGTTATGTTATCCTCCCCAAGGACTTTGAGAAGGGTTACCGAACCAATGTCAAGAAGCCTGAGACAGATTTTGACTTCTACAAATAAGGCAACATGTAATTGTTAAACTGGATGTTTTCCCCTCGGGCGAAATCAGTAACATTAAATATGATTTCCTGGACAGTCGCCTCCGTGATAGAAAGTTTATGCACCTTGAGGCCTGTCGATGCCCTCACTTCTTCAATCAGATTCGATGATTTCCCATTCTGCTTGTACTTGCTGTAAAATAGAAAGGTTTAAACGGTCAATCCTACTGGTGTCGTCAAACTTAAACGTATTCTTCACAGTTATAATCGGTTGGCGACTATGCTTTTCAGTTGTTGGGATGTTTATTTGTGCAGTGTATTTTTATCTGGTTAGGCAATGTGATGCCGTTTCTAAATAAGTTGTCATCATTAGTGATTAAAGAAAGCAACGGGTACTGAAACCTGATGGTTTTTTAGATAGATATAGGGGTAAAATTGTTTACCCATTGGTCTATTAATGAGAAAAAATAGTATGGATACATGGGTATGAGTATACTTTTCTAATATCTATATTTGTTACTCGATAGGTATCCATCACCTAATATGATATTAATAACCTAATATGATATTGAAATGATATATTTTTCTATTGTTATAGGTTAAATCATTATGTATTATGTTTAAGAGTTTATTTATATATGTAATTTTGATCTTAGATTGAACGAGTGATCGATCTAATTAGGTGAAACATTGATGATAGATACAATGTTGTTATTTCTTAACCTATTTTATGTGTGTTTTGTCTATTGATGAGTATGGGTACCCGATGGATATATTTTACCTGCATGAGTATGAGATATTTTTTAACAGGCATGGATTTGAGATGGTCAAACCCGATGGGTATAGACATATTGACATCTTTATTAGTGATTGCAAGGACCTGCAGAACGAAGAATTACTTATTATTTTTACCTTTTCTCAATGTACACATCTTTATTTATGTTCTGATTTTTTGCAATATATATATATATACACACACACACTCCCATCACGTGATACTTAAAATAATAGCATTTCGTTTTAATTCGAGTCGTATGCCATGCCCACACGGTTGTAATTGAGAATCACATGGGCCTATAATCTAGGCTCGTTTAACGTGGGCCGAGATCATGGACTTTTAAACTAGCCTCCGTAGATTATACTTTCTCCGTCTAAAACCTTATATCTATTACCTTTTCAATTTTTTTAAAAAAGTTATAGATATTTATAGTTTACCTATGTATAACCATTGAATGAACATTGTTTATGACGTAATTATGTGGTTTTTAATGTATGTTATAGTGGTACTATTTAATACATCAACATGAATACATAAGAGATTTAATGTAACAGTAGTATTGTTTAACGCATGAGGATGAGTTTACTTTTTGGGTTTTCATATAAAAAGTAGGGAAAATTACTCGCATGCTGTTATAATTTTCAAAAATTACCTATATATCACTGTCAGTGACTGTGGTGACCCCCATCTGTCAGTGACACACCGATGGTATATTAGTAAACCGTGAAAATTGTAATAACACAGAAAAAATTAACCATAAAAAGTAATACAATATTTTGAAAAATCTAAAAAGAGACAATCTAAACTTTTTTAGACCAAAGTTGGTTCATGGACTAAAATTTAGTCTGTGTTATATCTGTTTGGATATCAAATTGAAGGACTAAAAATAAACTAATTATAAAAATAATTGTAGAATCGGAGGATAATTCGCGAGGAAAATTTATTAAGCCTAATTAATCCATGATTAGCAAATGTTTACTGTAGCATCACATTGTCAAATCATGACGTAATTAGGCTCATTAAATTTGTCTCGTAAATAATTTATCGATTATGAATGAGTTTTTGTAAATAGTCTATATTTAATACTCTAAAATAATATCTAAACATTCGATGTGATTTAGTCCCTCAAATCAAACCCCCTTAATTCATAAGAATCTAAAGAAAAAGAAAACCATCGTGAAGGCCAAAAACCCAATTATAAAAAAGAGAAGAAGAATGGAATTACGCCACAGGAGAGCAGATTAGCTGCTGCTACTCTAAGGGTCCCTTTGGTTTGGCTTCCGGAAACAGCTTTTGCTTTCTGAAAGCCAAAAGCCAAACCAAAGGGTATATTTCTACCTAGCGGCTTTCAGTAAAAGCAGCTTTTCGTGCAGTGTAAATGTGAAAGCTCCTCCAAACCTGCTTTCTACGGCTTTTGGCTTTTGGCTTCGCAACCATACAAAATTTCATAAATTGACATTTCAAATTTCATACAACCATACAAAATTCTATAAATTGACATTTCAAATTTCATACAACCATACAAAATTTCATAAATTGACATTTCAAATTTCATACAACCATACAAAATTTAATAAATTGACATTTTAAATTTCATACAACCATACAAAATTTCATAAATTGACATTTCAAATTTCATACCATACAAAATTTCATAAATTAGCATTTAAAATTTGATACAACCATATAAAATTTCATAAATTGACATTTCAAATTTTATACAACCATACAAAATTTTATAAATTGACATTTCAAATTTCATACACCCATACAAAATTTCATAAATTAAATTTTTTACACAGCTCACAGCTCAAAGCAGCTTGTTCACAGCCGTTTCAGCCAAACGACTTTGAGATTTCTCACAGCTGACTTCCCACAGCAGCTTTTCCACAGCCCACGGCCCACAGCAGCTTTTTCTCAAAGCCACAGCTCAACCAAACACACCCTAAATCCAGCACGAAGAAAGACTTCTTCCTCTTCCTCGGTCTCAGTCTCAGATCCGAATTGTCAAATGCTCTCGTAGCTGCGCACGCCGCCCACCCTCCCACCCCGCGCGCCCAGATCCATGGGCGGCCTCAGGGCAGCGTCGCCGTCCTCCGGAGCAGGCGCGGGGGCGGGATCGGATCCCACGCCGCGTGTGGCAATGGCGTGTGTGTTGGCGTCGGAGGTCGCCACGGTGCTCGCCATCATGCGCCGCAACGTCCGCTGGGCCGGCGTCCGCTACGGTGGCGATGGCGGCGCGGACGGCGAGCACCTTGACCACCCCCTCATCGCAGGGCTCAAGTCCCTCCGCCGCCGCGCAGCTTCGTGGGACACGCGCCAGTGGCGGGACGTCGAGCCGCTCCTCTACCTGCGCCCCTTCCTCGACATCGTCCGCTCCGACGAGACCGGCGCGCCCATCACGGGAGCCGCGCTCTCGTCCTTGCACAAGATACTCACACTCGACCTCGTTGGCCCCGACGCGCCCAACGTCGCCGAAGCCATGGGCGCCGTCGTGGAGTCCGTCGCGGGCTGCCGCTTCGAGGTTATCGACCCGGCGTCCGAGGAGACCGTGCTGGCTCGGGTCCTCCAGGTGCTTCTCGCGTGCGTGCGTGGCCGCGCTGCGCCGGCTCTGGCTAACCGCCACGTCTGCAACATCGTCAGCACTTGCTTCCGCGTCGTGCAGCAGGCCGGCACTAAGGGCGAGCTGCTGCAGCGCGTCTCCCGGCAGACCATGCAGGAGGTTGTCCGTTGTGTCTTTGCTCGCCTTCCTGATGTTGACGCCACCGTGGTTGCCGATGGGCAGGTGTGATTCCTTCCTCTAAAATTCGAACCTGCCAACTTACTTGCGTACTCGAACATGGAAATGCTGTTTTTCTATTAGATGGTATATTTTCTTCCTATTCACGATGCTGCCGTTCTAGCAATTTGACCTTGTGCACCGTTGAAACTGAATTCATTATTTCACTTGTACTGGCCTTGACCCAATGCCTGTTGCTGTGTTGCATCATGCATCATATTAGTTTTGGAAGGACCATTTTGTAGCAAGAAGGCTAATATGTCCCTGTAATTTGTTAAATGTATTAATGCTGGTGATAGCATTTGTCCTGCAGACTGCAGGTAGCAAGAACCATGGTTTGAGTGCCGGAGATATAGGGAATGGGAGGAGTGATTATGTGTGCTTGAATAGCTCTGGAGATGAGGTGGGAGGTGGATTTGGTGTTTTGCGAGACCAGACTATGATGGAGTTGTTTGGGGTTCCTTGCATGATAGAGATATTGCAATTCTTGTGTTCCCTCTTGAACATAGCGGAAGACATTGAGATGAACCCAAGGATGAATCCAATCGATTTCGATGAGGATGTACCACTCTTTGCCCTGGGATTGATAAGTTCTGCTATCGAATTGTCAGCTTCGTCCATACACAGACACCCGAAACTACTGGTGTTTGTACAGGACGAACTGTTCCGCAATCTAATGCAATTTGGCTTGTCAATGAGCCCATTGATTCTGTCAACGGTGTGCAGCATTGTTTTTACTCTCTTCTATCATTTGCGTCAGGAACTTAAGTTGCAACTTGAGGCTTTCTTTTCGTGTGTGATCCTAAAACTAGGACAGAGTAGATATGGTGCTAGTTATCAGCAACAGGAAGTTGCCCTGGAGGCTCTAGTAGACTTCTGCAGGCAGAAAGAGTTTATGGCTGAGATGTATGCAAATATGGATTGTGATTTACAGTCCAGTAATATTTTCGAAGACCTTGCTAATCTTCTCTCTAAAAGTGCATTCCCTTTGAGTAGTCCTTTGTCCACCCTGAATGTTCTTGCTCTGGATGGCTTGGCTTCTGTCATTCAGGCAATATCAGAGAGGACTGATAATGCACCTCAACATCATGAACAAACAGTACCAGAAATTACTGAGTATTTTCCTTTCTGGCAGTTGAGATGTGAGAATACTATTGATCCTGATCAATGGGTTAGATTTGTTCACCAGCAAAAGAGCATCAAGAGAACACTAATGGTTGGTGTTGAACATTTCAACAGGGACAAGAAGAAGGGTTTTGAGTATCTGCAAGGTGCTCATCTCCTACCTGAAAAACTTGATCCACACAATGTTGCCCTGTTTTTCCGGTACACAACTGGGTTAGACAAGAATCTTATTGGGGACTATCTGGGAAATCATGATGAGTTCTCCATTCTCATCCTTCATGAATTTGCTAAAACCTTTGACTTCAAGGATATGAATTTGGATGCTGCGCTAAGACTCTTCTTGGAAACTTTTCGGCTGCCCGGTGAGTCACAAAAGATACAAAGGATTCTTGAGGCATTTTCTGAGAGATACTATGAACAATCACCACAAAAATTTGTCAACCGAGATGCTGCTCTGGTGTTGTCATATTCAGTAATCTTGCTCAACACAGATCAGCACAATGTAAGGGTTAAGAAGAAGATGACTGAAGAAGACTTTATTAGAAATAATCGCCGTATCAATGGTGGGAATGATCTTCCAAGGGAATTCTTGTCTGAGCTTTATTATTCTATTTGTCGGAATGAAATCAGAACCATTCCGGAGCAAGGAGCTGGATGCTCTGAGATGTCTTTCAGCAGGTGGGTTGATCTGATGTGTAAGTCAAAGAGGACATCAGCATACATTACTTGTGGCACCTACCCTTTTCTTGATTATGACATGTTTACTATCATGGCTGGACCAACGGTTGCTGCTATCTCAGTGGTTTTTGATAATGTCGAGCATGAAGAGTTCCTTACAGGATGCATTAATGGATTCCTATTGGTGGCAAAGTTGGCTGGATTCTATCATCTTGATGATGTGTTGAATGATCTTGTTGTGGCACTATGTAAGTTCACTTTGTTGAATGCATCCTATGTTGATGATCCTGTAACAACTTTCGGTGAGGATACCAAAGCTAGAATGGCTACAGAAGCTGTTTTTACTATAGCAACTACTCATGGTGATCACATACGTAGTGGATGGAGGAGCATAGTAGATTGCATTTTAAGATTGCATAAGATAGGCCTTCTTCCTGGCCACCTCACTGGTGACATAGTTGATGATCAGGAATCCTCTTCAGATATGTTGCCTAGCAAGATTACCTCATCTCCCGCTGTACAACAAGTTGTGCGAATCAGCCTGCCTAAAAAGTCATATGGGCTAATGGGGAGGTTCAGCCAACTATTGTATTTAGATGCTGAAGAACCAAGTTTCCAGCCAACTGAGGAGCAACTTGGTGCTCAGAGGAATGCTTCAGAGACCATAAAGAAGTGTCAAATTGGTACCATCTTCACCGAGAGCAAATTCTTACAAGCTGACTCACTCTTGAATCTGGCAAGAGCCCTCACTCAAGCAGCAGGCCGACCGCAGAAGATCACAAGCTCACTTGATGATGAAAGCACATCAGTCCTTTGCTTAGAGCTTCTAATTACTGTCACATTAAACAATAGAGACCGGATTGTTCTTTTATGGCAGGGTGTTTTTGAGCACATAACTCATATTGTTCAGTCTACTGTGATGCCCTGCAATCTGGTGGAGAAGGCTGTCTTTGGGCTCCTGCACATCTGTCAGCGGTTGCTTCCTTATAAGGAGAATCTTGTGGATGATTTACTGAGGTCGCTTCAGCTAATTCTAAAACTCGATGCTCGTGTAGCTGATGCTTATTGTGAGAACATTACCCAAGAGGTCACATGCCTGGTGAAGGCCAATGCAATCCATATCAAGTCCCAGATGGGTTGGCGAACTATCATTTCCTTACTATGCATCTCAGCTCGTCATCCAGATGCTTCTGATGCTGGTTTTGAAGCCCTTATTTTTATCATGTCTGAGGGGGCACACCTCTCCCCTGCTAACTTTGTCCTTTCGGTGGAGGCATCAAGACAGTTTGCAGAGTCTCGGCTTGGCTCTGTGGAAAGATCTATTCATGCTTTGAACCTTATGGCAGAATCGGTGACTTGCCTTACACGCTGGTCACGTGAGGTCAAGGAAGCTAGCAGGGAGTCTGACAGGATATTGGAAGGAATTGCTGAGATGTGGCTGAGGCTAGTGCAGGCACTACGGAAGGTGTGCACAGATCAGAGGGAGGAAGTGAGGAACCATGCGCTATTATCGTTGTACAGATGCTTAGTAGTTGATGGAATATCAGTTTCATCATCAGTATGGTTGATGTCATTTGATATTGTTTTCCAGTTGCTTGATGAATTGTTGGAGATTGCTCAAAATTCTTCACCAAAGGATTTCAGAAACATGGAGGTGTCTCTCTTGCATGCTGTAAAACTGTTATGCAAGGTGTTCTTGCAGTCACTTAATGACCTTTCGTCACAAAGCAGCTTCAATAAGTTCTGGTTGGAAGTACTCGACATGATAGAGAAGCTTGTGAAAGTCAAAGTGAGAGGGAGGAGGACTGGGAAGCTACAAGAGGCTATCCCAGAGTTACTCAAGAACGTACTGCTGGTGCTAAAAGCAAATGGGATTTTGTCAAAGACATGCACCAGTGAACATAACAACTTTTGGGAAGCAACATGGATTCACGTTTACAAGATTGCACCATCACTGCAGCTAGAAGTTTTTCCTGGCAGTGAGGGTGATGTAGCAATACAGAGTGGAGAAAACAAGTCAGATAGTCCAGCACAGTCTGATGGCGTGAATGTTTAGTTCAACGTGACAACATCCCAGTAAATTGGTATATTATGCAAGAACTTCCTGAAATTTGAAACATGGATGTATATTGTGTCCTTACATTCTTTGGCTGCTACTCTGAGAAACAAAACATACAACTTCCATGCATGTGTAATACCATTGATCTAAATAGTGAAATTAAACCTCAGATTGTGATAGTTATACCAATAGCTTATCTTCTAGGACATGTGGTAATGATTATTCTGTTGCTTTCTATTCATATGTTAGAGCCATTCGTTCAAAATTTTGTAAGTTTTTCTGAGACGTGTACAATAGCAGACAGTAGAAAATGACTGAAAATGGTAATAAAGCATGTTTGCATTAGGTGGCTGTGATGCATTACAATTTAGAGTCCCAATGTTGCTTATTGTCATTAGGTATTTTTATTATTCATTTGCTACGAGTGTTAAATCATTATTATTCCTATTTATATGAATGAATATTACATTACTGTTATACTACCTGTTATGCTGTCATGTGTCATCAAAGCTGTTATCTGACATGGAAGCTTAGGAATCATTCAAATGGGGAGTATTTCTTGTATGGAATAACAGTTCTGCTGGTGCCTAATTGGAACAGGGTGGAGACTACACACCTATATTACATTCTATGTTATACTGCTTGATCTATTTGCTTTCTTTTGAACAAAATGGGATTAACCTTATTCTGTTATGGTTAGAATAGACATGATTGGAAGTGCATTCAAAACCACTGAGAAAGTAAGGGCCAAGTGTCATAAGACTTATGAGCTAAAAGCCTGTAGGGAAAAATCTTGGTCCTACATTGGACAAGGTTCAAGCTCCTGGATTATGAAGGCCTACCTGAAGCAGCAGACCGGTAGTACGTTATGGTGAAGGTGGAAAACAATTATTTTTCAATATCACATTATTAATAAATGTAACAATAAATAATTCATACACATTATAATTTCAATCCGTATAACCCATGATAAAATAATATGATTTTCAGGATTGCTGGTACCTACAAACCTGGGGCAACTGCATTTATCACTTCCTAGACACTTCAAGGGAAGACTTGGTGTATTCTTCAGGTATGTTAGATTTTCTATGTACCTGTGATGTATGAGATTCCCTATGGCCGGTGCTAGAAACACCAGAAGGCCCAGGACTAGTCATAAATTTTGTTAGAGATAAATTCTGTTATAGTGTTTGATCAATTTTGTTAGAGATAAATTCTGTTATAGTGTTTGTTAGGAATCAGTTGTAGTTCAACACTATATAAGCTGAACCAGTAGAGAGGGAAAAGGCAGCCAAGATTGTATCTTCCCCCAGCCGAGTCCTACCCTCCTGGTGCGCTGTCGTAGCCATTGCGACTCTGGCGCGCCGGCGGGGTCCAGGGCCACGGCTTGTGACCTCCTTTGAATACAATCTGCGGCAAATTCCTAGTTCTAATCTGTCCCAAACCCCCTGCCCATAATAATTTGGTATCAGATATTCCTGATTCCGTGTCCATGGGTAGCAGCGACGGCATGAAGGAGTTGATCGAGAAACTCGCCGCCAAGATCGACGACTTGAAGACTTCCATCGACAAACTGGCGCCCCTTGCGCGGGTGGCAGAACAACTCGCCACACTCCCGTCCAAGGTGGTGGCGCTGCAGTCTTCTGCTTTCGAGAACCAGGAGCAGGGTTTCCTGCAAGAGATGTCACAGAAGGATGAGAAGATCACGTCCATAGTGAGCATGTGTTTCCCTGAAGATGAAGCGAAGATGGCTATTACTAGGGAAGAAGAGGAAGTAAAGAATGCAAAAGTTGAGCATGACAGGAAGGAACAGCTTTGTAATATCAGCCAAGCATTGGCTGTGCTCGCATCTGCTTCTTCTGTTACCAAGGAACGTCAAGAGTTTCTGAAACTTGTCAATAAGGAGATAAAACTATATAACACCATGCTGGAAAAAGAGGGTACAGAAGATGAAGAAGAAGCTAGGAGAGCATACATGGCTGCAAGGGAGGAATCGGACCATGCTGCAGAGGTAGCTGCAGGAGAAAAAGTCTCATCAGCACTGATAGAGAGGGTTGATGCTATGCTTCATAAGTTAGAGAAAGAAATTGATGATGTTGATGCACGAATTGGTAACCGCTGGCAGCTGCTTGATAGTGATCGTGATGGCAAAGTGACCCCTGAAGAGGTAGCAACAGCAGCAAATTATCTCAAAGACACCACAGGGAAGGATGGCGTCCAAGAGCTTATTAGCAATCTTTCTAAAGACAAAGAAGGGAAGATCCTCGTGGAGGTATTGGTTGATTCAATCTATGCATCAGAGACTGCAGGAAATGCTTACTCTGCAAAGTTGTCTGACTATGAGGATACAGAGTCCATTTCCTTTGGAAGAAAGAAAACAAAATTCATGGAAGGAAGTCAGAAAAAGAGAAAGCGATATGGAAGTGGATCACAAGGAAATCCAGTGCCATTAGACGGTAGCCATGAAGAGCCTATGCCACTTCCTAATCCAATGGTTGGATTTAGCTTGCCCAGTGACATGGTACGACCAGTGCACAGAACTCTCTCAGATCAAGCTTTTGGACCTCCTTTCTTCTATTATGAAATTGTGGCCCTAGCTCCAAAAGGTGTCTGGACGACCATATCAAGATTCTTATATAACATTCAACCTGAATTTGAGGATTCAAAGTTCTTCTGTGCTGCTGCTAGAAAAAAAGGTTACATCCATAACTTGCCAATTGAGAACAGATCACCTGTTCTTCCCCTTCCCCCCAAAACAATATATGAGGCATTCCCTTCTACTAAGATGTGGTGGCCATCTTGGGGTCCGAGAAGGCAGTTCAACTGCTTGCAAACTTGTGTTGCAAGCGCAAAGCTCACAGAACAGATCCGCTGTTCTCTGTCTAACTGGGGTGACACACCATCTCCAGGAGTTCGGAAGTGTGTCCTGGATGAATGTAGGAAATGGAATCTTGTCTGGGTTGGAAAAAATAAAGTTGCTCCTCTAGAGCCAGATGAGATGGAATTCCTTCTTTGGTATCCAAGAAACCATACACGGGGAGTTAGCAGGACAGAGAGATACAGAGCTCTTGGCAATTCATTCCAAGTTGATACAGTTGCATAACATCTGTCTGTGCTGAGGAACATGTTTCCAAATGGCATGAATGTGTTGTCCCTGTTCTCTGGCATTGGAGGAGCAGAGGCCCGTTTGCCAGCAGTAGATAAAGCAATGAAGGACAGAGATGAGTTCCTGGCAGAGGTAAGGGACCGACTTGACTAGGCCCAGCAGCATTACAAGGCTGTTTATGACAAAAGCCATCGACCATTGGAGTTCCAGCCTAGCCAATGGGTCTGGCTTCGTCTTTTGCACCGGGCACCAGCCTTCCTGCAGGTTCGGGGTCGCAGTAAGTTGGGACCAAAGTTCTTTGGACCATACAAGGTGGCTGCACGCATAGGAGAAGTGGCCTACAAACTCGAGCTGCCAGCAGTACAACATGTCAAAGTTATGGTAGAACCAGAGAAGGTACTGAAAGGAAGACTGGCCCGAGGCAAAAGAGAGTTGCTAGTATGTTGGAAGGGCGCGCCGGCTTCAGAAACAGCTTGGGTGACATTGGAGGATTTTCGGGAACAATTCCCTGAATTCCAGCTCGAGGACGAGCTGCTTGTCCAGGGAGGGAGAGATGTGATGTATGAGATTCCCTATGGCCAGCGCTAGAAACACCAGAAGGCCCAGGACTAGTCATAAATTCTGTTAGAGATAAATTCTATTATAGTGTTTGATCAATTCTGTTAGAGATAAATTCTGTTATAGTGTTTGGTAGGAATCAGTTGTAGTTCAGCACTATATAAGCTGAACCAGTAGAGAGGGAAAAGGCAGCCAAGATTGTATCTTCCCCCAGCCGAGTCCTGCCCTCCTGGTGCGCCGTCGCAGCCATTGCGACTCCGGTGCGCCGGCGGAGTCCAGGGCCACGGCTTGTGACCTCCTTTGAATACAATCTGCGGCAAATTCCTAGTTCTAATCTGTCCCAAACCCCCTGCCCATAACAGTACCTACATTTATTTTGAATTATACCATCAATAAGTTGTCTCAAATTTGTAGTATTGAAGGGATTTGTAATATGCTAGGAATTTGTGATCTTCATTTGCTCGTGTCATAATTCATAAAAACATTATTGTATTCTGAGGCGACCATATCACACGGTTCCATTTCTCGTTCCAAATATTATACATCAACATTTGGACCTAACAACCTTAGCAGTTAAGCTCACACGGATATCTAATGAAGGATTGTATAGTATCATACTATATTTGTTATTGTTTTTGGTTACTATAAAATTAAAAGTTCCATCTTATTGCCTTTTAGATTGTAAACAAAGAAAAGTCCTTTTCAAGTTAAAGAAAACCCTAAAAAATAGACTAAGATGTATAATGTTTAGAGGTGTGCTTTCTAACGGTCAACTCACCAATTCCTTGGTCTACACGGACACTAGTGTTCAAGTCGTGCACCACTGGTTCGGTTGAATGCCAACAACGAACTTGCTGGCATGTCTCTGTAAGTTCTTCCAAGAGTATATCCTTCGCACCTACCCCTGCTTGTCAAGGAGAATGTTAGATTAATTGAATGATTGATTGATCCCATTTAGATTAATTGATTATTGGTCCCCTCGTGTAATCATATGATCCTTTGCTGGTTCATGATATCCCCTATGATTCGAAATGTACGGTTTTTTAGAGTTGTGCACAGGATTTATGTGTCAAAACGAACTTGCTGCCTTGCAGTTATTACACAGTACACATTAGAAACAAGTGGCAACACATGTGAAGTACTATCGGCCAATAAGCCTTGTGCATAAGAGTAATTGTGCATAAGGATTATTGGCCAATAAGCCTCTCTATCCGCCATCCGGCCATCTGCAAGTGAAATTTCTTTAGCTCTTGATACGTTACATGTGTTCAGATAGGCTTTGGGACTGAAAACAAATGCACATAAGCGTAATGTTTTTCCTGTACAATGCCCTGAAATTAAATAGATCTCACACTGATACAAGAACAACTTCCATGTGAGCTTCTGGACATGACATTCCTTGCATGTGTCTAGGAGTTCCCCTCTCTAAAGAAGCTGGTTGACAAAGACTCAAATTCAGCCCACTGTGGATAAGATAGCTAGCTGATCAGCTCCGAGGTTGGAAAGCCGACCTTTTGGACCAAGCCGGTAGGACTTTGCTTCAGTTTGTTCTTACATCAATGATGTGTCGGGCGACGAATCAAAGAGTTCTGGCAATCTTCATGACCGGGAATTGTATCTATTCTTATCTCTAGCTTATGAGCTTATCTTTATTTTCTAGTTTGATTAGATAAGTTTATATGTAGGAAATTAGCTAGTTTGTTATCGGATATTAGCATTATACAAGCCAGAGACTCGATTAGCCATAGAGCAGACTAGATTAGACATCGTGTTTGCAGTGAGCTTACTACTAGTATGATACAATGTAACGCCCGCCAAACAGCATTGAAAGAGTATCAAGGACATTATGCGCTACTTGTAAGGAAGCAAATATTTTAACATATCCTAAAGAAAGAATCATATCTTAGTTTGGTTTGATATGTAAATGTTGGGTACTTATCAGACCCGATCAATCCTAGACATGTTATATGTTTCTATGTATTGGAACTACAGTATCATGTAAATTGTACTAGCAAAAGCTTGCGTCAACTTTGACAAATCACTCGAAAATAATAGCCACGTATTAAGCCTGAAAAATAAGTCACCGTATGCAGCACTCATGTGGTTTAAATGCACTGAAACACCAATATCATTTATCTTTGAAGATGATATAGTTGCATAAGTGCAGTTGAGATATGTAACGCTAAAATCTTGTATAGTCATGAACTGCATATGATGAATGAAATTCATGAACTGCATACGATGAATGAAATGAATATCATACGCACCAAATCATGTGAAAATCGTGTTAAAATATATATATGTTTGTGGAATTAAGGTGCATAGACCTATAGAATTGCACGTTTTAAAGCTACAAACTTCACACGATATCGATATAAAGAAATAAATCTTCATCAAAAACTAAGTACTTAAATTGATATTTAAGAATCATACGAAATATTTAGGTATACTTTTTTTCCTTAAATGAGTTTTTACTGAGCTTCTGATATTAAGGTTCTTTAAAAGAGGCAATTTATGCAAACTAAAACACCACTCAGTACTCATCCTTCTATTTTTTCTATTGGATTTTTTATAAACTTTTGATGAGACATATGGAACGAAGTGTACATGCCGGGATCTCACTTTCTCTCTAGAGAAGATGGTTTCCTTTAAAATTTTATTTCCTTCGAGAATTTCACACATAAACTGAGATTCTTGCTTCATTGCATATAAATTGAGAGATTCCCTCTTTATCAGAAATAAAGAAATATCATGTTCTCTATTATTATGGACCTGTTTGTTTAAACTTTTGACAGCTATAACTACTTCTAAAATCTGACGAGGAACAAACGATCCAGATTCAGAATTCTGAACTCAGATTGTAAGAAGAAATAGCTACGGAATATATAAATAAACTAGAAAACATCAACTACTCAAACTAGCTAGCTACTAAAAATCTCTAATTGCTTTGCTTGTAGTGGACCCTTAATTTAAGTTGTCGTTAGATAACTGAGCCGCCGCGGTGCCGTGCCGGGCCGGGCCGCGACCGCGTGTGATAGTTGTCAGACGCAGACGCCGCATGTGCTTCCAGAAACGGGCGGCGAACTGGCGACTGGATGCCGACTGGCGAGGCTTCGAATCCAGGAGCAGAGCCAAAGCCAACCGCGGAAGTCATCCTCCCCGGCCCCGGCCGGCCGGTCCAATCGGGTGGCCGGAATCCCGAACTCGCACGCCTCTTTCCTTGCGCTTTCATATCATTAGCTCACGACTACTTGGCATTATTATTATGATGCTATAATCCCAGCGAGTATCGAGCGCCCAGATGACGCCCTCCCCGATTGCCCTTTTCATGCCGTGCAGCTGCAGCTGCATCTCCCCGTAGGCCGTAGCTATCTGCCCTCGTCGCCGTCGCCGTCAACCGATCGATGTGAGAATTGAGATACCGGCAGCCGCGCACGAGCTCCCAGCTAGCAAGAAACAGAGCATCGGTCGGGGGAGCCATGAGCAAGAAGAATGTTCAGCAGCAGCAGCAGCAGCAGCGTGTGGTGGTCCTCCGCTGCGCCATCCCCCTCCTCTTCGGCTTTGCGGTCGCCGTTTCGTTACTTGGGTCGGCAACCCCGACCGTCGTCGTCCCTGGGGGGAGTCTCGAGCTTTTCTTCCCTCTCCCGCCGGCCGCGGCAAACCTGTCGGCTGTTCCGCCTGTTCGGCAGCGTCAGCCCTCGCCGCCGCCGACGCCGACGCCGACGCCGACGCCGACGACGACAGAGCGCATCAGGCAACCGGAGCGGGAACCGACGACGGTCCGGTCCCCGCTGCAGCAGCCGGTGGACACTTCCGGCAGTAACAGCACCACCGCTCAGCCTGCGCGCGTAGTGAGCGTGAAAGGTCAGGAATCCGCCGCCGGCGGCATCGGTACTATCGACGACGACGACGAGCTGATGAAGCTGGCGGCCGCGGCGCCGAGGGAGAGGGCGGCCGGCGCCGTCCCGAAGGTGGCGTTCCTGTTCCTGACGAGGTGGGACCTGCCGATGGCGCCGCTGTGGGAGAAGTTCTTCCATGGCCACCGCGCGCTCTACTCCGTCTACGTGCACACCGACCCGGCTTTCAACGGCTCCGACGCCGTCGAGGGCTCCGCCTTCCACCGCCGGACCATCCCAAGCAAGGTACCTAAACTTAATTACCTAGCCGTTTAGCAGCGACAGCTCGTCGACGGCGAGGATCGTATGGGTGGTGCTTTGTTGTGACGATATTATTTTATTGTTAAGATGATAACAAATTTTAGTGAATCTAACTGTCTATACTATAAAATATAAAATTTATAGTTTTGCGTAATTTTTTAAAAATCTAAGGGTTTTTATTGCTAAAAACGCTTCGGAGAAGAGAAGAAATGTTTCGGTTGATGAGATGTCTACTATTTATACACTCTCGCCTAAACACTAAAATGACTATTAGAGCATGTACAACCCCATTTAATAGGTGTTTTCTTGAGAGATCTCTAGAGGGTCGATTTTCCATACGCATTGTCTCTTAATTGCATTTATGATTCAGGAGCTTAGAGTTGTACCATGCAGTTTTTTTGTTGTCTCTTGTACTTTGAAAACTGTTTCACTATCTTAGAGTTGTACATGCCCTTATTAAAGTAGTTATTAAAACATTGTTTCAAGATTATTAATTTCGTTCTAGTACAGAGTATCTTTAGTTTTTTTGGTTATGGTGACATTATATTTCATGCATATAAAAATAAATATATGGACGTATGTACAGGAGGTTAAATGGGGGGACATAAGCATGGTGGAAGCCGAGAGGCGTCTACTGGCGCACGCGCTCCTGGACCATTCCAACGCGCGATTTCTCCTGCTGTCGGAGTCGCACGTCCCACTGTTTGACTTCCCGACGGTGTACTCGTACCTGGTCAACGCCAGCAAGGTGTTCGTCGAGTCCTACGACGAGCCGGGAGGGACGGGGCGCGGCCGGTACAAGCGCGGCATGAGGCCCGCCGTGACCGTCGAGCAGTGGCGCAAGGGGTCGCAGTGGTTCGAGATGGACAGGGGCCTCGCCGTCGACGTCGTGTCCGACGGCGTCTACTTCCCCGTCTTCAAGAGGTTCTGCAAGCGCAACTGCTACGCCGACGAGCACTACCTGCCCACGTTCCTCGCCATCCGGCGCCCGTCGGCCATCGCCAACCGGAGCGTCACGTGGGTGGACTGGTCGCACGCGGGGCCGCACCCGGCGCGGTTCACGAGGTTGGACGTCACCCCGGACTTCCTCGGCTGGCTGAGGGGCGGGAGCGGGCGGACGTGCGTCTACAATGGCGAGACGACGACCCTCTGCTTCTTGTTCGCCAGGAAATTCCTGCCGAATTCGCTCACCCGGTTCCTCAGATTCGCTCCAAAGGTGATGGGCTTCGGTTGAAGAATGCTGACGGAGTGACAGTTTTATTTTATTTGATACCCGTTCACATTCTTTATTTCATTCGTAATTATTTTGCTATTAAACAGCCCCTGTATATATATACGTGTCCGGCTTTCAATATTTTTGAATATTGATTCGATAGTGAGATTGAGATAGAATAGAATGGTTTCGTTCTATTTTTCAATAGAACGACTCCATTCTGCTTTTTAGTTATTCAGTGTGTGAGAATGTATATATTTGTTTTTTATTTGAGGATGAAATAATCCTAATCTTTTCTCTAAGAGCATTTTCGAGAAATGTCTTAAATTTTATTCCCTAAGATTTAATGTAGGGATCATCCTATTTATGTTAATCCTTGAAAATTAATTTGATTTCTAATAGTTTCTTTATCCCTATTTTAAAATAAAGAATGAGAAATTAATCCTAAATTTAGGATAGGAAACAAGGGATTTAGGAAATGATTTAGGATGGAGATTTGTTTAGGGTGTTGTTGGAGTCTAATTTTTCATCAAAATCTTAAATTTTAAATTTAAGAAGCTATATAAGAGTTTTCTTGAAGACGCTCTAACCTGTCTCCGTCCGCTCCCCTTCCTACCGCTCCCCTCCGTATTTGCTCCTTGCATCGCTAACTCCTGCCACCTCCCACGTCGTTGCTCCTTGTCATTGCTCTCCTAACAGTTATCCCCTCCCCACTGTACGTCGTCTGCCCCTGCCCCACTACTTGCTCATATCGTCACCCCATCGCTCTTGCCAATCTCCCTCCCCATTACTGTCTATGCCCCATCCTCGTCGCTCCCCTCCTCTGTAATTGCCCCTCATCGCTCTTCTCCTTCTTGCTCCCAGCATCACTAACTCTTACCACTTGCTCATGCCGTCGCCCCCTGTCATTGATCTCCGCACAGCCATCCCCTACCACCCCTCCTCGCTATCGTCTTACACCACCCCCATTGCTTGCTTGCGTCGTCACCCTTGTCGCTTCCACTACTTTCCTCCTATTGACGTCGAAATTTGGATAAAGACTTAGGCCCATCAATAGTATCACATGGTTAACAGAAGTCAAAGGAGTCCGGTTAAAGGTTGGTTAAAGAAGCCCGTCCATATGGTTATATGTGACCGGATATGAAGGAGCCGATAGAGATTAAGAAGACAGAGATAAATCCCAAATCGGTTATGGTTATCGTAACGGACGGCAAGTCTCCAGACTATAAATATGTACCTATTAGCTAGGTTGGGATATAGACAAAATACAACTACAAACTACTCTCGACGCATCGCCACCTTTGATTTCCAAGGTTAATCCCGATGAGACTTAGCACTCAGAGCTGAGCTGCATCGCTTTGATATTTGGCGATGAGGTGAGTCCCGTCACCCCGATGATCGTATCGGCCGATCGGTGTCCTTCAAGGCTGCATCGTTGCGATCTCTTGGAGTCCTAGCTCGATTGGTACGATCGTCGGTTTATCTTGGTGTATTTGCTAGGCCTAAGACTGCATCGTCACGATCTCTTAGGTTGATGCGAGTTATGTATCGTGATTCAAGGCTTCATCGGTTGAGTCCAAAATCTTGATCTACTGTATCTGATTTGTGTTTGTGCACCATTCATCTGAATAAAGTATCCTTGATGTGTTAAAGTATTGTTGATCAATTATGATTTAGCGACTATCTTAGTTAAGTCCAATCTTGTTGTTACGGTAGTTTGATAGTATGAATACATTATCTAGTATGCTAGATTTAGTTTCCGTCGGAGTACAAACCGATAGGTTATCTTTAATTCCATGTTATATCTCATCGACATCGGGGGTTGTTCATCGGTCTTTACGTGCGGCGCATTGCCTGCATGTCCATCGGCCCGATGATGTGTTATAATATGCATCGGCCAACGACATAACTGAATCTCGATGGTCCGGTTGTCGCTATCAACCTAGTAGCCGATAAGCGCCAGTTTTCATGGGTATTTCTTATCACCATAGTCATTGGCTCGATAGCCGGTCGACGTTTTTACTAATGTTTTTATTTTCTCTTATCAGTTGCAGGGTCAAATTGATTGACACGCTCAGAACCCTTTCTAAGATTGTAAGACCTGCACTGAAGTTAAGTTAAGACATGTGATTGTTATTGATTTTAAATTTTTTAATAATTATTAAAAATAATATTTACAAGTGATATATAAGGAATAATTATATTAATAGAATAAAACTTTTTAATTTATAAATAAGGATACATAATAAGTGAAAATATGCTTTGAGTCTTTGGTTAGACCTCATCACATATTTCCTTCGGGAGTCTCCAAATCTTAGGTACAACCCTGTTCACTTGTGCACCGTTCCTACATTGCTCATCTACGTAATTACGTTGTGCAACAGTGCGAGCTCATGCTCAAAACTAGAATAATTGCATTTCAACTTTTTTACAAAACGAAACTATTCCGTATTCCGTATATTAAAGACTAGCCGAATGCTCGTGCGTTGCTACGGGTTAAAATATATTCATAATGTTTAAATATAATAAAATTATAATTCTGTACCAAATTAGTGATTACAAGCGATTCTTAACAAGCTTGAGTGTAGTAACGAAGCAAAGGCTAAATGCATGTAATTGTCCCATATCCTGAAACCTTTAAATTAGCATCAACGACACGTAGTGAAGTCAATAGCATCTCACTACGGGAAACGGCAAGTTTGCCGAGTGTCTGAAACTTTGCCGAGTGCATTTTTTTGGGCACTCGGCAAAGCTTGGTTTGCCGAGTGTTGTTTGAAAAACACTCGGTAAACTAAAAACACCCGACAAAAAAAATACTCATGCCGAGTGTTTTTTAAAAAACACTCGGCGAACCCAATATTTTTTTCTGTGTGTAAACCTTATTTCGATCCCACAGTATATTCCCAATTTGGTTTTATCTTGAATTTTTTTCTACAATCCAAATACAACATATGTTATCTCATGTAAAAAATTCACATTTTTGGTTCAGTTTGTTATTTTTAATTTATTAAGTATGTTTTTAGGATTTCAATTGAAATAGGTGGAATTTGAACTACAAGTGCCTAAATAATTAAGAAAAAATATATAAAATTCATATTTATGTGGCATAGTATATTATGAGTTTTAATTCAATAAATTTAAAGAATGTTTGAAAATTTTATGTTGCAACACTCTATCGGCAACGTCGAGCTCAATAGTTTTTTAATTCTAAACAAATAAATTAATGTCTGAAAAATATGAGACTTGTCATGGTGTTATTATATGATACATAGATGCTGTATTAAAAATTTAAAAATGTTTTGATAAAATTATCACGTAGAGTGTTTAGAAATCGGAGATTGTGGGAGAAAGAATTAGGGTTTAGAGAAGAAATGAGATTGGTTTGAAAGAAGTTTGATGGTTAAATCATTTTTATACTTGAAATTTTTCTACACTCAAAATACAACATAACTTATCTCATGTAAAAATTTCACATTTTTTGGGTTTAGTGTGTTATTTTTAATTTATTAAGTATATTTCTAGGATTTAAATTGAAATAGGTGAAATTTGAACTACAAGTGCCTAAAATAATTAAGCAAAAAATATATAAAATTCATATTTATGTTTCATAGTATATTATGAGTTTTAATGCACTAAATTTAAAGAATGTTTGAAAATTTTATGTTGCAACACTCTATCGGCAACGTCGAGCTCAATAGTTTTTTAATTCTAAACAAATAATTTGAATTCTGAAAATATGAGACTTGTCATGGTGTTATTATATGATACATAGATACTGTGATAAAAATTTAAAAATGTTTTGATAAAATTATCAGGTAGAGTGTTTAGAAATCGGAGATTGTGGGAGAAAAAATTAGAGTTTAGAGAAGAAATGAGATTAGTTTGAAATAATTTTGATGGTTAAATCATTTTTATACTTGAATTTTTTTATACACTCAAAATACAACATAACTTATCTCATATAAAAATTTCAAATTTTTCTAGGTCAGTTAGCTATTTTCATTCATTAAGTATGTTTCTAGGATTTAAATTAAAACATATCAAAGTTGAACTAAAAGTGCATAAAATAATAAACTAAATTAAAGAAAAAATCATATCCATGTTTTTATTCTATTTTTATTATTACTCACTGTATTTTAACAAATTTTATCAATCAAAATAATAAAAAACAAATTTGAACAAATTTGAAAAATAAAAAAAAGTTTGCCGAGTGCCATATTCAAGACACTCGGCAAACATAAAATATTTGCCGAGTGTTGCACTCGACGAAGGAAAATTTTCGCATCCCGCTCATATTTCCCGCAAAATTTTCAAAATCGACGTCAATTTTTTCAAAACTTTCAATCTCTTTTTAAATACTCCCTACACACCTATCTTCTCCATTCTTCTTCATTCCTTCTCCCCTCTCCACGAGCCGCCGGCGGGTCGCCTTCGTCGTCGCCACGCCGCCACCGGCGCCGCCCCCGCCCCCGGTGCCCCGTGGCCGGCACCGCCCTCCCCCGGCGCCACGCGGCCGGCGCCGCCCCGCCCCTGGCCTCACTTCCTCGACCGGCCAGGCGCCGCGCCGCCCGGCCGCGCTCGGCCCCAGCCGCGCTCCGCGCCGCGCTGCCCGAGCACGCTCCGCCCCAGCCCGCCCGGCCGCGTGCTGCCCCGGCCACGCCGCCCCATCGCCGGCCGCGCGCGTCCTCGCCGCGCCACCGGGCCACGCCCCCCCCCGGCCGTGCTCCGCCTGGCCGCGTGCCGCGCCTCCCTGCTGCGCCCGGCCGCGTGCTGCCCCCGCCACGCCGCACCACCCACGGCCGCGCGCGTCCTCGTCGCGCCGCCGGGCCACGCCCGCCCCGGCCACGCTCCGCTCGGCCGCGCTCCGCGCCGCGCCGCCCGACCGCGCTCTGCCCCGGCCCGCCCGGCCGCGCGCTGCCACGGCCTCGCCACGCCACTTCGTCGTCGCCACGCCCGCCACCCGTTCGACGGAATGGCGCGGCGGGCGTCCATTTTTTTATTTTATGTTTTTAAGTTTGCCGAGTGCCATATTTTGACACTCGGCAAACCCTCCGTCACTGTTTTTCTCCCGTTAATTTTTTTTTGCCGTGTACCTTGTGTATCACTCGGCGAAGGGTTCGCCGAGTGCCCCGAAAAAAAACACTCGACAAAGATGAATTCACCGATGACGTGTACACCGAGTGGTGTTTGCCGAGTGCAACACTCGGCGAAGCGTTTGCCGAGTGCAAACAAGGCTTCGCCGAGTGCCTTTGGCACTCGGCAAACAACACGTTTCCGGTAGTGTCTGCAAACATAGCTGCCACACACCAACAACAAATGACCATAAACTAACATGAATATACACAAACTGAGATGCACAAACTTATTGTATTGCTTGTTGGTTGTTATTGTATTGACGCTCACACTTTCCAAAGGCTCTAGGACATATTTGTATACCTTATCTTGCCCTTGAACAACCAATTCCTAGATAATTACAGATATCACATTACAATGAAGAAAAAGAAATGTAATATTGCACCACATGACCCTTTAGCAGTCACTATTTATTACCCGCCATCCAAATGGGTAGAGGAAGGAATATCCATCCTTCTTGTCAGTGACAGGTAAGAACCCCTTCTTAGCCTCTGCTGCGACTATACCAAATCAAAGTGCCACTCAAGTACATGGTTTTGACCAAACAAACCATTCACAAAGTCTGACTAAATTGGAAGGACAACTCACATGCTGCTAGATTAGGCCAAGAGAGAAACACACCAACCCCTGCAGCAAGCAACATCCTCCTCTAAGAATTATCCCCCCTAACATAGCACATGAAAGAGAAAGGTGAGGAGATGTACGCTGCAACATCTGAAGCGGAGGGAGACATCGAGGGGCGGGAGGACGATAGCGAGAAGGATCTCGAGGAAGCACCGATCGGACGCCATGGAGAGCAGGATCTCGGAACACTCAATATGTAAATGGAAAAATAATACAGTAAATTAAGATTAGTGGTGACATGATGACAAGAAAAAAACTGGGTCTGATAAGCCCAAGGTGATACAAAATAATCCTCTGACCAACAAACTATAGAACTTCTGACATCGTAAATAAAACGATAATAACATGGAAATGAAAACATAAAAATATATTGGCCAACTAACTGCATAGACATGCTTAGCTCTGGTTTTTGCACATAAAAGTGAAATGATTCCGATCCCTGCAAAATTTGTCCTTGAAAAGAAATCCATTTTAGGTGATAACATTTAGATATGATCTTGTACCAACACCATCCTTTAGCATTTCCTGCTATCGACACAAAATAAAATCATTGGCATCTTTATAATACTTGGTAGTTTGCGTGGGAACTGGTTTCTTGCGAACTGATATGCCATTAAGGAGCGAGGCTAATTCATTCCAGATTCATTTTCTTCATGAATACTTGCAGTACAAGTAGCACTTAATAAACTTAATGTAGATAAGTGAATAAAAGAACATAGCATTTGAAACTGCACAAGGTAAACAAATACAATGAATAGAAACTTAAGAAAATTAAGGAATGCAGTAAACAATATCACCAACTCAAGAGAAATCCAGAAACTAAAATAGTAAAAGAAGAACTTATGTCAACATATCAAAAGTTAAATCTTTGGCAGTGCAGCAGGTTGCACTGAGATCAGCATAAAACCAACTAAAAGCCCACCAATCTTTCATACAAAACCAATGGAACCTCTAATTGTATCTTGACGTCATGCGGAAAGGAGGAGCACGGGAGGGCAGCGCTTGGCGCTTGGGGTGCCATGCAGAGGGGAAGGGGGCAGGGTGGCACCGAAGCGACACTAGGGCTAGGGTGGGCCATGAGGGCGTCACCTGGGCTATGATAGAGAGAGCACAAGGGCGGAGGGAGGGGAAGAAGTCGTGCTTGCCGCTTGGTTAGTGGAGATGATAGGCGTGCTTGTAGTAGGTGAGACAGAGAAGCACGCGGTGACTTGGAGAGTGGGTGAGAAGGTGAGGAGACGGTTACCATAAAC
Source organism: Zizania palustris (assembly GCA_019279435.1). Taxonomy (NCBI): domain Eukaryota; kingdom Viridiplantae; phylum Streptophyta; class Magnoliopsida; order Poales; family Poaceae; genus Zizania; species Zizania palustris. The sequence continues at coordinate 30,282,990 of JAAALK010000283.1, forward strand.
TCCTCCTTTTAAGAGTAGGAGAAATATTTTTTCATGTCACACTACAGTGATACTACGAAACTCCTCACTCCCCAACCAAATGGGACCTTTTTAAATGGGAAATTTGGATCCATGCCATTACAATTTTGCGACTTTGGAGAAATGCCATTACAATTCACGTATTTAGATTCATGCCATTACAAATTCAGAAAACTCCTAACTATAACATTATAAATTTAGAAAATTCCGAAATATGCCATTACAATTTTAGAGAAATATGAAATATGCCATTAGATTTTGTGAGAGCTGCAATTCTGGAATGACATATATCCAAATAGACGAATTGTAGTGGCAAAATTCCAAAGCACGGTAATTGTAATGGCATATATCTAAAAAACCCTTTTTAAATTGGTTCGAAACGTTTTTAGTTCCAACTTATTATTCTCTCTTCCCCCCTGGCACAGTCCCTCGAGCTCGTCGGAGCCGCCGTCCGCCCGTCCCTCTTCTCACTGGATCGCCTGCGCGTCCCCTAAAAAATGGCAACCCTCCGCGCGACGCCCGCCGCCGCAGCTGCGGCGGATGGCGTAATCGAGGAGAACGCGATGGCCATCCTCGACACCTCTGGCATCAAGGAAGCCCGCGACCTCGACGACGACAGTACCCCCCCCCCCCCCCCCCCCTCCTCCCTTGCCCTCCTCCTCTCCCTGTTTGGAATTCCTTCAGGATTTCCTAGGTTTCTCCCCTCTTGCACTAACCTGGTGATTCCGGCGCTAAATCTTCTGCGCGTACCTCCGCAGGAGCCGCCTTCTTGGATGCTGTGCGCTCCGCCTGCCTCGCCTCCGACAAACCCTCGCCTCCTTCGTGGTATGGACCTAATCCCTCGTGCAGTAGACTGCCCCCCCCCCCCCCCCCCCCCCCCCCCCCCTTCCTTTTAACCTACGCCTATCAGGTAGATTTTTCTGCAACATGCTGGTAGTAATTACGTTTATAAGGATGCGTCTTTTGCAAAAAATTGCTTCTTTTAAGACTTGTGGAATGTGGATACTAGTGATTCCTTGTGCACAAATTTTTTTTTTGATGAACAACCAGCAGGAGAGGCTCCTACTTTAGTTATCTATTGATATCAAGTAACAAAAACACAAAGTTTTATATAAAAAACAGGAAAAAGGGAAGTTAAAGATACAAAAGAGTATCAGTCCTGCACTAAGGAAAATTGCTAAGCCGGTTGAGTATTTCGTATCTGTCGGCTTCATTGAGTCTGTGGCTAGGAAGCGACATGAAATTTTTGAGTGAATGAAGCTGATACTCCTGAGAAAATGCCAAGTTTCGCGATGGGCTAATAACACATGCAGCCAGGCATTAACAGCGTAGCATCGCAGACTGACAAGCAGCAACTAGCTCCACCAGGAATTCAGATGTCTTCTCAAAATCATAGACCTTGGCAACAACCTGCCATCTTGAGATCTTGAGGGATTCTTGAGGTCCATTCTGAAAATAGTTGCACCCTTGCCTTAACAAACCTAGGGATAGAGTGACTCTGGGAATGCCTTAAGACGACAGGCACCTCAAAGGCAGTCGTCAGTTTCACGGAATGTATTTTTAGGCCATCCTTCTTCCCCACATAATGAACTGATTACATCTTGATTGGATCCTTATATGCTTCACTGCATAAGCTTGGGCCCCTGAGCTTGCTTCTAGATGTTGAGACCATGAACTTGATTGTTGAATGATCATTCAGAACTTTTCGCTGTGCTTGGTAGTCGATCATAAGGCCAGAGAGTGTTGCTCCAACTAAAGAGTTGCAATCCAGTTGAGAACCGTGTCCTTTATCGGTGATTTGAATCTTAGCGTTTGCAAGCTGATAGTATGTTTGAATCTTTGTAGCCAATTTTGGGTCGTTAGGTTCTGTGATCTGAAGATGCAGTCGTTTCTCGTGAGCCAAAGAACCCAGGCTCCAATCATAATCACTTCCATGAAGAAAGGTCTTGTGTCGTTCGATTTCGCTAGCGCAATTCTGTTTTCGATCGGTCCAATGGTCGACCAGTGAACCCCAATGTCTCTCCAGCAAGCTTTGGAGAAGTCACAATCTAAAAATAGGTGTAAAGACGTTTCCCGCAGATGTTGAGAACAGAGGACGCACTGGCAGTCTTCTTCATCCTGAATGAAGCTTTTGCGCTTAAGAATATCTTTGGTGTTCCTTGTGCACAAATTGATTGGCTCTCTGAAAACTTCGCTGTGCAGGTTCGGGGTTATCTATTCATCGCCTTCTTTGACATCCCATTAGTTGTTATTTTGATTTTAGCTCGTCTGGTTTTATAAATGAAAGCCAATAGATAATATATACACCATCTTCTGCATGTTTTAATTAAAATGGAGTTTGCACAGCAGATAGGATTCTGTTTTACTGAGTTCATACACGTATCTGTTACAGTTTCGTGTAAAACATTCCTTGCCCTAGGAACAGATAATGTTTTCTTCTGCTCTAGTTAATCATATTAACTAGGTTTTTTTCATTGAGTGTTTTGCACAATTTTGTTTGAGAAATATTTGTTCATTTTGGTAGTTATTTGATCAATCCACAACCCCACATTATGACGTGAAAACATTTTCATGCCAATCTTGTCCTTTTCCAAGGAGAATGTACAATGCTGTTTTCCAGATACTTCAAAACAGCAGCTCGCTGGAGCTTACCATGGCGAGTTTCCACCTCTTAATGGAGCTGGGGAAGGTGAATTTTCTAGTCCCTTTTCAATATTCCTGGCATTTTTGTGCATGAGATGACCGTTGCCCTTTGGTTGTCTATTACATGTACTACCTCCACTTATTGGCGCCACTGAGTCATTATAAGTTTTTGTTGCCATTTCATCTTACTTCATGGATATTTTGATGTTATCTTGCAGCAATACCCTAGAACATATTTGACCGATTCTGGTTCTCGCCAAGCTGTAGTGGTGGTTAAAGAGGTAAAAGGATGATATAGTTTCAGAAGTCATTTTTTTGAAGTGCATAGTACTATGTGTTTGTACTTCCATTGAATTTTCAGATCATACATGCATTAACAATAAGTATTTTTCTCATTCTCTGCAGTCATGGTCACCATTTCTCCTTGGCAATGATGTTTCTTGTGGTGAGATTGGGGCAAGCACGAGTCAGTTAGACCACCTCTTTGATTCTTCAGTAAGCTGATGTTAATATGTTATATGTCATTTACTTGTGTTGTAATTCATCTCTGCATTTTTCTTCTTCTGATGAAACATCCCTGCCCCTGTTTGGGCCAAAAAGTAGAAGAAATTGCTCTTTTATTATGTTGAATTGTTGACATATATATTGTTTTCTTTTTGGGGGTTACGGAGTGGGGGTTGAGTTTTTTTCATGTGCGTGTTACAGATTACAGTTGCCAGTGTGACAGTGCATCAGCCAGCCGGGAACAGACTTAGAGATAAGAATTTGTTATCAGCAAGCATCCTGTAACCAAGTTAAGCACATGGCCTGTTCTAAAATGCTGAAATGATGAGATGAAACAATAATCCAAATGATCAATACATGGATTAATTAATTATTATATATTATAAGGCTAACCAATAGCTTGGAAAAAGTTATCTAAGAAATGCTGATGAAGAAAGTATTTCAACAAATCGTACTTTTGGAAGCATGGTACGAATAATCCAGTGATGAATTATCATGGAATAAGCTGTTTAGAGATAGTGGTTCATCAATTCTGTGTCTAAGAGTTGTGGTCCTTATATGCTGTAAAGCTCATGTTGTATTGATGGTGCCATGATGTGTCACGGGTTGGAGAAGTACTCTGGTTGGTAGGAACTAATCTTCTTAATTGATAGGAAAATAAAGTAGTTGGACGAGCCCTAGACCTCGGTGGTGCGGAGGAGTTGTGACTGGCGCCACACCTCCGAGGTAGGGGATGCAGGGAGGCAAAGCCTAAATTGAATACTCGATGACTTAAACTCCTATTGGGGTCCTGTTTATATAGACATGGGATCGGCCCCTCCCTATTTGATCTAATCTGCTGCAACAGATCTGCTACAGTACCGGCGCAGTATTGTTCACGTGAACAGTACTGTGCGGGTACTGTTCACGGACTGGTTGGACTAGGCCCACAAACCCTAGCCCATGACATGCTGGCTGGCTGCAGGCCCTCCTAATGTTCTGAATGAATCTGGCTGCATGCCATGTTGCATTCAGCAACATATCGTTCCTTGATGATCAGGCAGAGCAGCTAGGACTGTAGGGTGGTAGCCGCTGCTCCTGTAGAGTGAACATGACAATGATAAAATCTTTTGGTAGGCAAGGGATAAAATATGGGTCTATAATCTTTTCCTTTTGTACAGTTGCAGTGTTGCACCCTCCCCATTCTGTGGGTGACAGCCATAAGGTGGTCATGCTGCTTGGGGTCTATAGCCATCTAATCTTGGGCACTTGATTTCTCCCCTAGCCACTTGACTGCTCAAGTTCCCTAATCAATGTTTTTTCTTACTATTGTTGCACATGGTAGTCTAAATTGTTAAGAACCAGTAATGACGGTTTCCTTTTGAGTCTAGTTTTTTCAAATCACTATATTTATGTTAGTATATTCAGATTTATTGACACCATAGATCAACATTTTTGTTTTTTCTGATTTTGCATTGTGAAGATATCTAATTATGTTTTCTCTTTTGAAGAGATTTTCATCATTGATCGAGGATATGGCTGAAACAACTTCTGATATAAATGCCAATAATGGAATTGAGGTAATTGATCATATAACTCAGCATGAAAATTTGGTTAATTTGAGACTAAAAAGATGGCTGCAAGATGGGACTGTAGTCATTAGAAGCAAGGTTTTTTTTTTTGAGAATAACCAGCAGGAGAGGCTCCTACTGAGGTCATATATTATGTGGAGATAAAATTTATATGATTAGAAGCAAGGTTATCAAGGTGTTGTTAAAGCGTCACCATAGTGCTAAGATGGTGCAGTGGGGCAAGGTGTCCTGCTGCCTTGGTTGCCAGGGGTGGTGGTGCGGCACAGGCTTGGCATGGAGGCATGGGCTTGGCGGCAGCGTAGACACTGGCTTGATGGCATGGTCATGGGCCAAGGTCAGTGGTGGTGGCACAGGTTGCGTGCTTGGCAGAGGTGGTGACAGCATGGTGCGGGCGTGGGCACAGCACAGTGCAGGCCTAGCGATGGTGGTGGGGTGGGCTTGGTGGGGGGCAGTCAGCTAGGGTTAGGTTTAGAAGATGGAGGGGGAGAAGCTAGAGAAGCTGTGGGAGTGGGAAAGGCCAACATATGGGCTGGTCTGCTGCTTTAAATGGGCTTTTAGTTCTAGGCTTTAGTATTCAATGTCTTGTTATGACCTTTTTTCTCTCTTTTTTCCCTTTTATTTTTGACTGTGTATATGGTGTTGCCTCGCCTTACACCTTACCTCTTAGGCTGTTTGGCAGGGATCAGTTGCCTCACCTTACTGCCTTAATAACTTTGATTAGAAGGAATAGAAGCTAAGCTTAAACTGGACTTCTATGCCTGAATAAGATCAACTATTTAACTTTCTAATAGTTGAATTAAAGTGCTTAAACTGATATCGAGTTAATCCGTTTTGACCTAAAGGATATATATTTCCATTGTTATGCACCTATGCTAATGAAAGTAAACTGATATAATGTGCTGTTAATATATGGAATTAAGAAGGATTGCACATTGGGTCTTTTATTCTATGTCTCTATTGTTGCATTATATCAGTGTACTGCATACAAAAAATATTCATTTTTCCATTGCTTTCGTTCTCTGCTGTTTGAGACATGAAGTTTGACTTTGCTCTGTTTTGTAATTTAGCATATAAAAAATATAGTGCTGCTCCAATATCTTGTCAGCACACTTGAGGCTGATTTTGTACCTCGTAATGTCGTGTATAAAGGTAAAGCATATTATGAACTTAGCTGGTATTGCTATATTTGTTTCTTTTTTGTATGCATATTTACAGAAGATGTTTTTATCTATTCTTCTGGTTTTGTAACAGAGTCATCACACTGGGTAATTATCAGGGAATCTCTTCTACAGATGCTTCTGGTATGATCTACATCCAGAATCTATTTTTTTGCTTTATTGGATATGTTTTCATGTGCTGCTTCTCCTTTTAGTAAAGCGGTGTGGATCTAATGCAAATTTCTTATGTTGCTTTATGGCATTGCTGTTATTCCTGTTGATTTCCATTATATCAGGTATCACGGAAGTTGGGATTCAAAACTTTAGTAAAGAACTCCATGTCTCTTCTGCTCAACCAATATTATCGGGAAGTTGAAAATGGCATATCTTCTAAAGAAGGTTCTACTAATTCAGCATCTGATATAGATTCTTTCTTAACTGTTGTGTCATTTGAGTTCGAAAGAAATGCTCTTGCATCTGTTCGGAAACTTTTCATTATGGTGAGTATATCACATTTAGTTGTACACGTAGCTTTCATGAAATACAATTGCTAACATTTTTCAAGTTTTTTTAGGTTATGAACCTTGACTTGATTAGAAAAGAAGCAGACAAAAAGGGTCTAACTTCAAGAGCTGATGGGATCAGGTTATGTTTCTGAGTTTAATTTGCTTAGCCAAGGTGCCTTTAACAATTTGACACTCAATTTTTCTCTTTGTAGGAATCCAATCATGGACGTTGTTTTAGATGAGCTAACTTACAACATAAGCTACTTATCCCCATTTCTTTTGGTAACTGCAAATCATTCCATCTATTCATCCCTGTCTTTTTTTTCATAAATATCTATAATATTTGTTATTGTAGTTCAAAACTTGCATCCAAAATTGAATTGGTTGTGCATCAATATCTTGATGCAAACCTATTCACAGTTGTTCCCACGTGCTACCCTGTAAATTTTCATTTCAACATACATATCTTCTCTAGTGTTAGCTTAAATTAGTCTGTAAATTTCTTTATAACCCCTTCCTATTAAGGGAAAATTGATTAAGGGCACTGCTCACTTAGTCACCCTTGGATTTACCACTCCATATGTTTTAATTTGATAAAATGCCACTGTTCCTGTGAAAATATCCATGATTTGCCGCTCTGGCTTGATTCGACTCTTTATCCCAACCCATCTTTGGTTCATCATTAAGATGCCCTCATATTGTCTACCATTTTTCTTTTCGGGAATACACATTGTCTGCCATGGCTGCTGCTGTCCATCTACTAGTGCAGCACTGCCCCCTGACCTGATACTCCATCTTCTGCACAGCCAAACTCTCCCACCACTCTTTGACATGTTGACGCTCTCCCTGTGTGGGTGTGTCGTCTCCCTTGCGGCCATTTGGACACTGGTGCAGCCAGAGGTGTGCTGCTCTTGTGGAAATCCAAGAGCACATGACATCATGAGGAGTGCCTTGGCTGTCAGCTTGACCACTACTAGGATCCACCATTTTATCTAGTTGGCCTACAACATCTCTGGTTCTGGCAGGTTGGTGGTGGCCTCAGCGCAGAGGTTGTTTTTGAAGCTGACATTGTGGAAGGCATGGGAGCAAAGTTGTTTTCTCAGTATTGTCGGACAAGCTGGAGGCACTGCTGACCACCATTGTAGTCAGTGCTAAGTTGTCCTAGATTGATGGTTGGCACAGTATGATGACCATAGACACTGTCCCAGGAGCAAAAAAGTTAGAATAAAATTTCCTGGCAAAAAAATCAGTAAGATAATAATAAAGTGGTAAATCCTAGATAATTTGACAAGAGGAGTGACATTTTATCGGGCAAATCATAGGGTGGCTAACTGGCTATCTGAGCCATGGCATTTTATGTGTCCCCACTATTATATGCCCCAAAGCATCTAGAGTGAGTTCAGGAGACAATCCACCATTCATATTTTTGATTAGTTTTATTTCTTTATGTTGTGAATAGTGTCCATATTTGTACAGGAACATTTCACTTAGAGTTTACTTTATTCATGATTTTGCTTTCCAAGTTCCTGAATTTTGCTACTTGATAAAAATTGTGGCATTAACAATGCTTTGGTTTGATTGCTCCTCCTGATAGTTTATACGAAATTATCCCTGTTAAATGATTAACTGAAGGAGGATGGAACTATGGATGCACAAACTCCCCCCTGTGATGGTCTCCAAACTTCTATGAATAATGTCACAGTGCATCCATAATTGATCTTTCCAAGTTCCCGTGCAATTTTATTTGGCAACTAAACTGGGTTGCCAATGAGCAGGAACATTGCTTGATTGGCCAGCTCTGTTTTTTTTTTCAGTAAAATATATTTCTTTTGAACTATAGATAGCTGTTAATCTTGTATTCTTAATAACAATGCAGCCACGTATCATTTTGTATTTTCATACAAAAGTCTGGTGCATAACCTTAAAACTTGTACCTGGAACTCTATACCAGGGTAAATTTCAGAGACAAATAAAATTGAAAAATAGGTGATTAGGTGAATGACACAAATAACAAATTTATTGACTTTGTTATTGTTTGCACACATCATTTTCTCAATATTCCAATTGCATAATTCTTTTCATCTGTACCTCTTCTATTAAGTTAATGGCTTATTCTTAAATTATATCAGACTATGGAATGGAAGTGGAGATTGGAGATTATACTACAGTACTTTTCAAAATATTGTGGCAAGGTATTGAAAATTTATATTTTTTTATACCTGACACCCAAGCATGCAAAAACTTATGTGCAACTTAAGAAATACCCCTTGTGATATACCTTTTGGAGTTTCAGTGTGCAACTTATTTTATTCACTGCTGTCTCCCGCAACCTTGGTGCCACCGTCCACATTCCACTGTGCCAATACTGTCACTTTCCAACAGATCTGATTTGACTGTCTTTTTTTTTGAAGTGAAACAGTAGGAGAGGCTCCTACTAGGGGATTTGATTGTCTCTTAGGAGTAGATGGTTTCTCCAACATAGAATGTTATGCTATCATCATGTCTAGACTAGGATAATCCGAATTTCTTTCTTATATTTACAACTTCCAGTAGATAGAGCTATACGTAAATTTCTTGATCATTATTGTCAATGGAATATACGACAAGTAAAGAGAACATGTTTGCTTGCCTAACTTGATCGAGATGGTACACAAAGTTTTTATAGGTTTAGGCTCCTCCGGGGAGAGTAATGCCTTACGCCTTGTTTTGTCTATTAACCTAGCCGGGGAGAGAAAGATGGTGTCTTGAGCAAGTTAATATGTATGAGATTACCAGCTTGATTGCTAGATCGATGCTCTATATGTCTAGGTTTGATGATTCATCGAGATTGCTCTCAGATTGGATGTTGTCGGGGGAATGGAACTTGGGTATACATGACAAGTCTTTTTCATTTATTGGTCTACTTGTATTCCCCCACGGCATATCCGTAAGGCAGTTGTCTGTAGATTTGGTAAGAGATAGAATTCCCTAGATTACCAAATCCCATACGATAGGTAAGTTATCGCCTACTTTATAGGAATAGCTTAACTGACTCGGCATGTTACCCTGACTCCCGTATATATAAGGTGAAGTCCGGTAACCCTCAACGAGTCAACGTACAAAGACATCGATTGCAACTTCAAAGCTTAGATCAAGCCATCAAGCTCTTGTAATCTAATTTTCTAGCCTGCTCGAGACATACATATCTCACTGGCTACACCATATTGACAAAAAACAACACATAGGGTATTAGTGTATTGCTCTCTTTAGAGAGGTCTAAACCCGTATAATCTATGTGTACCATCTCAACTGTGATAGCTGAACAACCCTGTTTATATTACTCGGCATATATTACGTCGATAGATACCTTTGAAGGCACCCTTGCTTCACCTTATATATGCGGGAGCTATGCTTACAATGACAGTCAATTTAGGTATCCCTAAACTATAGGAGATAACTTACCTATCATATAAGAATCAGTGATCTATATGATTTTGTCTCCTACCAAATCTTTAAACTATTGTCTTATAGATATATTGTGGGGAACAACAATACAAATAGTTATACATGGAATATGCTAATCTTGTAGACATGAGTTTCGTTCACCTGACAATTATCTTAACGCATTTATATGCTTCCGGTACATTTTGTCTTCTGTAGTGGAAGTAAAGTCATAGACAATAATTATTGACTTCCTTTTCTTTATAGCCTGCAGTTCGTACCCAGAGGACAGCTAATTCACAACGTGATTTGACACTGGAAAATGTACTGAGTTTATTTTCAACAGCCACGACCGCAAAATCCATTGTTAAAAAGATGGGTTCAGAAGTTGCTCAGCTTCTCTTAGCAAATGCATACCAGGTTAGGCACTTCGAAGTTGCTAATGGTGCTTTGGCAGGTTACATATTATCACAATGACACATGCTTTATTTTTCTGTTCTATAGCGTAACTCATTTCTATCTTTGTTTGGATTTCATGGGCATTCTCCCTAAGCATCTCTGCATCTGACTCGAGAATATAGTTTGTGTGCTGTAGTGGGGTTTTGTTTTGCATATAATTTTCTAAGATATATGGCATGCCAGCAAAGTTCATCTTGTTAATGTAGATATAGTTACATCTGTATCAGTGTTTGACTGTTTGCCATCCATCAATTCATCCTAATTGTTTAGATGCAGCTGAACAAACCTTGCCATATGCATTCTAGGCAGTATATCATGCCTATCTATAACATGTTGCCCTTTTAACTCAAGATAATAATCTGAGAATGTTATTTGTAATGAACTTGAAGCAAGAAGCATTTTAGGTCTCTGCATTTGATTTTCCTATTCCTGCATGTGAATTAGTTTTAATTTAATCATTGCATATTTTCAGGCCTGCCTGTCTGTTGAAGGTGATTCTGGCAAAGATAATGATACAACAAGCATGTGAATTAGTTTTAATTTAATCATTGCATATTTTCAGGCCTGCCTGTCTGTTGAAGGTGATTCTGGCAAAGATAATGATACAACAACAAAGATTGGAACAACTCTCCTGCAGATATCTGAAAGTTTTGTATCCGCCTTTCAGAATCTCAAAAAAATCTCCCCGTGAGTATTTTCTTTCAATACCACAATGGCCACCAGGTTTCTACTCTATTTCTTTCTGCTTAGGCTTTTAAGTTGGCTTTTGTTGTTTATAAGCCAGTGGCTTTTAAGACAAATTCAATGGTGTAGTTATAATTTTAATTCACAAAGACCAAAAAACTACTCTTCTAACTTTTGGTTGATTGGCAACCAGTGTGAATCAGCATGGAACTACCAAAAAATTAAATGGAGTTTCTTATGGCTTTTACATTTTGTTGGCTTCACAGGAATATCGAGATCACGCAGTTTGAGAAAGAAGCTCTGTTTACTGCTGCAACACTGACAAGAAAACTGAAGAATGAACCAAGGTAGGGGGTAGAATTTGTATGTGATGCACAATTGCACATTTTGTCAGATCATTTGCTCTGGAAACTTCTTGTGGTCAGTCATCTTCTGATCTTTGTCGTCTCGTCTATTCGTATGTCACAATTATGTTACTTCTGTTCATGTTGGGTTATCCTCTATACTAGTACGGTAGTATCTGTCAGAAGTACATAACTGGAGCATCTGTGTTGGATATCCATGAGGAGGATTTAACTTGACATTTCTTGATGGGTTTTAGTGATATCTGAATGGTGCAATACCCAGAATGCACCTTCTTTTCATGGTTCTTTATCATTTAGCCAATCATAGTTACAACTGTTGGCTTACAAATTCTAACTATGCTCGAGTGGTGCAATACCCAGAATGCACCTTCTTTTCAGCTTATCAGCTGACTTGTAAAAGTACATTTTCTCTAAAAACTTTTTACATCAGTATTGTTTATACCATTTGGTCTAAACTACTTGTTAAATTTATAATATTTAATATTTAATTCAACCCTATAAATAAGTAGATTGTTCACCTTTTGTTTGGAGGACATGCTTTTGTGAGTGAAATGGAGAAAACAAGAAAGAAAACGAAATAACCTGAACAGAGCCAGCCGTACATAATATTTCAGGGGCCTGTGATAAAAAATCGCATTGGAACCTTGTATACAAAAAAGAGAAAAGGTTAAGCGCTTGTCATCAGACACTAGTAAATTATGAACATAATTAATCACAGTAAAACATTGTTAAGATATGTATTCTTTTGCCATTAACATCAAGTCCGGCAATATTTGCTATCGAATCAAATTTTGGCACATAAGAGCGTCTACAATGTGTAGTTACTACATGACATAGTACAATGTATAGTACTAGATGTAAGACTTCTTTTAATATTAAAAATTATATAAATGAGTATGTTTTATCCAATGAGAAACTATCAAACTAAAAAAATAATATTATTTAATTTATGGAACTAGTATCTATATATAAAACTCATGTCTTATCTTAGTTTACTTAGCATTATCTTTTCAATATATAGAACTAGTACCAAGTCAAAAAGATTTTCTTAACACTACTTCTTATTATAACATTGTGGATGCTCTAACAGTCCAAACAATACCACAAATTTTCACGAGGCAAAACAAAAGAAGAAAAATCGGTTTGTAGCATTTAGAGAACATCACCCTTCACGGATCATTATTGCAACACGTCATAGATAAGTTATATGTGATGATAAAACTAGTTACTTTTGAAGTAGTTCTTCATCTGTGATAAGTAGTTGATTAACACGAAGGCCGTCGACGCATCGTGTTGGTATCATAATTAACAAAGCGTCAATTCAATCCATCGATTAACCAACCAACCGGCACTTAAGCATAAAGATGAAGCTGAATCGATGGACCCAACTATGATCCCGTAGTACAAAACCGTGGCCTCAAAGCAACAACAACACCCATAAAATTAAAGGCGGCAGCAGCAGCACACTTTGTTGCTCCAACTATCAGCTCAACCGCCGGCCAAACTACTGCAGGATCACTGCCTTGTTTGTTGTGTTTTACCATGTACGTTTTAAAATATAAGGGGTACATAGTTTGTAACACTTATAACTTTTAACGAATAATCAAACTAAAAGCATTTAAGTTTAGTGTTATACATGTCTATGTCTATGTCTATGATTGATATTTTAAACTACTTAGTTATCAATGATGATACAGTAAAATAAGTAATGATCAATATTCTATTGAAGACTACATAAAAACCTTGTGCCTTATGCTAGTTTAGAACGGAGGTTGTATTGTGTTGTCATCAGTTTTTCTTGACATGCATGTACTCTCTCCGTCTTCCCCGGGACAACTATTTCTAGCGTTCAAAATTTATCTCAAAATATAGTATAGGTTTTCAGCGTTTCGATCGTGGATAAATAATAAGATTGTTTCGTAGAAAATGCCGAGAACGTGTCGTCCGTATGGTCATATTTTTCGCCTATTTTTTTTTCATGGAGGTTGAGATCTTTCTATGTGTATCCCTGCAAATTGTGAAGTAGGTATAGGGAAGTTTCCCTTACGCTTAATGTCATAGTTTACGTTTACGGCTTAGAGCTCATTTGTAATTAGAATAGAAGGAATTAATTTATGCAAAATTCATACGCAGCTCCCGCGTTTCAAGTATGTCCTTAACGATAGGAAAACAATATAGTATTCTAAAATAGAAGGATATGAAAAGTAGGTACGCGAGAATAATATGGTAGCAACTATGAGTTATTGGTTCACTAAGTACTTGGTCAAATAATATTTTGGGGGCATTTTTACTGTTTTTGTTTTTCATGAGGTACGAAAGGTACAAGATACCAAAAAGTACCAAACTAAATCTAACGGGATATGATTGGAAAAAAATAGAAAAAATGAACCAGCTCTGCCACCTACGTCGGCCTACCACTGCCAACGCTGTCCCGTCGCCCCTCACAGATCTCGCCGTTGCTCCGCCGACCGTGCCGTCGGCCTCGCCAGCCCACCCCAGCCGCCCCGATTCAGTATTTTTGATGCAAAATGATGAAAATATCTTTTCACCTTTCACCAAAAGTAAATGTACTATTTTTTAAAGGGACAAGTATTAGTAGGTACTGCCTAATCTGAGCTGTCGGATGAGGATGATCAACGGCTCAGATTTCGTGCCTCACCGCCCTCAAGGATATTTTTGATCAACCGAAACAAGTTCAAATCAAAAGTGCGCTTCACTCTGGGTTTGTAAGTACCATTATTTCTTGTTGCATTTTCAGCTAGTTAGCTTGTCATGTGGCTCATACTCTCAGACCAGTTTTATGCTTGATTTTAATGAGTTGGAACATGGAACCAAGGTCACAACTCCAAAAGCAAGCTTTAAAAAAAAGATTTGCTACCATTGTTCAGCTTAATGTCTTTTGAAAAAAACAATAGTTTCTGATCATCGGATGTGTGGGGAGCTGTATGCGTAATCCTTGCGTTGAAGCTATCTTGTTTAACTCTTGTGAGCTCGTATTAAGTTCTACGCTTAATTTGCTAGTTTAAAAAGGGGTATCTCAACCGGTATTATTGCTAACCCGTATTACTTAATAATAGATATCGTAGTGCTGAGCTACTGACTTGTACCACAGATTCCGAATTTTTTTAAAATAATATTTTTTAAAAGAAAATTTCAAATTTGTATGGCGATTTTGAAAAATTGTATAAGTAAGTGCTGGTCGGCACTTCAAATACCGACTGGATGCCACGTCAGCTCTTACTTTAGTACCGACTAGAGCTGACGTGACAGAATTTGATAGGGTGTATCCAGTCGTCACTTTAAGTACCAACCAATACTTATTTTTTCAATTCTTCAAAATCGCCATACAAATTTGAAATTTTCTTTTTTAAAAAAAATTATTTCGGGAAAAAATTCGCAGATTCCACGGTTCTTCAAATTAACACTCGTGGGTGCGCTGTGGTTACGTTGGCTCACTTGCAACGCAACCCCCACCGTTGTTGCTTAAACAAATGATTAGTGTTAGTTGTGGTGATTTGGCGGGGCCAGCGGTGTGAAGCAAGCATGCATATTGCATACCCATAATTCGTCCTCACCTTCTGTTCAAAGATTGATCAGCTGACTGATGGACAGTGAGCTGAGACGCCAGAGCACTTAGCCAACAAAATGCCCACCTTGCATGGCCAATCTGTCTGCTCCCTAGCTTTGCTTTGCTTTGCTTTCCCCTTTATCCCCCCATCCGTTGAGTAAATTTCAAGGCCGTTTTCGACAAGCTGGGTGCGTGGTACATATATGTCATATGTGCACATAGATGCATAAACCCATCACCAGTTCAGTTCAGTTCAGTTCAGTACTTCAGTTGAGTTCACCACCAACCCAACCAAGAAGCTTCTCTGACAGAGAGAGAGGCAGGCAGGCAGCAGGTGGAAGATGAGCACGGCGAGGTTCATCAAGTGCGTCACCGTCGGCGACGGTGCCGTCGGCAAGACCTGCATGCTCATCTCCTACACCAGCAACACTTTCCACACGGTGAATGAGTTGTTTGGCTTAGCTGCTCTTCGTTTTTCTTTTTCTCGGCTGAATCTTTAGGCGAAGTCTCATGGTTTCTTTCTGCTGGTGGTCTGGGTAGGATTATGTGCCCACGGTTTTCGACAACTTCAGCGCCAACGTGGTCGTCGACGGCAACACGGTGAACCTTGGGCTCTGGGACACTGCTGGTATGTGTGTGTGGCCTTGGTTTGCAGTATCTGATCAGTGTTCACTGATGTGTTGGATTTCAGAAAGAAAAAAAACACTGAACATTTCTTCAATTATCTGAATGTTCTGCTTTTGAGTTTTGAGAAGTAGTACTTGATGTGGAACAGAAATCCAAAACAAGAAATTGATTTTGTCATGTCATGTCATGACATGCTGTTTTTGCATTTTCATTACCCTTGTCACTTGTTAGTTTCTTGGAGTGTCAGATATATGAGAAAGACATATATTCAGACCCTGTATCTGTTAGCATATTATATGTAAAACCAGGTAATCCAATTGGTGAAAATTGCATCTGGATAACCTGCAAGCTTTTCTGCATAGAAGAAACTAAGCTTGTGGTTTCTTACACCTTGGTTGGCTTTTGCAGGACAAGAGGATTATAATAGGCTAAGGCCTCTCAGTTATAGAGGGGCTGATATATTTATATTAGCATTTTCCCTAATCAGCAAAGCGAGTTATGAAAACATTCACAAGAAGGTTAAATATTTCTTTACCTCAACAGCACTCTTAGTTTTCTCTCTAATATTTTTCTCTAGTTTTCACAGTCATTTTTCTCCTGTGTTGAGCAGTGGATACCAGAGCTGAGGCATTATGCTCCTAATGTGCCAATTGTATTGGTTGGAACAAAGCTTGGTAAGATGACCACTCAGGTTTTTTACAAACAATTACTACCCTACCTTCATTTCTAAATATAACACGTCCATATTTTTAGGAAAGTCATAGATTGTACCTTTCTAACTAATAATTAAGCTAAAAACATTTAGTTTTAGTGTTATGCATATTATAAAGTTAGAACAATATTTTGAAAGTACTTATATGTATATATTGTTATATTAATAGTTGTTGATAATACATAGTAAAATTAACTAATGTTCAACATTCTACATTAAAGGCTATATAAAAAACTTATATATCTTATATTTTAGAACTGAGTTAGTATAAAAGGAACATTGCTAACCATCATTTTTCTCTTTGTTTATAAATTACATTAATTAAATCATAGAGTAGCTAGGTTACTTGGAGCCTTAATGTTATTAATCATAGCTAAATCCAGAACATGACGCAAAATCTGATAAGAACTGAGTACTTGCAGATTTGCGTGAGGACAAGCAGTTCTTCCTGGACCACCCGGGTTTAGCTCCTATTTCCACTGCACAGGTCAGCTCAATAGAAAGAAGAAAAAAAACATTGCAAATTTGCAACAAGAAAAATGATATGCATCAATGAAATTGACAAGTGCCATGTACTCCACTCCGGTTTTCTACGTTTCAGTTCATGTGTACAACACAGCTAGCACTTTGGTAACCTTGCACGTTAAGAACAGAGTTTGGTGTAACATCAAATGAGCTCTTCCTGCTGCTTACATGAGCAGGGTGAGGAGCTGAAGAGGATGATAGATGCGGCGGCGTACATAGAGTGCAGCTCCAAGACGCAGCAGGTATGTATGGAGATGGAGTGTACTAGTTGGCATGGTAGTACTGTACCATTCATAGATTTTTAATTTGTTAGTTCAGATACATGGCTAGCTTAGCTGCATTATTGATCACTGATCAGCACAGCACAGCATATAATATGGATCAATCTAGTTCTGCCTGTAGGTGGTGCAAACCAGATTATAGAAGATAGAATCAACGGGAACCAAGTACAAACCGATTATATCTGAAATTGTCCTTACAATGTTCACTAGTCAGTCATACTGTTCAGTAACCAGCAAAGAAGTATATGTGAAAAAAAGAGAGCAAAGAACCAGAATGATTTACGGTCAATTTTGGATCAATCTGTTTCCATTTTTTATCAGTAACCAAGAAAGAAATTAACACCAGTATAGGTTTCTAGATTTTTACTGAAACCGGTCACTGAGATTAACACCAGAGGTGTGTCCTTGTCAGTCCTCTAGAACTCGTGCTAGGGAAACGTCGTCTCAATGCTCTAACACCCATAACGGACATGGACCGATTTGTCTCACGACGTTCTAAACCCGTCTGAGCCGATTCGGTTGTTTGCCTCTGGTTGTAATGGTGATGTCTTGATGAACAGAATGTGAAGTCTGTATTTGACTCCGCGATCAAGGCGGTGCTTTGCCCACCAAAGCCGAAGAAGAAGAGCACCCGGAAGCAAAGGAGTTGCTGGATTCTATGAGTGATCAACAGCAGGATGATGCATTCATTCTACAGGGCACTTGTATATTTACTGTCTGTGTTGTGCTGTATTCTGTTGCAGGCAGATGCCTTCTGGGTTAAAATTTGCTGGGTCACAGTGCTCAGCTCAGCTCAGCTCAGTGCTTCCTGGGTACTTCTGACGATTCTTACAAAAGTGTTCCATGGGTGGTTCAGATTTCTGTATTGTGATGTTTAGAGATATAGTGTATTGTTTACTTTGTAGCTCCCTTTTGTTTCTCTTTCCATCACGACTAGTTGTTGAGAGTCCTCGATATCTTTCTTGATCAATTGGACTTTTGCAACTTGTATGACTATCTCTGTCGTATACTCGTATGTAAAACATTTTTTTCTTGAAGGACCACGGAGTATTCAGGGTCGTATGCAAACTGTTGCAATGTAATAATTTGTGAATGGCAACCAAACAAGGCCGCTTTTAGGTGGATTTAGGGTGTGTTCGGTTCTATTTTTGAAATCTGCTTCTGTTATGAAAAAGCAAAGGCTGAACCAAACAAGTTTACCAAATCTGATTCTTCATAAAAAGTAACTTTTTAGTACAAATTTAAAAGTAGCTTAGACCCTGTTTTTTTTGCTTCTGCTTTTCTATTTTTTATTTTTTTTATACAAATTGGATAGCATGAATTCAAAGTATCTTGATTGATCTAACATTATTATGGTTTATATTACATTGCACAATTTCAAGAGATAGATGTGGTTATTGCATGATAGGTGTGGTTGCCAATTACTTTATGAAATAAATTATGAACTTTTTTATTTATCTAATATTTTTTCCAGTTATTTAGTAGTTATTTAGTTATACCAACGTTGATTGTTTCCTATTTATATATATGTATAAAATATTATAATAATAAAAATTATGTCAGTTATAAAAAGTAATAAGCTCACCATAGCTTTTTCACATCGGCTTCAACCAAACGACTTTCAACTTTTTTAAGCTTCAACCAAACAACTTTCAGTTTTTTTTATGATAGACAATTCACAACAGCTTTTTCACAGTAGATATCTCATAACAGTTTTTTCACAACTCACGCACAAGTTAATCTGCAGCTTCCTTGTTAACAATTCTATGCTTGCATAGCTATTTGTCACCAGAATTTTCTCTGAACATATCTTGCCAAAAGCAGCTAAGGAGTTATGGACAGACCAATGTTCTGGCAACAACATTCCATAGAAAAGTTCATGGCAAAATTTTCAGAAAACATACAGCTAGCACGATTTTGCTCTGCACTTATTAAATGTTTCTTTCATGGAATTGCCTCTAACGCTTTTGGCAACGAGTAAAACATAGCCTCAAATACTAGTATACAGCACGTCGTTTGGAATCTCAAAAATCTGCACATCCATGTGCAATATCACAAATAACACAGGGCAGAGATGAATTTACCTGTTTGGATGCTATCATTGAACTCATGGAACCTTTGTTTGGTCAGGTGCACTGCTTCTTCTGAAAAGAACTCCAGAGAGACCCTTCGAATAGGCATGGCGCTCTATCTCACTAAGTTTCTGCTTCATAATCTCTATCTCATGAGCTAGCTGATCCTCCTTTGCTCTCAATGCCTTCAAAATAAAGTAATACAAAAAATAATTGATACAAAGCAACACAAATCAGTAACATCATCAAGAGCTAGAACAGAAGATGTATGGTCACATAATGGGAAACACATACACATTGACGACTGAGAGTGAAAGACCAGATGATTTATGGTTACATGACAATAGAATGCACTTTTGAAGATAATGTTGACACCAATATGTTCTCTGGGGCTCGTTTTTCTGTAGATTAGTGAATTGTTCATGAATTGTAATCAAATAAAACACCATACTCATTTTCGGATCATAATTATATGCCAGAATGGCATGACACATGCCAATGACACAAATATCAGTTGACTGCGTGTAACTACTAAAATATCAGCTACATGTGGGGAATATAGCTTCTTCACACTTTCACAGCCAGAGTAACATGCTATTTGAACTTGTCCTAAATTAAAGGCCTTCTCGACTTTTAAAGGGTAAAGAAAAGCAACCAACTGAGACCAAACTTAGCAAGTCTATGCAATAGAAACTTCACTTCATATGGGATATATAGGAATTTCCCTTTCACTTGGTATATATAGGATCACTATAGCAACACATTATTCTTGGTCTTGGTCCGTCTAAACTGAGAAGGAAGCAGATTGATGTTTTAATCTCAACATAAGCATGCAAATTTAGTTAAGGACTCGGATGTTTCTGACAAAGTATCGGCCCATGACATATTTCCCTTGTCTCAGACTACTACTTATTTGCATATACCTAACAGATATGTGTGGTGACTGGCTAGGAAAGGACCATTATACGTATTCATTTTCATTATGACATAACTATCTTTATTTGAGTTTCTTTTTTGATTGTTATTTCTTACTACCTTTATATCCCCAATTTGTGGCTGGAACGAGTACCTTTTTAACTTCTGATGTTATCCCCAAAGTTCCATGTAACTTCTATTCTGAGTTACTCTTGTTAAAGGGTATTTCCAGTATTGTACTAGGGTTTTTGCGTGTTCCCCTTGTGTCATGTACTACATTATAACTACTAAATAGTGGCATGCGAAGCTGATACCTCAACTTCATTTCTACGAGCCTCCTCTTTTCGAACCTCTGATCGCGCACTTCTTTGCACTTCAAAGATTACAGCAGCACCAGCAACCTACTACACAAGGTTTGCTGAAGTTTAGTGAGCGGCAGACATAAAACAACACCAAGATATATTAAATACAGGCAGGAAGATACGGTAACATGAGACTGGATAGTTATGTTTGATTAACATTCAACATCCCCAAACTTTACATAAATGCAGGAAACAAGCTAACTGATAAAGTTACGATAATTGATAACATGTAGATAGATTATTGCTTTGGATATGGTACTGTAGCATGGTGCTGTACTGCTGTAGCACGGGTACTGTAGCAGTGCTATTAAGAAAGTGTCTACTTTCCACAATAATAATAATAAGTGTTACCTAAATAATGTCATATTATTAGGATAGAGATATAGTTATTTTGGTATTACATCTATTTGTTAAGAAAGTATTGGTTTTAGTTAGGAATTAGAGATAGAGATTAGATTGGTTTTCATAATAGCAGGGATTATTTCCTTATTTGTCAAGTTAGTCCTCACTATAGATAAAGGGATCCCACGTGCTCTATTATTAAGCAATCAATAAATCTCTAAAGTTAAACCTAAGAATCAGTGCCTCTCTTAGCTTGACAGGGAGAAGCTCTGCCAGAGCTACTAGAGGACATCCCCCTAGTCTTCGGTCCCTTACCCTAGCATGCCCATAACAATTATCCAAAATGTTCTAATAAAATATTTGTTTCTATTAAAAACAAATAATTTTTGTCTTGAGGATATTTCTGTTTTTGAGAAATGTACATCATATACTATTCACTTAGAGAATCATCACCTGAAAATTCAGGAAGGATTTTAACAATAACAACCCAAAATTACAACAGCATAAAAGGAAAATATAAGATAGTGAATACCGAGAAAACAAAGAGTTCCCCAATAAGATCTGCAGCAGCTTGAACAGCTTTGTCCTCATTCAAAGGCCGAATCTCAACCTTAGTTGAATGGCCATATAATTTTCTCTGGATATTTGTGGAAATGCGGTGATTTGCCTACAAAACCAGTTCGTGAAGGAAATAGTTGTTCAAAGAAGTGAAAATGGAAGAAAGAAGTAGCAGCTGAGGTCTGAGGAGGATGCGGAAATGACAAATTGTGCCACAGAATTGTTAGATCACTAAGACACTGACTAAAGGTGCTCTTTTCAGCTTCAGAATTCGCAATTGACAATTACTGATGCCCTTTTCATTTGCAAGGATTGATAATTCTTAGAATGAATCCTATATTGCATATAGTAATCAAAGTCAAGAAAATAAGAAATGACCACGAGCACACAAGATTACAAGCTAACCAAAACGGCCTAAAATTGTAGACAGCTTTAAATCAAGAAGTATCACAAGCAACCAAAGAACTTCCCCGGCAAAGATTAGACGATAAATGAATGGTTGAGAGATTTGATAATGTGACATAGCTAAGAAGTGGCTTTGATTTTTTTTTACCATGGCTCTCATGTCATATTGTCATTAATAAGTTAGATAGTCCCATACTCCCATGTGTCATTGGACTATGGTGGCAACACAATAAGGTATTAAGGGGATTAAGGAGTATCTTGAGAGTGGTAAATCATCAATTTTTTTGGCAGGCACCTGGGCGAGGTTGATGATGAGCTGGCGGAACTGAGGATGTCGGCTGGCCTCCGACTTGAGCCGGCTCGCGAACGGCTTTGACATCGTCTTCAGCGCCAGCGTCCCAAGCTTCGCCAACGGAAGTATCATCTTCTTCGGCGACGATGACCTCTCTCTCCCTTTCCTCTATGGATTGGCCGAGGTCTTCACTGCCAGATGCCGTAGGAAACTGTGCGACCAACAAGGACACGAGATCGCCTTACTCACTCCCCAAGACGCATCTTCTCGCCGCGACTGCCCACACGGTCGCGGCCTCCTATACCCCTTGGGGCTTGGGCTCGGGCGCAGCGGCGACGGCGGCGGAGCGCGCGAGAGGAGGGCAGCAGCAGCGGCGTCGTGGGGCGTGGGAGGTGGGCGAGAGGAAGGCGGAGGTTGTGGCGGAGCGCAGGAGAGGAGGGCGGTGGCAGAGGAGGCGGCGGCGAGAGTGGGGGCGAGATTAGTAAGAAAGATTAGTAATGTGCCAGTGTGGACTGTCGAGTGGTATTTTGTTGATGGAAATTGCATCGGATTAAGGGAAAAGATTTTTAGTCTAGCGTATTTTTGTGGAAATTGTGGGGGATTAGCAGAGACTAGTTTTGTACGGAGCAAGAGTTGAAATTTATTTCGATCAGATTAAAAGCGGAATTCTTACACTTTTATTTTTACACTTTTAACTTATATGTTATTGATCTAAGATGACTCTACATATCAATAAAATGTGGAAAATAAATCCTTAATTTTCTATCTTCAGACATATGATCCAATCGTCTGGTATATAATGGATCTAGAAGTAATCCATGCAGGGGATGAGTAAAACTTAGGACATAAAATTTCAGGGATAAACTGGAAATTTTCTCTTCTGAAATTGACTGGACCAAGTATCAATATCTGTTATTAGAACTCCAGTAAGATGGGTGCACAACAACTACACCAGCTATCTTCTGAAGTATGTGCCCTCTCAACATGACTAACCTGAACCCGCCTTGAAGTAATGGCGCCACCAATGATCATGATTCATATGAACGCAATCAACAGACATAATTAATATAGCTACACGTCGAACGCGATGGCGTTCTAGGAAATATAATGTTCACAAATCAAACTCACCTACAAGTTTTATACGTTGCAAGAGCTAGTTAAATAATGATGACAACTGATAAGTGAGAATACTAATAAATTAACGTTCTCCAGGCACTAGCATCCAAATTATCTTACCACCAGATGTGTCCTTTGGTATTGTACGATAAGAGTACACTAGAATTTTCCACCAAAACTGTGGCGAATAACTTTCTGCAGCAGTAGGTCTGACTAGGTTCCCAATGGGACAAAATTATACTTGGAACTTATTTTAAGAACTGGAGAGCCTGAGGTCAATTGACCGCAGCTGCTCCCGGAGATGCTGATTGTCCTCCAGCAAACGATCATATTCAAGCAGCAGGCTTTCAGATTGTTTTCGAATAGCAATAGCCTTATCCTCAGCAACGTTGACCTCCTCTGTCTTTTCTTGGACTTGTAGCTTCAGTTTCTTCATATCCTCATTGAGTGCGGCAATCTCTTCTTGGTATTTCTTTGTCTCCTCAGATCTTCCATGTTTTGATTCCTCTAGCATTTTATTATGCTTTGACACGGCCTCTACATTCTTCTTTAGCCCGCGTAGTTCTCTGATGTATTGGTGGAGCCGGTCAATGATTAGAGCAAGAAATAAGGAATACCCTGAAAGAATAGTATTGTATTCAGAACTTTAACCTAGGACAATAGGCATATGTATACAGTGATAAGGCACAAAGTGGAATACTTTTTAGAGCAATAATAGAAACGTTATATTCGATATAATTGTGAATTTTAGCCTTGCACCCTGCTCCAGCCTTGAGGGGAAAAGAAGCACATCATGCCCCCAATGTCACATCAATGTTCCGTGAAATGGAAATAACATATCTGACAAAAATAGTAATTGAACTAATGAAATGTTACCACTTACCAAACATGAAAATAGTTAATTACGGGAGTGTGAGGCAAGAAAGAATTATAGAAAACAGATTTGTTCATTGGTGAAACTGTTGAGATTTGAGAACATTAGCCCCAGCCCCAGCAGCAGCAACAACCATGCAAAATTTGTTCACTCAGAAACAAATTGCAAAATTGGTCTATAAACATATGCACAATCACAATGTTGGTCCAAATATGCAATTCATATTGCTCAAGTTTTGTGAAATTTTCTTAATCCCCGAACAAATATCTGCCATCCAATATAATTCATCTCACATAATAGAAATTCCTCCATGATATAAATGACATGTTTTACATAAGCAAAGAGATCGTATTTTTCTGATCTCATTTTTCTTTTCCTCCTTTTCTACATTGGATACAATACTTCTTTTTGTAATTTTTACAACACATGAAAAACTCTGCCACCACTTTTCCCTCTTTTTTCAAGATCAGAATTCAGAACAGTTATTACCCAAAAAAAGTTATACCATGAGGATATATTTCACAATTGCACCTAGGTCACTAAATGGTTTCCATCCCTATATAGTACTTCAACAATATGGGAAGGCAAGGAAGAAATAGCTCATCAATGATCAAACACCACTCACACATGGAAAACCCAACCTATCAGGAGGCTTAATAGCAGTATGATCCCTTAGATGATAGCTCTAACTAATATGTGACTTATCAGAAATAGCATTTGTTTCATTAGAAACAGGAGAATCAACTGGCCAATGAGGTGGAACTAGATGAAAGCACTAGGGAATGACAAGTGTAAACATGGATGATAGGAGGTTTAGATTATGGAGGTGGAATGGAAGTACTGAGGCGGACTCATGAAAAATGAGAGAAAACTGGTGGGTGTGGTGTGGTGGAAGTACTATGACTAAAAGAAATAAGGGAGGAAGAAATAAAAAGGATGTAGAATCCGTGGAAGAATTAGATGACTTTGTAGAGGGATTATAAAAGAAAGGATGATCATCAACAAAGGTTACATCACGAGAGATATGGATGTGACAAGAAGAAAGGATCATAAAACAATAGCCCTTGTGTTCAAGATTGTATCCCACAAAAATGTAGTCAACTTAGTGCATTCTTGAGGGGCAAGCAGAACATAGCATGTACACCCAAAAATCCAAAGATGATCATACCTAGGAGCAATCCCAAAAAGAATCTCACCAGGGAGCTTGCCAAATAGTTAGGATAATGGTTGACGATTATTGATATAAACAGTAGTGGAAACAGTTTCACCCCAGAAATGGGAAGGAACAAAGGAGGCAGTCAGGAGTGTGCAAGATTGCGAGCTATCTCTATGAGACGGTGATGTTTACATTTAGAAACATCATTGCGAGCATGGGCACTAAGATATGAAAGTTGTGTGAGAGTGCCCTCAGAAGTAAGGAACTAGCAAAATGTATCATATAACTACTCACCACTAGAATCTGAACGAAAAACCTTAATGGGAAAAGAAAATTGAGGATGAACTATACAAGCAAAAGACTGATAGATGGAATACAATTGAGAGAGATGTTTCATGAACACCATCAAAGGTGGTGAAGACCATCGAAGGAGGCGAAGACCATCAGAGGTGGTGAATAAAGCTATGTGCATCAGAAGGGGAGTCAATAGACAAGGCCAGCAGATGATGGCCTAGAGGCCCATGATGTAGTAAAAGCAAACTTACAATACATATATTTACCTATATACATTATCTGGCTACAAAAAAAGTGCAAAGCGTCCAACATACGCAATTGACAAAAATGGAGATTTTTTTGTTTATGCCACTAATTTGAGCATTTCTCGGCAATACAACAGGAGAGTGGCATAAATGACAGTTTCTTAAAATTAGTGACATGTATGAGAAGTGAACACTCACTAGTGGAACAAAAAAAAACTGAGACTAAAGAAGAGTGTAAACAAGCAAGACTGTTATATTATCCACTCCCAAGTTGTAGTGCTGCCCCCTCACAACACTAATCAGATGTTGACTCCTACAACCTATGAGATGAGTTCATAACTATCTATTCAGTGGCAGAAAAGTATGTTTTTAGGTAAATAAATAATCACAACACAGAAATGGGGAAATATCCTGTGCAATCTACAATCATGCAATTGTACGATCTGGTGCATCCAATCAAGATCCAACGGTTACATATGAAACCTAGTACTTTTTTACTTTTTTCATATGTAACCGTTGGATCTTGATTGGATGCACCAGATCGCACGATTGCACGGGATATTTCCTCCACAGAAATAGGAAATAGCTCAGATATAATGGCAACAGAACCCTTCTTTCTATACTGAAATCCATTGCTTTTTTCATTATAAAATTCACATTCCAAATGTAGTATTCTTGACTGCGTGGGTTGGGTTCCTCTCAAGAAACGAACCAACTGTAAGATAATCAACACAAATATTAGAGAATAATGAGTTTGCTACAGCCTACAGAAGAACAATAATACACTCTTCTTGCACTTCGATGTTTCTTTAGAACGAGAAAATACCTAACTGAACCATAAGTTTTTTCATACTTGTTGACTTTGTGTGTGCCTTCATCCCTTCGGCAGGATGAAGGGAATGAGAATTCACAGACCAGCTACAAATCTCTATACTCTAAGCCACCATTTCTTCTTCTAACATTTTCAGTCACACTTAGAAAGCGCATTGTGGTAAGACCAAAGATTTATGTGAAATGGATTTCTAGATTACTGAATATTTATACTGTTTAATATGAAAAGAACACGAAAAAGCAAGAGAAGACATTAAGATCTCCCCAACAATGCGAAAGCGCATCGAACGCACTATTATTTGGACAAAATGTCCAAGTCAAGCTTTCGCCTTTCGCTAAGCAAAAAAATTTCGTCGGGCAACTCAAATAACGCAACTAAGAAACAGCTGGTAAATACGATTCCTAACGCACTACAGAACCATTTTGATCGAGCGGAGCATGTGCGCAACTAACACGTACCCATGAGGGACGCCTCGAGGAGGTGTCGTGAGAACAGGATCTGGTCGGTGGGCGAGAGGGCGACGCCGCCGGATTCGGATTCCCCGGTGCGGCCGCTGATCTCGGCCATGCTGTAGAGCGTGGAGGCGAGCAGGGCGAGGACGACGCCGGCGACGGTCTTCACGGCGACGGGCGCGCGGCGGCCGCGCTTGAGGCGGTCGATCCCCAGCACGGCGAGCTTGCGCAGCGGCGTCTTGAAGAGAAGCACCGTCGCCACGGCCGCCTCCGCCACTAGCACCAAGAACAGCAGCTGGATCATCGCCTCTGCGTGGATTCGATGGGATCGAGGACGAGGAGGGGTTTGGGTTTGGGGCGTCGGGGGCGGGGCAGGCGGAGATCAGAATTTTCGGTTTTGTTTTATTTCCTACTCGTGAATCATCAATCAGTCTGGGTTTTGGAACGGAATCACGCTTTTTTTTCTCTCTCCTCAGACTCTTTGCTACTGCTTTAGCTACTGTCACGTTGCAATTTGGTGAGTTTAGAAATATTGTTATAATTTGTGATATTAAAATTTCAGCTTAGTATTTTTATTAGATTGGTCTTGAAATATAGAAAATGTTGCACTTTGAATGGTCAAAATTAGAGTTAAAATGAATTAGTTATGGATTTCCGAAGATAAATAACTAATTTGTAAATTAGGAAAATTTAAAAAAAAATATGACACAATAATGATTTTTTAAAAGAAAATATCCTTTTATTAAATAGAGAGGTTTGTTGTGTCAGGTCCACCAAGTAGCCTTAAACGAGCAACCGCACACGCATCCATGCTTAGGTGGCACACACAAGGCAGTCACATAGGTTGCCACGTCAACACCAATGGTAAGAGCATCTCCAAAAGGCTTGCTATTCAGCTCTCTAAGCCAAATTTTGGCCATTCACTTCAAAAATTGCACTCCAACAGATTGGCTATCCCAATGGCCAAGCTATCTGGATGGCTAAATCTGTCTCCCCGCTGGCCAAATGTAGCCAGCCAAGTTGAATGGCTATTTTTGGTGGGCCCACGCTGGCAGGAACTTTTCCCTATCTCTAGTGCTACTTCCCCATCTGCTACCTTCTCCACGCTCGGGCCACCGCCGCTCGGGTCGCTGCTCCGCCGCCGCTCCGCCGTCGCTCAGGCCGTAGCTCGGGCCACCGCTCTGCCGCCACTCCGCCGCTCTGGGCGCCGCTCGGGCTGCCTCGCCCGCCGCCGGGGTCGCGCGTCGCTCGGGTCGCCCCGCCCGCCGCCGGGGTCGCGCGCCGCTCGGGCCGCCCCTCCCGCCGCTCGCTCAGGCCGCTGCGCCGGTCGTCGCTCGGGCCGCCTCGCCCGCCGCTCGCTCAGGCCGCTGCGCCGGTCGCCGCTCGGGCCGCCTCGCCCGCCGGCCGCCCCGCCAGCTGCTCAGGCAACGACAACGGGAAAGAAAGAAAGGGAGAAAAGAGAAGGAAAAAAATAAAAATAAAATAAAAAATAAAAAAAAAATTATAAAAAATGTATACAATTTGCAAATTTTAAAATTTTTTAAATGATATTTTTTAAAATAAGAAATCAAATATTTGAAAATATTTTGAAATTTTAAAAGAGGGAATAAATTGTTTAGAGAGTTGAGAATAGAGAGTCTTTTGGAGTATATAGTATATTTGGAGAGGAATCTTTTTGGAGAGTTGGCTAAATGAACAAATGGAGAGGCAAAAATGAAGAGTCTTTTGGAGATGCTCTAAGGGAACATGAGGTCTAATTTATCACCGATGAACGGTAGTCTGATGACAATGGCAAAATACCAACGGATAAAGCTTGGCATGGGGATCTTTTACATGCCATACACAAATCAGCTAACCTACTATCGTTGTATGTTGTTTCGAAGAGTAAAAAGATGCTAACTTCTATAAGTCGATTAATATAACCTAAACAGAATCGTACTCGGACGATGTTTTTGTAACCAAGTTCATTCTGTTTTTTTCATTTCTACTATGTCTTTAATGCTCTGTTTTTACTGTCTGACTGCCACATACTTAACTATCTCACAACACATACTTGCCCATCAAAACTTTTCCTTAGGCTTTGGTTCATGAGCTTCATGAAGTATGAGGTGTTTCAATTCCTTGATTAGTCTAATCAATTTAGAGTTCAGTTTTTTTATTTATCAGTTATCTGATTTTTTTCTTGTTTATCAGTCACTCCAACTTGCACATAATATAGACTAAACTTGCACAATAAAAAATGGTACAACATAAATGTAAACATGGTGCGTCTTTTAGTTCGATTTGTTATCTACTTCCTTGATTAGCCTACATGTGTTATTGTATACTTATGTAGATGTATTTCTCTATTGGTAAAGAGATAGAATGCATACTAGAGTACGATTTTTATATTCCAATTAAAAACATTTTTTTGGAAATTTCACTGTATGTAGGACACCGTGAAAACATCAAATTGGCTGGCTCACGTCGCAAACGAACTTCTTTGCCCAATACCATTATAATTTCGTGGTTCTTTGTCTAGACACACCGCACCGATTATTTTAATCATTTCTTATATTTTCGGAGAGAGAAAGTGGGTGAAATGACTTTTCTGCTCTTGTCTTCAACCTCCGGTTGATTACTAAATTTTGTCGTAACACATCAAAGTGTCGTAACACGCGAAAAGGGAACAAAGGAGGCATAAGTTGTTTGACGTTGATTAAAAGATTAAAAAGCGATCGATAAATAAGAAAAAAATCGTCAATCACAATGCGCAAAGCGGTTGCACGAAGATGGGATCGAGTTCTTCAATTCTGAATTGAAGCACACTGTAATTACAAAGACCAAGATATCTGACGAACAACTTAACCGGCCCTTAATTTTGTTGCCTCTTGCAGGTGCATGCCTCCCTCGCCATACTACGTACCGAGACACGAGCAGCTGGCCAAATCGACAAATCAAGATGTACACACAGATACATAGGTTAATTAACTGAGCACGAATCACCGGAACGCAATGCAGATCGATGGCGCCGCCGCGGTGGAGTGTGACTGGCCGGCTAGAGCATGTCCCTCAGCACCATGATCGCCGCCGCGTGCTTCTCCTGCGGACCGACATGAAGAACGAGCCGCGCGAGCATTCAGCATTCGAGCACTACAGATAGTCAGTTCAGTGAGAATAGATGGAACTATGGAAGAGGTGGTGGTGGTGGTCGTCGTCACCTGGTCGCGCGACCTGTCCCGGACGCCGCTGCAGACCGGCCGGCCTCGCTCGTCGTACAGTATCATCCCGCTGAACCGCGGCAGCTGGCACTTGACGCCCATCAGCACCCTCCTCTGCCATATCGGCCGCGCCGGCGTGCCGCCCGGCCCCGGCGCCACCACCTTCTTCGGCGCCGTACTGTCCGCCACCACAGCCGCATCCTCCTCCTCCACGTCCAGGTCCAGCAGCCCATACTCACCTCCGCCGCTGCCACCTTCCGCTTGGCCCGCGCCGGCAACCTCGCCCCGCCGCCTCACCGCCCGACGACTGCCGTGAGCGGCGTAGACGACCTTCTCCTTCCACACAGCCGCCACAGACATACAGATCCCCATGATAGCAGCAAGCGGCCGGCGCGCAAACGCGAAACGCCACCGTACCGGAGAACTGAGGATGGAATGATGGATGATGGATCAGGACGGCGAGACACAGCTAGCTAGCTAGCAGTGTACATAGCGTCTAGCTAGCGGCCGGCGTGCGTACGTGGTGGTGGGCTAGCTTTCTTATGGCAGGTGGTGGCGCCAAGAACCAGCCAATGCGCGCACAGGCCGCCCGTGACCGCGCGCAAGCGCCCGGCCTCTCTCCTCGCCGCTTGCTTGCGGGAGTCATTGAGCGCGCTCGATCTGGCGCGGCGCGGCGCGGCGCGCGGCCTTGATGCATGCGAGTATTTACGTTTCACCGTTCGAGCACGTACGGCGCGACGCCGACGACGCGCGCATGCATGCATGCATGTGCGGTAGACCCAGTAGTTTTCCTGAGATTGGAGCAACCATCTTCTCGGGGAGGCGGCCGGTGAGGTGATGGATTATGGATAGATCGATGGCGATGGTGATATGATCAGTGCATGGTAGATTGGTAGGGTTGGTTGGAGCTGGATTCATATACGTGTTTGTGCCGTCATCGCTTGGGTGAGTACATTGGTATCCTAGGTATTAATGTACTAGTGTAACAGCAGTTGTGGAAGATGTAAAAATGGAAGCTTAGGTTGTTCGGTTGTTCCAGTGTTGAGTGAATTGGGTGGGAAGAAGATGATGCAGGGACTGATAAACTAAAGCTGGAGCCTTGTGATGATCATCATCTTTATCGAGCATCTATACTTTTTCAATAATTGAAATCAGTCCAGCGAAAAGGAATATATACAATCTGCCTTTCGTTTGTTTTTGTTTTTAACTGACAAAAATCTTGTAACTAGTGCTCAGTCAACGGCGCCATAGTTACATATAAATATTAAAGGACACAATTTCAAAGCACTAGCAGCAGTCTAGCTCTTCAGATCAACCACCCAATAGCCCAATACTGACAAAGATGAACAGTTCATGACGCCTAAAGGGGTGAAATTAAATGTCATTTATTGATGAACTTAACATGCATAGGGATAGAGAGGAGTAGGGATGGCAATTTTACCTGTGGTGCGGGTATCTGTGGGTACATGTTTGGGTTTAATTTTGTGCCCGAACCTAATTCGGGTACATGTTTATTGTCGGGTCGGGTGTGGGTTTTACGGGTTTACCCGATTACTTAAAATTACATATAGTTCATCTCATTCCCTATTCATTTTTCATGATAATGTTATGTTGAGTGAAATCATCATTTCAAATTATGTATTGGTAATGTGATAATCTTCTATTTATTGTGTTTTTTAATTATATTTATGTTATAATATAATTCATGTAGAGTATAAATTGAACCGTGGGTTACCCGTCGAGTTTCGGGTACCCGTGGGTTACCAATCGGATTTCGGGTACCCGACGGATTCGGGTTTAGTTTTGAACCCACGGGTTTCACGGATTCAGGTTTACATAAGTTTCGCGGGTTTACTTCGCGGGTGGGTTTTCATCAAACCCGCGGGTTTCAAACCATTGCAATCCCTAGAGAGGACAGCTGACAATGGAGGCATATTGTTCCAACCAAGGTTTTAGTGCTTTACAAGCTGCCACATTGTCTGAAACACAAATGGTAATGAATGATATGATTTAGTAATGATGTTATGTCACATTGTACATGCCATGCAAATTGGCGTTTAAAAAAACTGTCCCTCTTTGATAGACAAAGGTGAACCGATAATAGCTGTATATATGCACGTTCGACCGACCGTACAACAACATGGTGTTAGGATTTCTAATGCATAAAGAACTTAGCCAACTTGACCTTTCTGTGGAGCCATCGAAGATTTCTTTTCTTTTCTTTTGTTCTTTCTGTTCCTTCTGTTTCTTCCTCTCTCTCTCTATATATATACATTAGTGGGACTTAAACACAATCTTGTTAGAATTCGAGCTCATTATGATACTAATCATATATAGCATATCCAAATGCATATATACGAGAAGGGCTTATTAGTGGTGTCCCTATCATGCATGTAAGAATCGATGCTGCTGATTGACCAGCCAAAATTCTTTCCTTGATCATAAGACTAATATAATTAACTAGTCCACTGAGTGAAAATAGCTCTCTAAAGCAACGTGTCACAGCAACATTAAGTATCATTGAGACAACAATACTTGTAACTCACTATAATTTAGACTACATAAACATTTTTACTCCAATCATCTGGGAGGTTTCTTTTGCATCCATACATCCGTCGATGCAATCAAACAAAATCCGGCATCAAGTTTTTTTTTGTTCCTCTCTTCTGTTAGTTTCAGAATCCAAGGGCTAGCATACACGGTAGACCAATTACTTGAATTTGATAGAATAGGCTAATGGATCACCTAGGGTTGATGCTAACAGGGTAAAACTATTATAACACATGGCAAGGTCTTAGACTAAAACAGAGAGGGAAAAGGGGGCGTGTACCTTCGTTGTTGTTGCTCGAGGAAGACGTCGTGACGAAGTAGACCGGCGCCGACGATGGCTTGAGGTGAGGGAGCTTCCCGCCGCTGCAGCGCCTTAGGCAGGTCAGGTGCTAAGGAGATTTCAAGATTGAGGGCTAGAGCGACTAAGATCATAACCTAGAGCCCTAAGACATCTACCCTTATATATATATGAAGCTGGCGGCAGGGCCCCTCAACTATGAATTAGTTGGACGCTCTCGGTTAAGGCACATGAGAGATCAAGAAAGATCCGTTAAAGGTTCTGAGTCTTAAGGGGAAGAGAGGGACTCGGTCCTCCCTCTCCTTTGGGAGATCTTAAACTAACAGAATTCTCACTGAAATTATCTTCCTGGTTCTCCGGAAGGTCACGTCCATCCTGCGTGCCAGCATATCTTGCTGGGTCACTGAGATGTTTGTGCCATTCAACAGGATCTACACAAAGAATGGATGTGTAGGCAAACAAGATCTGGTTAGTTGAGCAGAAAAAGAAACTGAAAGCTAAAAGCTGAGGATCATCTCATGTTAATCAAAAGAGTTAAACACAAACATGCATTGGATGACAATGTGTACTGTTGAGATGGCAACATGTAACTACGAAAATTGAAGGGTGTGCAATTTCTCAAATTTCATTCAGCTTCCAGTTCAATGAACTGAAAACAATCCTAAGTTCCTAACAACTCACATCAAACGCACGGCAATATAATTATAATTTTATCTATAGAGAATATAGGAAATACTCCTCGCACTTAATTAGTAGAAGCAGCAAAATGCAGAGGTACTAATTGTGATCTTGTTTACAGATGCTTCCTCATCGAATGTCAATATCTAATCCAGTGGAACAATGAATGGCTACACCTACACTCAACGACGAAGGTCCGGCTCTTACGGGCTAAACCGTCAGAGCGGAGGTTCGGATTCTAATTAGAAGTATTAAACATGATTTAATTATAAAACTAATTGTACAACCTTTAGGTTAATTCGCGAGACGAATCTATTAAGCCTAATTAGATCATGATGAATTAATTAGGCTTAATAAATTCGTCTCACGAATTAGCCTAGTGATTCTACAATTAGTTTTATAATTATATTATGTCTAGTTCTTCTAATTAACATCCGAACATCTGATGTAACAAACACTAAACTAACATCACCTGTAACAACAGATCAGCTATGAAGTTTTGCCTCGCTTTGTTGGTGAACTTTGGTCGGCCGGCCGGCCGGCCGAGGAGCTCTGACCGAGGGGGAGACGAGGACGGTGGCACTCTCGACAAGGCGGCTCCGGCCAGGGAGCACTGCTGACTGCTGGACGAGGAGGGGTTGGGGACGGCCAAGCAGAGATGGGAATGGCTCACAACGGCCCTCTCGACGGGGCGGCTCTAGCCAGGAAGCTCCGGTGACACTCGATCAGATTTCGTAGCTGCCCCTAGGCCCCACGTGACAGTGGTAGTGGCTGAAATCGCGTGACGGTTTCGTAGCTGCGCGCAATCCCCTCGCGGCGATAAGGACAGACACGGCGCACGCACGCAGGCAGCGCGAGGCCCATTTCCTTCTCCCCCTTTTCCTTTTCTCTCGCGGCGGGGCGATCGGATGGCGTCGTCGTCGTCCTCCTCCTCTCCAGGCAGCCGCCTAGCCGGAACCCTGACCCTGAGGACTGGCGCGGCGTCGCTGATCCCGGGGCTCCCCAACGACGTGGCCGCCGTCATCCTCTGCCTTCTCACGTTCCCCGACCAGTCCCGCCTCCGGGCCACCTCCCGCGCGTGGTGGCTCCTCCTCTCCGCGGGCACGCTCCTCCCGCTTCGCCGTAGCCTGCGGCTCCCGCGTCGCCACCTCCTGTGCCTCTTCCCCACCGATCCCTCTGTCGCGTCCCCGATCCTGCTCGACCCCGCCGCCCCCACCGCCTGGTGGTCCCTCCCGCCGATCCCCTGCTCGCCGCAGCTGTACGGCCTCGCTAACTTCGCCGCAATCGCCGTCGGCGGCCACATCTACATCCTCGGGGGATCCCGTTTTGACGCCCGGAGCTATCCGCTCGACCACCCCTCCCCGTCCGCCGCCGCCTACCGACTCGACCTCACCCTTTCCCGCCATCGATGGGAGCGTCTCCCCGACATGCGCGTCCCGCGAGGGAGCTTCGCCTGCGCCCCTGCGCCAAGCGGCGGCGTCATAGTGGCCGGAGGTGGGTCCAGACACCCGACGTTCCCCTCCTACGGCACCCGCACCAGCGGCGCCGAGTGGTACGACACGGCCATGCGTGCGTGGCGCACTACCGCGGCGATGCCCCGGGACAGGGCAGGGTGCGTGGGGTTCGTCGCGCACGGGGCAGGGGACGGGAGGGAGGATGAGTTCTGGGTGATGGGCGGGTACGACGGATATACCACGGTGGGGGGAGTGGTGCCAAGTGATGTGTACTGCCGGGACGCGGTGGCACTCGGATTGTGCAGCGGGAAGTGGAGGGAAATCGGAGACATGTGGGGGGAAGGGGAGAGGGTGCGGCTCGGGCCCGTGGCTACCATTTCTGCAGAAGATGGAAGGGTCACAGAGGTGTTCATGCTCGATGGTCATGACCTATTCAGGTCAGTGAATTTGTCTCTAATTTGTTTTTGGATGCATAAATATTTTAGTATATATGCTCATTTTTGTTTGTATTGTTGGAATGATTGGTAGTTAATCTAGTCTTTCCTTATCTACTTGCTGTTGCATAACATGTTTATTACAGACGGTCCTTTTAGTGCTTCAATTTCATAATTTAATTATGTGATTATTCATTCCTGATTAGTTTGGACAAGGGAGGCTAATAGTTAACCTTTCTGTTCTTCTTGGTGTCTTTGGTCTGTAATTAGTTGGTTTTGTTAAGATGTACAGGTGAGTGGGATAGTGGATTAAGAATAATCGGAAACAACTTATTTGCACTTGTTCAATCTTATTGTTTAGGTGCCAACTATTAAGGTGCAGTGCTCAGCTGAGCCTCTGATGAGTTTGATGGTGTTGCTACCATATATCTGACAGACTAATACATATACCTTAGTTTGAGAAACGGGGAGTTGAAAAGGCCTGAATTTCTTTACTTTTGCTTCCAGCAACTTAGTTCTTGCATTCATGCAAATTAGATTCTTGTGTCACATTATGGGGCAGTTCTGATGGATAATCATTCTTTATCATTTTTATTATGCTCTCCTCACTTCAAAGTTCGATCAATGAAATTAAAAACATACATGCTACATCACTAACTTGAAGATTATGTGGACACCCTTTCATTACTTGTTTTTAAGCGAGCATGAGTAATGCACCAACTTGATGTTGTCTACTTGTCTTCATCCTATGCTTGTCAATAAAGATGTTTAGGGCTTTAGACATAAGAAATTCCAGAAAAAAATATTTATTTTCAAGAAGTAGCAAATATATATTTTGAACTTTTCAAGTTCAAAGGCTGTAAATACAAATAATGATGTTGAAGCTCTCATTTGAGAGGTTTTAGATGTAAAGTAAGTTTTGATTGGTTTGTTATAGTCAAAGGTTGCCTTGTGGGCATAATCTCGATAGCTGCTTCTCTTGCTTTGATGGTCAGAAAGGGTTTTCATATACATGGTCAGTTGATTTTGACATGCTAGATAAACACCACACCATTTCAAGCTTACAGTTACAGTTTGTGAGTTGTGAGAAGTACTGAATCAAAATAACATTATCTTTGACATAAACAGGCCTTCAGTTTTATTTTTTTATGGGACTTGTTCTTTAAACAATTATGTGTTCATGATTATATGATTAGAAACTAAAATTCATATTGTGCCAACTGCCAAAATGCTCTGGTAGCTTACTTATTGCACACTCCAAAAGTGAACAGAAACACTGTAGCATTATATGATAACATGGTAAAATTGCAGCAAATGTGACTTGCTGAGAAACTTGGACTATAAGATCTGGTTATGTTGATAATTTGGATGATAATGTGAATAATATAATAATATAACACCTCGCAGAGCCACTTAACTGGTGGATAAAGCATGGTAACAAAGTTTGCTTTATGACTAATATAGTTTTGTTTAGAAGGGGTTATGGAAGCGAACCGTCTGCACAGAGGTACCTAAGATTAAGCTAGCAGTTAGCCAGTTGCAACTTGTCACTTGTCCAATTTGAAACTAATCACCTCTTCCTAGTTATTGACATTAAATTTTACATCAAATGCAACTGAACAATTTCTTAGCATTAAATGGAAAACTACATTATTCCTGTGATGTATTGTGTACCACAAGAGGCATCAGTGAGGATTTCTTTGAATTAGTCTCTATTGAAAATTGGTAATCAGCTCTTTTATTTTATTTAAGAGAATATATCGAGGCTGCTTGATGTGCTTATTGTTAGTAAGAAAGACATGTTCAGCTAGAAGCCTTGTTGAGCATTCTAGACTTGGATTCCATTTAGGGAGAGAAGCTCAGCCATTGGTGTTCCAATTAACTCTAAATTGTAAGGCAGTAGGGTAAGTGTGATGTTTCCATTTTCTTGTAAGCAATAGTAATTTGAGTGTTATCCATGTCAAAGAAGCAGCATGCTCACTAATCAGCTCCACATATAGAACCTGATGGTGAATTATGCCTATATATAACATTGCCCATTGGAATGATGTAGATATGTTTGGTTGTAAGCTCTGTGGAAGAATACAATTTAGATAAATACATAAATATGAAATTGCAACAGAATTTGGAACTTATTTAGTTATTCTGCATACAAGTTTTCCTCATGATTCATGAGTAGTTCAAGGACGATTAGTCATTGCAGCTTGTACTGCATTGGGTTATCAACCTTTAATCTGCTGATAATGTTACTGTATCTATGTTGAGATAATACTGTGATTTTATACTTGTTGCATGAGAGATTACATTTGGAATTCAGGTCATAAATCATATTTTTAAATTATGATTATTGTGTGTTATCTGGAATCAATAAACCGTTTCGTTTGCCTTGAGATAAAGTTATGCATATAACCATACTCTAATAGGCATGTCTTAGTGCAGATACAACTTTTCTTCAAACGGATGGTCGAAGGAGGCTACATTGAGGAGAAAGATCCCACCTACTCAATCATGTGGCTTGTTTGCAATGAATGGTGAACTATTTGTGCTAACATCTGCAAAAGCTCCTGTTGAAGTCTCAAATCCGTGGAGGCAGACAAAGAGGAGGATGGCGCTGGAGTTTCAAGTTTACAACCCTGTGGTTAAGACGTGGAGAGTGCTCACCACACATCCCCCCGTTGATGTACCCATTGATTTCAGGACTGCAGCTCTCTGTACAGTTGAGCTGTAGGTCTCTTGATGATCACATTCACTGTACAGATTAAGGTAGCAGACCATACATTTTGATTGCAGATATAGATGTAAATGGTGACAGCTTCAAACGATGTCGGCTAATAGGTGAACAACGTTTCACTTGCTGACTTGCCAGTACTTTGAAAATTGATAGCTTGTGTGTATATATATACATGATGGTAAATTGCAAAAGTGGTATATGAAATGTGTTGTGTTGTTGTCACTTCTATTATAAATCAATGTATAGCTTAGCTTTTTTAGGTTGTGTTTGGTTTTGTTTTTAAAATCTGCTATCAAAAAGCAGAAGCTGAATCAAATGAATTTATCAAATTTATTTTTTTTCACGAAAACTAGATTTTTTTCTAATACAA
The DNA here is from genome assembly GCA_019279435.1 of Zizania palustris. Taxonomy (NCBI): domain Eukaryota; kingdom Viridiplantae; phylum Streptophyta; class Magnoliopsida; order Poales; family Poaceae; genus Zizania; species Zizania palustris. Next base: position 30,321,660 of record JAAALK010000283.1, read on the forward strand.
ATTTAGAAGTAACTTAAACCTTATTTTTCTGTTTTTTTAGTATAAATTGGATAGTATGAATTAAAGGTTTCTTGATTGATCTATGATTTGTATTGTATTGCACAATTTTATGAGTGGTTGCGGTTATTTTATGAAATGAACTATAGACTTATTTATTTATTTAATATATTTTCTAGTTATTTTGTTGCATCGATGTTGACTATTTCTTATTTGTATATATATGTATGGAATATTATAATGATGAAAATTATTAGTTATAAAAAACAACCAACTTATATAACCAAAAGATTTTATTTCTACAGCAAATAGCTCGCAACGGTATACCAAACTCACCCTTAACCTACTGCATCATAGTGTGCATCTTTCCGCAAATTGTCTGCTGTGTTCTAGGATTTGCAGGCAGGCATGCTAGGTGATGTGGTGATGATGTCACTATATATATATATATATATATATATATATATATATATATATATATATATATATATATATGTCAAAGTAAACAATTCGTTATTTGTATTCGCAAGCCATCTATATCTATAGTAATATAAAAAGGAGTTTTTCTTTGCTAGATCCCCTAAACTAAACTGTACACAAATCACTCTATGTCCAAGTAAACAATGCATCATTTGTATTTGCAAGACATCTTTATTAATACCGATTACCGAAAGTAGTTTTTCTTTGCAGCCCCCCTAAACCAAAGTGTACACAAATCAAGTAGCACTCCTGTCCCACTTGCACCACATGAAATTTAATTCCTAAAATTTTGTATATCTAATAATGCCTTAGTATAATGGTATTTATACACGTTTAGAATATCTGGGTGCAAAAATGACACATATTTTATGGGAGAAATTTGGTTATTTTCCACTCCCAACAATGCGCTTCACAAAATTACCACTTTCATCGTGCGCTTTGCAAAAATGTCACTCTCAACGTTGCATCTTCGATTTCCCTGTCATTCCTCCTATTTTTAATTTTCAGAAATTCATTTTCTCTTTTCTAACAAAGGAATAGACAATTTTGCCCCTAGATCGTGGTCTCCTATGAGAAGCTCGCACAGGGCAGCCCGCGCCTGACGGTGGCGCACCGCGGACGGCGGCTCGCATCGGAGGGGGCGCGCAGCGGAAGGCAGCCCGCGCCCGACGACGACTCGCGGTGGAGGGTGGCCCGCGGCAGAGGGGGCACGCGACGGAGGGTGGCTCGCACCCGACGGCGACACATAGCGGATGGCGGCCCGCGTCCAACCGTGGCGGAGGGTGGCGGCCGATGGTGGGAAGCTTTGGTTCAAGGGCAAAGTTGTCTATTCTCTTGTTAGAAAAGAAAAAATAAATTTCTGAAAATAAAAAAATAGGAGTGGCAGGGAAATCAAAGATGCAATATTGAGAGTAGCATTTTTGCGAAGCACACGACAAAAGTGGTAAATTTGTGAAACACATCGTTGGAAGTGACAAATAACCAATTTTCTATATTTTATGGCCGCATGTTTATAATGGCATTTATTACGAAAGCTGCACGCCTTGTCCAGCTAGGCTCCACAATCCACCCCTGGGAGATGTTGGATCTTAATGTCGGTTTATATCACAAGTTTGAAGTTTATAAGCTGTCAACATTAAGTTTGAGACATCATTTTGCTGGACAACATATTATTTTCCCTCTATAAGCAATTAAACATATGAATTCTGCTGATTCTGGATCCTTAGGTAAGCTTTTGGATGAGTGCTACTTTGAGAACACTACCAGATAACTCAAACGAATATAAAACTTATCTAACTTTTATCAATTCTATAGAAAATTATTATTTTAAAAAATTAAAAAGTATATTAACAACTATTATATAAAACTAATCTTATTACATTCATTATACAAACATGTTTTACTATAATATTTATTAGATATTTTAGTTGATAACACATATTTCTTTCAGGGAATATTTGATGATTTACCACTCCTAAAAAATGGCTTCGTTTATTTGTTACTTTGGTCCACTATTATAGACTCAAATGATCCTACATATAATTCATATGAATAATAAATAATCAAACCACATAAATTTTTTATTGATAAATACTCAAATCTTCTTCTCACGCCCACCTCACCGAGACAATGAGACACCACACGAGGGGAAATTTAACAATTTTACACTCTCTTTATTGTCACCTCTTCAAATGACATCCTCTTTGTTGTCTTTAATTATTTTTCACTCTTTTCATGATTAGGCTATTTTTTGCCACTTTGTATCCAGTCAGCAACCACATCACACTGCCACATCAGTGTTTTTCGCCATGTCATCGTCTTCTTTCTTCTCTCTCCCCACCTCTATCCAACTCATCCCGCCGTCGGTCGCCGCCCCCGCAAGCCGCCGCCCCTGTCCCCGTCGCTGACCTCGGCTGCAGCCTGCGAGGGCGGCGGTTGGCGACGACAAGATGAGTTGGAGAGAGATGGGGATAGAAGAGGAGGAAGAAGACAATGATGTAGCAATGTGACATGATGAAAACATTGATGTGACAATTGACATGACGCTGACTAAATACAAAGTGATAAAAAATATTCTGTTTATGAAGAGAGTGACAAATAATTAAAGGTAAAAAATAAAAATGATATTTGAAGAGGTTGCAATAAAGAGGTTGTAATAAAGAGAAGAGAATGACAAATTGTTAAATTTCACTCATGAGCGTCTGATTTGTTTTTTTTAGGCTAAATTTTTCCATGCCATTAAAATTTTAACGGTTTTGAAATATGTCATCGACATATCAGTGACAGATGGAACCTACCACAACTGAGAGTGACATTTTTCAAATTACAAAAAATTGTAATGACATGTTTACAAAAATTCTTTTTTTTTTCATCTCTTTGACGGGCCACCTCGAGACTGGCTGAACCCTTCCCCTCACTCAAACCCTAGACATGGCGGCGGCCAACCTCCTCTCACGCGCGTTCCTCCCCGCTCTAAACCCAAACTCTACTGCCCACCACAATCGCGGCAGCCCTTCGGCCGTGTCCCTGCGCTGTCGCCCAGGCCTCACAGCCCCTCTCCGCGCTTCGCTCTCCACGGCCGCCCCGTCCCCACCGTTGCGGCCGGCGGCTGCCTCTGATGGGATGTCGAACCGTTGTTTTCAGCGCGGAACCGACGGGCACCTGTACTGCGAGGGGGTGAAGGTGGAGGACGCGATGGCGGCAGCGGAGCGGAGCCCCTTCTACCTTTACAGCAAGCCGCAGGTCGTGCGGAACTTCACTGCCTACCGAGACGCCCTCGAGGGGCTCCGCTCCGTCGTCGGGTACGCCGTGAAGGCCAACAACAACCTCCGCGTGCTGCAGCTCCTGCGCGAACTCGGCTGCGGCGCTGTCCTCGTCAGCGGGAACGAGCTCCGCCTCGCCCTCCGGGCAGGATTCGACCCCACCAGGTGCGGAGCCTGGCTTCTATCTCCTCCTATTATTTGTTTAAATTTCGGATGGTCTAGAATACTATGAACAGTGATACATTTGCTCGTGTAGGAATGTTCGCTATGGACACTAACCTTTTTATCGTGGTGGTACTTGTAAAAACACACTTTGCGGCATTTTGTGAAAGGGTTAGATTCAATGTCAAGGAGGATAAAAATGTTGTAGCTGTACTGGAAGAATATAGTGTGAAAAATTGAAAATGGTTCATTATGTTGCTATATTTTTATTAAAGGTTTGCCATATAGTGATAGGAAACTTTGTCGAAATTTGTCCAGAGCTTGTTTCTGTTCACGCTAGCATTACAGTTATAATAAAAATGCGAGAATCATTCATATGGGATACAGGTACAGTAATATGGAATTTTTGAAAAACAAGGATACATTGGTATTGTGAGTGAGTAAAAATGCAATGTTGGTATGAAAGTTGAGACATTATGCTCAATGAAAAGTTGAAATTATGCATTATGTTGCATTGCTCTCATGTTAGTCATGTAATCATATGGACAGTCAGTGTTCTAAAAGTTAGATAAGTTTTATATTCATTTGAGTTATGTTGTATTGCATATTGGACATGGGCACGGCAAGATTTTCAGACGTATCGGTGATTCTTAGACAAAACTCAGTTGGCTCATGGAACATAGCCACTTCACTAGGGTCTAGGGAGAATGTGGTTTATGAAATTATAATATTTCTGCTTTGCAGAACATGCACTGTGAATCTGTGATAATCGATGATGAAATCTTAGCATATCTGAAATGGTTTCAAGTTATAGATTGCATTATTTTCTGAACTCTATCTGTGATGTCAAGTGACCCCAGACAAAAAAAAAGTAGTAGCTAACTATTTTGAATATGTATTTTTAAGATCAGGTGTATATTTAATGGAAATGGAAAGACATTGGAAGATCTTATTTTAGCTGCAGAGAGTGGAGTATTTGTAAATGTAGACAGTGAATTTGATTTGGAAAATATTGTCACTGCTGCGAGAGCTGCAGGAAAGCAAGTCCCTGTTTTGCTCAGGATAAATCCAGATGTGGATCCACAGGTAAAGTTTTCCTCCCACCCCAAGAAACATGCAAATACACTCTGATATGGTTATATTGGTAGGCTATTTGTTATTTGTTGTACAATGTTATATATCAGTTTCTCTTGAAGGTGAAACTAGGCCTACTATGGAAGGACTTAGTTCGCTAAAATATAGTTGATTCTGGATACCCCTCGTGTTTTCCATTTTGTTTTTCTTTTGTGCTCTGCTGAGGCAATTATTTGTTAATCTTAGTTGCTATTTGTTCCTCTATATTTATCTTTTTTGTATTATGATTTATGAGACTAATGCAGCTGCTCTAAAGTTGTATGGAAATATCTCTATTTATACTTGTAAATAGTCATCTAAATCGTTAGAAGAGCAATATTCAGATTGTATTTCTTACAAACTTGCTTTTTTCGCTGACAGGTCCATCCTTATGTTGCCACTGGGAATAAAACTTCTAAATTTGGTATTCGTAATGAGAAACTACAATGGTTCTTAGACTCTATCAAGTCACACTCAAATGATATCAAACTGGTGGGTGTTCATTGTCATCTGGGATCTACCATTACAAAGGTAAATGAATTGTGCTGTCTTCATGTTTGATAATAATTGTTAGAACTGTATATCTTTCTTATGCTGAGCTTGTTTGCATTGATGATGCATACTTTGGCATCTTGTCGTGCTCAAAAGACATTTGGGTTGTGGTCAATTCACCTTTTGTTGTCACTGCAAAAAGAAAATACAGCATTGCTTTGCATTAGATTCATCTTTTTTATGGCTACTACTTTGTTCATAAATATACTATGCTTTAGATTTTTTTCAAGAATAATTCTACTTCTTCAAGGTTTTTGGTGTGATTTCCTGTTCTTGGTTAGTATTCTAATAATACTCTCTCCGCCCCTTGCATTCATAATTTCATATATTGCGCACTAGAAACCATATTACTAAGGCAAATTTTGCTGTAGGACACCGTGAAAACGCCAAATTGGTTGACTCACACCGCAAACGGGCTTCTTTGCCCAGTACCATTATAATTTTGTGCTTCTTTGCCAGTGGACACCACACCGATTAAAATAGCAATTTCCAGCGCCCGGGAGAGAGAAATTTGACGGAGTGGACGATTTTGCCCCTGTCGGCCCGAGTAGCGTTCATGGTCCGGTTGAACCACACTTGACGGAGTGGATGGTTTTGCCCTGCTGGCCTGAGTAGCGTTCGTGGTCCGGTTGAACCACATATCTTCTATTTGTGCGGTTTGCCGGTAGGGGCAAAATCGTCCACTCTGTCAAGTTTCTATCTTCCGAGCGCTGGAAATTGCTATTTTAATCGGTGCGGTGTCCACTAGCAAAGAAGCACAAAATTATAATGGTACTGGGCAAAGAAGCCCGTTTGCGGTGTGAGTCAGCCAATTTGGCGTTTTCGCGGTGTCCTACAACAAAATTTGCCTATTATTAAATGCAGATTGATTTCATGTAATACTCTTTACTCACTCAAGGAGGGCTTTTTGAATGTAAAATAACTAGGGTGGTCACTTTGATTAGCATTTAACGCCTTAATCCTTCTGCTTTGAGCTAAAGTGGCATATAAAAGGAAGTACTCCCCCCCGTCCCATAATATAGCAATCTAGTACTGGATGTGACATTTCATAGTACAACAAATTTAGACAGTGTCACTGTCTATATTTGTTGTACTATGAAATGTCCTATCCGGTACTAGATTGCTATATTATGGGATGGGGGGAGTAGATTTTAGTCATCAACTTTTCTGAGTCAAACTCAAAAGGGCAGCTCGTAACTCATTACCTTCCATGTGATGTTATGTTCATTGAAGCATGCTATACCAGAAAAAATGATTATATGTCCTCTATTTAGATAGAAATTGAGGATTTACCCTTCTATCCCACATGTCATTGATCTGAGAGGATCCCACGTGTCAGTGAGATGTGGAGGGTAAATTCTCAATTTTCATCTAAAAGGAGGGTATATGATCAAATCTCCCGCTATACAAATGATTCACTACAGGAGTATGTTAAACAATAAACCATAATTTTTTACTAGTTGAGAGCAATTAAATGATGATTGCAATTATTTGGAACTGAAAATCATGCATTTTTTTTGGTTTAATTGACTTAATAATTTGTTGCTGCCATTTACCGTGTGGCCTACCATATGCTAAGAGCAAGGGCAATAAGAGAGCCTGCTGCTAGCTCTAAAAATTCCCCACATCATCTAAATTCATCTACTCATCTTATAGATGATGCATACAGTAATTGTCTCTAGACTCATTCTGCGACAGAAGACTATTTTTTCTTTCTTGGACCAACATCTCTCTTTCCTTCTACCTTATTCTCCACCCAGTGCACTTTCTTCTCTTGGTCTCTCCACATGCCTCTAGAACTCCAAGTTTGTTGGTGGGGCTGGGCACCGAGCTCCAATTCTGCCATCTTCCCTTCTCATTCTGCTTTGTCCTGCAAAAAGTCTACCATTCAGTAATTCAGTAACAAACTTTATAATACACAACATACACATGTTCACCTGCAGTAACATAGTAACATTTATTTAAATGTAGTAACACAGTTTGTAGTATGTAGGAACAACAGTTTTGCAATTGGAGTTACTGCATACTATAGTGATGCTATTGTGAAGAAAAAAAACCCTTTGAAGTATTGGGGTTGATCTACTTAACCCTCTGAACTATGTAACTGGATATTCTACCCCTTGAAGTATGCAAACCGGTTCAAATAGCCCCCTGGAGTGGTTTTGTAGGTGGTTTTTCCATGTAGATGATGACATGTGGTAGCGGTATTGCTTACATGATATATACATAATACATTAGTCCATATAACCCAAGTTGACCTAATCAATTCCTTTATCTCAATCATTGGCAAGCCCATGAATGCCATTGAGTTAATCTTCTGTATGTTTTCAACTTTTCATGTTTGTCTCTTCGCTAGTATCATGCTTAGTCTGCAGATAGCGGAGCTTGGGGATGCGGCACAGAACTGTTGAACAGCATCAAACATTCATGCCCTTACTTCTCTTCTCTCTTGTCCTGTCCTCACCTGTTCTCCATTGCTCATGAACTTTCTGTTTATTTGGAGAAAGCTTAGTGAAGCAATTAGGAAGAAAGGGATGAAGAATTTGTGGTGTCTATGTTCTGTGTCGTGCGAAACATTGTTTCCATGCAAAAAGCTTGATGCTGCCTATTGCAAAACTCCATCAAACTTAATATTTTATTGTGTTTATCTGGGGACATGTCCCTGTTAAATCTGATGGCTTACATTTATTTGTTAAATAAGTGGTTTTTCTCTTTGAATCATGTATTGTGTGCTTCTGAAGGAAGTTGTAGATGTTTTCAGATAGTTAGATAATACATTTGAACTGCATGGTATATGATATGTTTTCCTTGTTGTCTAGGTTGATATATTTAGAGATGCTGCTGTTCTTATGGTGAATTATGTTGATGAAATTCGAGCACAAGGTTTTGAGCTAGAGTATCTCAATATTGGTGGTGGCCTAGGGATAGATTACCACCACACAAATGCAGTCTTGCCTACACCTATGGACCTCATCAACACTGTGAGCTCATATGTTTTTTATAGATCACTCCCTGTTTTGTATTTCTGCTCTATCAAAATTTTGCTTATGGTGTGATGCTCATATGTGATCACCTGTGATGTTTCTGTAGGCACGAGAATTAGTTCTCTCACGAGATCTTACACTCATCATTGAACCTGGGAGATCTCTCATAGCTAACACGTGCTGCTTTGTCAATAAGGTCACTGGTGTTAAATCTAATGGTACAAAGAATTTTATTGTTGTTGATGGTAGCATGGCAGAGCTGATCAGACCAAGTCTATATGGAGCATACCAGGTTTGTCTAGTTGTACCACTGATAACGGCTGTTATCATTCTTGTTACCTATGGTGGTTGCAATCTGGCTTTGTACATTTGTACATAAAAATAGCTGTGCAATTAGCTTTAAAAGGTACTCATCATTCATAAATGTGTGATGATTTGAACGTTGAAGGTCTCAAATAGTCAGATTTAGCTTTTATCATTACATATATTTCTGATGTTATATACATTATTAAATTAATCATGTCAACCATTGTTTGAAATAAACATGAAATATATATATTTACCTGTCATATATTCTGATGGTGCAGCATATCGAACTAGTTTCTCCTCCCTCCCCTGACGCAGAGGTAGCAACTTTTGATATTGTTGGACCAGTTTGTGAATCTGCAGATTTCCTTGGCAAAGACAGGGAACTTCCAACACCTGATAAGGTTTGATGATATCTATGTTTTCCTTTTTATTATCTGTCCTTGTTGGTGCCCAATTGATATACTGTGCTTCTAGGGAGCTGGTTTGGTAGTTCATGATGCAGGAGCCTACTGCATGAGCATGGCTTCAACCTACAACTTAAAGTTGCGACCACCTGAGTATTGGGTACAAACTATGACATATATATTCTCATCTAAAATCGTTCATTGTTCGTTGATTGATTTTCAAGATGTTCCCTTGCACAGTTTTAGGTCTGTCTGTTCTCATCCGATGTGTTTTGTTGTTTGCAATACAGGTAGAAGATGACGGGTCCATTGCCAAGATTAGGCACGAGGAGACGTTTGATGACTATTTGAAGTTCTTCGATAATCTCTCTGCCTAATTCGTCTTATGTTTTTGTGACTGTGTTGGAATTTGGATGGACAATGCCGTACAGTTTGCTGTAGACTTCGTATCTTTCATTGCCCTGTGATGTGCCTTTTTGCTATCGAAACTCAGCCCAGTTCTAGAATGAGATTATCTGCAATGAAGTTTTTAGTTGCTTAGAGAGCAATATGATGTTGCCCATGTGCATTCACTAGCAGTTGAACTTGTGGGTTGCCTGTTTCATCTGAATAAAGAATAAATTGATACACTTAATGATTCTGATTCTTGTATCTCATCATTATTCTTGCAGTGGTGTTTGTCTAGCATGTTTAATATGATCTGATTCTCAGGAGTTCAAGGTGAGTTGTCCATGCTAGCCTTGTGTTGTTGGCATGAGCTGTAAAGTGAATTGATTATTTTTATCCATTTGAATGGGTAAAACAGAAGTAAATGGATCATTTTGCAAAAGCATCGCAGCACATTCAGAAATAATGCGAAAATGAAGCATCCAGTTTCTAAGCTCTCACAGTTCGATGTGTAAATTTCTCAATTTCAAGTCGCGTTCAACAGAAAATCATGCAAAAACAATGTCATCTATCTAAGAACGGGGTATTAGAAAAGACTCGTTTCTTTTTTCCAGACATTATCACTAGGTCATCATAGCATGACATCTAACACTCGCAACAGAATGAATAGCTACTAACCCAACTATGATTAAGACCCAGTTCCAGATCAAAATTCTTAATACCATTTATCACGATTACTAGGTGCCAAAAACGACAGGAAAAACATAGGCAAAATTGACGAAACGTTACATCCGTAGCCTGTAGCACACAAATAATGATTTTTGGAAAAAAGGCAAATACATTTAGCAGAATTCTTTAATCCTTGGGATGCCATGTGCCTTTGTAGTATTAGTTTGCTGGCACTGTCTCTTCTGTAGCCTCAGATCTGCAATTGCAAATTGAACCAATGATCAGTGTTTATATTGTCGATAGTATATACTGGTGACAAATATAATAACTAGGAGAGGGAGCATGAATGAAGAAAAGCATTCAAATTTGCTACCAGTGATATGAGAATGGAAGAATAACATGAACTTTGTCAAAACAATACTTTCCCTACAGTAAAGTGCTTTCACTATCACTATCAAAGGAAAAGGAGTGTCATCCACACTTCAAAGCTACTTCAAAGGAGTGTACATGTTAGTATATTCTTTGACTTTCGTGTCCAAATGCAAAATAAACCCAGACAACACAACATTATAATTTTCCTTTCTTTCAAGAACCAACCATAGTTGTGTGTATAAGAGCTGAAATGGGGGTGATGCTATATGGAAAATTTAATTCATTACAATAGGGGTATAAGTCCATGAATCAGAAACAAGCAACAACAGACTACAATGGTGTAGAAACTATACCAACCTAAACACCAAATATTAACCCGTCCATGAACTGGTAAAAAATTGCAATCATCTTGAGCAAATTCATATTCTGAATCACTTATAAAACAAAAGGAATCACCATAACATCCATATAAAATATAAATTTACAAAACAAAATATGAAATTGTAGTAAATTATTATAAGTTTGCTTCCTGGTGCAACAATCAGTAATGTAAGATATAACTGATAGAAAACAAAAATCACACAAGATGTCAAACATGTCATGATGCATAGCAATTTCAGTATTTCCCCTCTTGTTAAGACTGTAATTGCAAGTGACAATGAATGTAAAGGGGCATAATGAAAATCATATAGCACACAAAGCAAGCTCAATTTGTTTCCTGTCCCCTCCCAACAAAAATGGCAGCACAGACCAAAATATTGCCATCTGTGATCAACAATGATCACATAACAAAAATTAATTAATTCAGTAACAAGGAACAAAATTTGTGGAACCAGGGCATAACAAGGGAAGGTAAGCAACCAATAATGCAACATTCAATTGAATAAAAAAAAGGAATTAGATCAGTTATCAGACCCTTCCTCAACCGCATCAGGCTTCCTCCAAGCTTTCTCAACACGGCGCTCTGGCACTTCACAGCTCCCATTCTCCTCTCCTATGACAGGGGAACCTCTCCTCCCATATGATCTCCTCTCAGGGGGTGCCTCACGCACCTTCATGGCCTCAAGCTTCTCATCAATTTTCCTCCAATCTTCCCCCTTTGCAGCAAGCACCTCTTCACGTGGACGGGCAGCGCCAAATGGGTTAGAAGTCCTGGCCTTTGGTTGAATCTCAGTCTTCTCCTCCTTTTGATCCTCCTTCCTCCCATTCTCTCCCTTGGCAGAGAGAACCTCTTCGCGAGGACGGGCAGCACCGAACGGGTTGCTTTTCTGTTGTGGCTCTCCCTCCTTCTTCTCCTCCTCTTTATCCTCCTTACCCTCTCCATCAGTGTCATTGACAAGAGGCAAGGTCCGCTTCTGCAGATTCAGACGTGGCCGGGCACCACCGCTTGAACCACCACCATTCACCTCCTCCCTCTTCCTCCCCCAAGAATCGGCCTCGGGGCCTCCATCCCTATTGAAACCCCAGACAGTGCTGCCCCTCCTGCTGTCAGAAGTTGGCGCCTCACAGTAGCTCTTGTTAGAGACCCAGCTCTCAGAACCATCAGCGCGCGAGTGCGAGTCGCTTCCAAATGCCACGCTACGCTCCCTCCGCTCCATGGAGGCGGGAGGAGCCGCCCTCTTGGTGGAGACCCAGTCGTCGACGTCATCCGCACGCGACTCCCCACCAAACCCTCCCATGCGCTCCCTCCTCTCAAGCGGCTTCTTGCCGGCACCCCAGTCATCGGCGTCGTCGGCGCGCGACTGGCCGAAGTCCTGGGGGCCAGATCCGCCTCGGCGCGGCTCGTCGTCGCCGCGGGAGCCGCCACCGCCGCCCCACCTCGCCCCACCGCCGCGCGCGTTGGCGAGCTCCTCGGCGGTGCGCTCGCGGGGCCCGGTGGGGAGGCTAAGGAGTTCGTTGGGGCTGGGTCCGCGGTAGGCGGGAGCGACGAACTTGGTGCTGTTGAACTCACCGAGCGAGACGGGCTGTGGCTTCTTCTTCTTGGGTACCTTGGTGCTTACGGCGGTGGCGAGCGAGGGGAAGTCAGCGGCGGGGACGGGCGGCGGCGGCGGCGGCAGGTCGTCCTGCTCCTCGGCGGCAAGGGCCCACGAGCCGGGCTTGGTCCACGCAGATGCGACGGCCATGTCGGCGGCGCTCTCTCTCTCTCTCTCTCTCTCTCTCTCTCTCTCTCTCTCTCCTCTGGCTGTCGTGCGTGCGTTGCGGATTTGGGGATTCTGCGATTGGAGAACCAATGCTTCGGCTCTTAGGGTTTTATACGACGGCGGAATCAGAAAAGGAGAGGAGAGGAGGTGAGACGGCCCGCGGTGTCACCGAGATATTATTTGGATTTATTTATTTATTATGACACGAGATAGAAATCCAAAATATATGGAATGCTTTATATTGTTTTCGTTTCTTATATCTACAGATCTAGGTACTTGATTCAGAATTGAAAAATTGGAATTCAATTCTAGAAAATGGGATGTTTGGACTATTTTAAAATTAGAATTGTGAAATTCTATCTAGAATTTGGGTTTGACCATTTCAAACTCATACTCGTTAGAAAAAATCTTCTCATCGGTTAACTCATATATACACGCGGGTATCATTTCTCCCTCAAACCCATGTCCATACGGGTAAAATATACACATCGGGTACTCATACTTATCAATAGACACTACATACAAAATAACCTAACAAATAAACAACCATGTATCTATCCTCGCGAAAATAGAGTTTCACCTAATTAGATCGATCACTCATTCAGTCATAAGATTAAAATTACATACAAAAATAAACTCCTAAACATAATACATCAATGATTTAACCTACAACAATAGCAGCAATAATTTGAACTTCTAAAAATATAGTATATTGGGTAATAAGTACCCATCAGGTAACAGGTGTGGATATTAGGAAACCATACCCATACCCTCGTACCCATTAGGTTCTACCTTTTCCCATTAGTAGACCCTTGAGTGAATATTTTTTTCTCATATATCTATCATAATAGAATAAAAAACCATTGGGTTTCGGGTTTTGAGTACCCATTACCATATTTAGTTTTATGTGCATATCCTGCTATATAGTACTGTATATTACAAAGAGCCCTTTTACTAAGAATATTGTTTTGTCATTCAGGGAAAGTATGAACCATTTGATGCAAAATGTTAGAAATTATGGTATCAGTAAAAGAGTCTGTACATATTACTTTATACTACTGAGTACCAGAAGTATAAAAGTAGAAAATAAACTATAAATTATATTGCCTAATAGTTTTTATGATTTGAAAAAACGACTAAGTTATATTTTTACCAAAATATAATGTACCAAAGAGAGTAAAATACAAATGAAATAAAGTTATACCTCATCTCATCATCTAAAGGCCCCTAAACAAAAAGAAAAAGAGAATGTGATCTCTAACTCCTCGCAATAGGTACCTTATAAAAATATAAAGAGCTAGTTGAGACATGACAATTATACAGAACCTTAAGATTTGAGAACACCATCATTTTCATCCAAATAAACTAATATATATATATATATAAATGTTATCATATACCACGAGTGTAGAATAACTATTCTACCGAAAAATCTACTATTGAGAAAAAATAGTACTCAATTACTATTCTACTGAGAAAATCTACTACTGAAAGTAGTCGGTGTAGAATAGTTCGGTGTAGAATAGTTATTCTACACAAGTGGTGTAGAATAGCTATTCTATACCGATCACAGGAGTACTACTTTCAGTAGTAAATTTTCTCAGTAAAATAACAATTGAGTACTACTTTTTTCTTAGTAGTAGATTTCTCAGTAGAATATCTATTCTACACACGCGGTGTATGATAACATTTGTATATAAATTTTTCAGTATAATACTATTCTACACAAACGATATAGGATAACATTTATATATATATATAATCGTGAGAAAACAAAATCCATCGAAAATCCTGATCCACTATTGCGGCCACTTCAGGTATCCAACTATCCGAAAAAAAACTATCCATCCTTTTGTTCCTCGCACGCTAGGGGAGGGGAGGGGAGGGCGGCGACCACGCGCCTCCGTGACACCATGGATCCGCGCAGCCACCAGACGCAGGAGGACGGCTTCTTCCACCCACGCGACGGCGCGTTCCCAACTGACTCCAGGTCGTCCTCTGCCCTTGTTCTTTGCTTTTAGCCCCCGAATATTTTTCGTGCGGCAATCCTGCTGTATGAATCGCAGCCTCGTCTTGCTCAAATCTGGGTAGTTTTTGTGGGATGCGGAACTAGGCAGATTGCTGTTTAGGGTGACGATGCAAATCGAGCAGCTTTGAAGTTCCCGGTAGTCCAATTCAGCGGATTTCTGTAACTTAGGGGAAAATGATTTAGATCACGTACTGGGTTCGCGCCGTGTATCCCTTTTGTAGGGTTTCTGGGCACTGATACATGAAACCATGAGTGAGTCAGGCCTGCTCTAAAATGATGAGCTGAAATAATAATCTGCATGATTAATACATCGATTAATTACATATTTTAGATTATAAGGCTAACTAATAGATTGAAAAAAGAGATCTAAGCAATGTTGATGTTTAAATTTTTTTGAGATATCGTACTTTTCGAAGTGTCGAATGAATAATCTGGTGATGGATTATCTCATTATCTAGAACTTTGATGGATACCTAGCAGTTTGGATGTGGTCTTGGAAGTCAGTAGTAGAATTTTAAGACAATGGCTATCTACTAGCTTCTATATGGTGACGTCTTTTGTCCAAAATAGTTGTGACTTATACATGTGACCTGACATGTGCTGACAGCATATTTGTTTGTTTTACTCACAGTGGAAGGACAGAATGTAAACCCCAGGGTTCGATTGTCATGCGCAAGGTTCAAAAGGCTGATCGTGAGAAAATGCGAAGAGATAAATTAAACGAGCAGTTCCAGGAACTGGGAAACACACTTGGTATGGGCATACACCACATTTGTTTATCTCAAATAGAGTACTTCATTGGCTGTTCAACTGTTCATTTAATTTATCTCTTCACATTTTCATTGGGTGTTCAGGGAATGGATTATATTGATTTTGGTTGCTTCTGAGTTTTTACTGGAAATTCATATTCCCAAATAAAGAGGATTTTTCTTATGACTAAATTGGCAAGAGTTTGTTGTCTTGTGGTTGTGGGGACTCCAATACTCCTGGCGCATCAAGCAGTCTGGGAAGGAGTCCATCCAGGCCAGCAAAGCCCATGACTAAGAATATTAGTAACTATTTTATCTCTATTGATGGTTTAAATAGATAAGTATATCTCCAAGGAAATAGCTAGGAGTTACCAGGAATTTGCATTATATAAGTTAAAGGATTGATTACCAATAAAGCAGATTAGATTAAAGTTCTATACTTGCCTTCCGAGGTCCTGCCACACCGGTGCACTCCTATCATGGCTCCTCCGTGATCTCCAAGTTTAGGAAGGTCCGGTCTGTTTCTTTCTATTACAATGAAATCAAACTCTAGTTTCTATCTATAACCAGACCGGCCAACCTTTCTTGATTATACATGGCTATAGTTTACATATTTAAACAGATTCTATTTATAAGAAACCGAAACTATCTTTAACAGGGTTGACATAACTTTTTGTGAGCACTAGGTTCTTTTAGAATGTAAAATTTCATTGGAAAAGAAGGCAGCAGAACATGCTCATGGAAAGAATGTCGCAAGCTTCAAATCCATCTTTCTTGCCTATCTAACGCCATAACATTGTTCAGCCTCACTCAATCATAGAAAGTGATATTCCGCAAAGAACCTAACCATCAGTTAGACCTGTTCATGGGCCTGTGGCAAAAATCGGGCTGGGCTCAGGCTTCATATTTTTTAGCCTGTGAAGACTGGCCGGGGCTGATACATGATATATATGCAAAAAATCAATTATTTTTTATGATTTGTGATTAAATGTGTTATTTTTAATTATTAATATTTACTTTTTATCCAAAACAATTTGTTTATTTAAAATATTATTTCTTATATTATAAATTTTCCTTATAACTGTAACTTTGTTCAGTACTGCTTCATGATGATAGTAGTTGCTACTTTATTTTCATGGTTCATGGTTATTACTTATGATAGCTCAAATAATACGTGTGGAATTGATATTTGTGATATTCAATGGACTTTCATTGACTACACTAGTGTTTTTGTCATGGGTTGGTGATATTTGGGACTGATCTAGAATGGAGATTATATTTGAAGGAGGTAACTAGTCGCGGGCTTGGACCTCGCCGGCGTGATGGCGCTGTAATGGGAGACACGCCAGCGAGGTAGGAACTTGTAACCAGGAAGTTTTCTCAAATTCAATCTGCTTTATTTCTCTCAAAACCTCTAACTTATATAGAGCTAGTACTTGATAACAAACTAGTTAAAAAATAGATATTTCCTTAGAGATATTACCTGCCAAATCACATCGCTAAACTAATAATTCCTAAATTGTTGCTATAGTACCATATGGTACTGTTCATGCCATATATTGGGCTATATTACGGGCCTTGGCCTCTAGGCTCATACCCATGACATTACACCCTTCCTTTCGAGCACCTCATACTCGGGCTACAGTGCAGCCTTAACCCTAGCATGACGCTTGATAGAGCTACGACTCGAGCCTTTTACATCTTGGCTTACTACATTATCGTGAACAAAAAATAAATCTAAGATTATTATGGGTCGTGAACCCTCCTAGCTCGAGGTGGACCCCATCCCACATCTCCTAGGGAAAGAGCAGCTCTAAGCCAAGTCTAGATCCTAGACAGTTCCTTGACATGGTTGCCAAATCTTCTAGTGAAAGTCGAAAGATCTAGATGTCTCCAATTGTAACCCATCTGACCAGCCCAAACACAGATCTAAGCGCTGCTTCGCTTGGTTGTCTGTTGCCTGCATGGGTTGAAGCTGCATCATGGAGAAAGATATGACTGCCTTTCGAGCCTCTAGTGTGTGTTGTCCCCAGAAGAAAGTCTCATAGTGATATTTCCTTATAACAAACTAGATGTTTCCTTAGAGATATTACCAGCCTAATCATATCTCTAAACTAATAATTCCTAAATTACTGCTACGGTGCCATGTGGTACTGTTCATGCCCCTATATTAGGCCATGTTGTGGGCCTTAGCCTTCAGGTCCATGCCCATGACAGTGTTCTTGTAGTGTTATTACTTTCTGTTCAAGTAACACACCTCTATACAATTATATAGATTTCTGTGCAGTGCTTATGCAGTAATGTGGCTATGCGCCTGAGCATTATGGTTGAACCTCCTTACAGTTGTATACTTGTATGTATTATAGAAATGGTTTCTTACTAGGTAGGATCTTCTAATTTGCTTGGCAGCAATTTCTGGTTTCCATCTTCTGAAGTTCCCGGTGCTGATTGTCATTATGTTGCCGGGCTTTTTTTTGTTCTCTTCGTGACAGTTATAAGACAACAGTTATTACACCTTGCAAACCAGCCAAACCTGGCATTCCATTAACTTTAGCTTTTTGCTGTTTGTGGCTGTGATTGAATGCCAATTTGAGTATTCTTGAGCTGGGTCCAGTGTGCCCAAATGGATACAGACATTAACGAAATGTACTAGTAAATGTCCACAAATTTTAAGAACAGAAAAGAAAATTACTCTTTCATGAGCACTTTTTTGTTCCAAGTTTCCCACTTCTTGGCTGAGTTTTCTCTGCCAGTGTTCTAGCGGGGGGTCGTAGAAGCAGGTGCAGCTGTGAGTTGGAGTCATGTGTTGCAGCAGCACAGATGCTGACTTGGAGTCTTGTGTGCTAGGGGACAAGGAGTGTGATGCTAACTTCTGTGGACACATTTTGGGAACAAAGGAGAGGGGTGCAAGAGTCCTGGCTAGTGTAGGCTTTGCCAAAAGGGCATCCAATTATTAGTTAAAGAGAAGTACAAAGTCAGCATTAGAATAGGAAAGGGGGCATACAAGAAGTCCATGCTAGGAGGGGTGGTCAGTTAGCAGAAGTGGAAGATACGAAATGTCCATGTAACTCAAGAAATGCTCGGTGTTATAGGCATAGTTTAGTAGTATGGGCAAAAGGAGGTCTACATAGTTCACTCACACGCGGTGAATGTTTGATATTTATATCCTCTATTGATTATCTCGCAACCCATATAGTTATCACATTCTAGTATATTATGAATTTATGATGTCTATCTGTCTCATGTACAATCCTTATCACCTTTATGCTGTCTAGTCATCATCTTCACAATATGTAATATTTAACCATATCAGTCAGTAGCCTAGTTTTTTATTGCTCTGTTTGGTATTGTGGTGGCTTTTTCAAAAAAAACTTATTTATTTATATGTTTGGATAAGATAGTTAGAAGCATTTGAATTAGAGCTACAGCAGAGAAATTTTACTTGCATTAGTAAAGATTCCTATAACTAGATCTAGATTCCAAAGCACAACACAGCATTGTAACCTCAAACTAGCCCTAAATCTACAGTCAGCTGCTGGACTGGTTGCATCTACAATGGACAAAGGTTGGTCAGTGGAAGCTAGCGTGGAAGATTTGAAAGTGCAAATGATTCTTGATCCAATTAACATGTTGATAGTTTCTGCACGATTAAGATGAAATAAACACTTCAAAATTGTTTACCCTCCTTACTAGCAGCATCTATTTGATATCAGAATTGCGAGATTTAGTTCTATAATTTTCTCATCTGCTGATCCATCTATGTGTTTAAATATATAGATCCAGATCGACCTAGGAATGATAAGGCAACTATACTTGGTGATGCAATTCAAATGCTGAAAGATTTGACTTCCCAGGTGAACAAGCTTAAAGCTGAGTATACTTCACTCTCAGAAGAAGCACATGAGGTAACTTTTAATATTTGTATAAAGATGCAGGTCATCCACATAAAATTAAAAAATATATATAAACATTGTTTCTCCTGGCACTTGTAGTTGACTCAGGAAAAGAATGAGCTCAGAGATGAAAAAACATCACTGAAGTTTGAGGTTGATAATCTTAATACCCAGTATCAACAACGAATGCGTGTGTTGTACCCATGGACTGGAATGGAACCTTCTGTTGTCATTGGGCCACCCCCACCATATCCCTTCTCAGTCCCAGTTCCTATACCCTCTGGTGCTGTATCTATGCATCCACAGCTCCAGGCATACCCTTACTTCCAAAACCAAACATCTGGAACCGTCCCCAATCCATGCATACCTTACATGACATACACTCAACCCATTCATCCTCCTACTGATCAACCATCTAACCAATTTAATGCTCCAGTTCTGCATTCAAGTAGTAATCGATCTCATTCTCTGGCACAAGACAGTGGAAGCAAGTCGTCTACACTGCAGCAAGCAAGTTCTAGAGGGAAAAGTGATGATTTTGGTGATGTTGCAACTGATCTGGAACTAAAAATTCCTGGTTCCTCAGCCCTTCCACAATCAGAGATTGCTAACAAGGTAAAGGGTCACCTAATATTCAGTTTCACTATAAATGGCCATTATATTTTTACCATTTCCTCTTCAAAGTAGATGAGTGAGTTAAGCCCATTTTTAATCGGTGTTTTCCATTATCACAGGATTCGTCTTCTGACATGAAAAAAAAGCAGTGCATACAACAAACTAATGGTAGCACTCTTACTGAAGACAGCAGTTCAAGCAAATGCTCTTCCAGCGGCCCTCCAGATGTCTCTAACAGTGTCGAAGATGGCCTAATTCCTGATGATCAATGATAGACATTACAATGTAGGCGAGAATAGATGAAGTATAGGTGATCTATTCTGACGTCCCTTCGTTTGCATGTGGTGCAAATCTGCTGGCTTTGCAACCTTGTCTATTTAGATGTGCCCAGTTCGCAACATCAGCGATTAGACAAATTAGGAGAGGCCTACACACAAAGTAGAACTGGTTAGATAAAAACCAAATCCCAATGGTTATTATTTATGAATCGAACGGCACTAACCCACTCTTCTATGACAAGTTGAAATGCTTGCCAAGACATGATATGTCATGCATTGCTAACAGTTTGTCATTGCCGGTGTTTTAGCCGGTAGATATTAGATTTGAGGTAGCCTTTGAGAACTTTATGTACATGTGGAGATCAGGGAACGAGAAGGTACACACTGCGGAACACTGATTTGTACGTATTCAGTCCCTATCGGCAATGTTAGAAAAATCGGTGATCGGTAACTGATCGGCCGGCCACTGAGTAGGGATTAATCGGTTAATCGGGGATTAAATGAATTAATCGGTCGATCAATTAATCGGTTGACTAAATATTTAAATAATATATTATAGTGTTCATATTTAATATTTTTAGGAGAATAGTCACTAGGCATTTGACACCTATCTACTCATCTTTTCTTTGTGTTTCACCACAACGCCCTAATCACAGGCACAAATGCCGTGTATACGTTTTCTTTCTTTTTCACAGCACGCCATCCCTCATTCCCTCCGTCTCTCTCTCAAACCTGTGCAGTGTTCTAAAAGGCGCTAGGCGCTAGTCGGGCGTTGGCTGGCCGCCTAGCGCCTAGGGGCGCCTAGGCGGCGCCTAGGCGGCGCCTAGGGGCGCCTGGGACACCTGGGTTTGAATACTCTCAATATAAAGATATCACTACATTTTCTACTAAACTGCAAAGTGCATGTGCAAATCGGGAGGAGAGGAGTGATAATGGACTGCTGGACAGTGGAGACCAGAGCAGAGGGTGAGCGGCCATGGCGCACGAGGCCGAACCGCATCGGAGAATGGAGACCAGAGCGCGGCCAGAGTGGGGCGCGCGTGAGGCTAGACTGTGTCGCACGAGGCTAGAACATCGGATCGTGGCGAACGGCAACAAACGGAGCCCAGGAGTAGCTAAAAAACCCTAAACACAGCCAGATTTTTTTGCTTTTTATCCCCCAAAACCGGTTTATTACTGTAGTCACCGTCAACATCCAGGGCGCCTAGGCGCCGCCCAGGGCGCCTAGGCCGCGGTTGACCCGCCTAGGCGCCTTGGCCGCCTAGCCGGCCGCCCAGGTGCTCCGCGCGGCGCTGGGGTGGCGCCTAGCGCCTAATCCCGCCTAGGCGGGCGCCTAGAGCCGACTTTTAGAACACTGAACCTGTGGCGCTCGGGCGGGAGGGGAGCCGGCGACGCGCGCTCGGGCGGGAGGGGAGCTGGCGACGCGCGCTCGCGCGGGGACGACGGCGGGATGGCTGGGCGGCGGGGCGGCAGGCACTGCTCGGCGTCCAGATCTGGCCTGTGGCGCTCGCGCGGGAGGGGAGCCGGGCGACGACGGCGCTTGCTGCGGGGACGACGGCTGGGCGGCGGACGGTGGGGCGGCGGGCACTGCTCGGCGTCCAGATCTGGCCTGTGGCGCTCGCGCGGGAGGGGAGCCGGCCGACGACGGCGCTTGCGCGGGGACGACGGCGGGATGGCTGGGCGGCAGACGGCGGGGCGGCAGGCACTGCTCGGCGTCAGCTCCCCAGGCCGGACCGATTAATCGGTTGGCACCGATTAATCGGGTTGACCACCGATTAATCGGTCCACCGATTTCTGACCGATTTCAGCGAAAATTAACTGGACCATGGCCGATCACCGATTAATCGGCTGATCGGCCGATTTTTTCAACACTGCCTATCGGTTAATCGGAAGGGGATTGTGGGAGTCTGAAAGGGATTAGAGTGGATTAATTCCTTCCAATCTCCTTCAATCCCGTCCTAACTGAACATGCACAGGGTTAACAAAACCGGATGCCGGCTTAAGAAAGTGGTTGGTTACTGAAAAAATCAAACAAATTTTACATTTTTATATTTGAATTCGGTTCATTTCGGTTATCGTGATATGTGCTATGGTTATCGTTGGTTCAGTACTATCTCGATAACCACGACTCGGTAACCATGGTACCGAGCTACCGATTAGATAATTTTTCAATTAAAAATAAAAATTGTAAAATTGAGATAAATAGGAAACTTACAATACCACACATTTTATAAGTTTATAATAAAATATAAATTACAAATTTTATAAGTTTATAATAAAATATAAATTACAAAACAACGTGATTAATTGACAAATTGAGTATTTCTAACTTATCATTGTTGTCTTCATTAGATATAAATGGTATTATATTGATATGTAGACATTAGTTATAAGCCACATGAAATAAAAATATTTATTTTCTACTCCTCCCAACTTTGTTCCGTACAACTGTTGTGGTTTGTCATTCTTCATATAATATGAAATAAAATTAAGAATCTTACTACTCGTATACATATCTAGTAGGTATAGCTTCTGGAATAGGACAAAGAAACGAATAAGAATACAAATAAGGATGTGGATAAGGATATCCATAAGTGATATTGTCATACAATGTAGAGTTAGAATTAGAGCTATAACTATCTTAGGAGCATCAAACGTTTGTCATCGATCTCAAGGAGTAATTGTTGTACTCTTTTCGGATGACATGCCATAGTTTGTGCCCTAAGTGGCACACGTATAACATGTTTCGCTTATAACAAAATAAATACTAGTCACTAAATGACATTGCAACAACAAATTTGTACAAGATATGACTATGAAATGGACAAGACTTCGTGTAAGTGATGTAGCAGTTGTGTGTGCTACACCACTAGGGATGAAAACGGAGCGGAAACGGACGAAAATGAGTACTACCATATTCGTTTCCGTATTTTTTTTACGGAAACGAAAACGAATACAGATATCCCGGAAACGGATACGAAAACAGATGGCACCGGAAACGAATACGGACCGAATAAGGAGCGGATACGAATATGGATTCGAAAATCTATCGGAAAATAAAACTCCTTAATATATGAAAAAATATGATAAACCAATAAATATATTCAATTTACACACATATTAATAAATGATAAATACATATAATAAATTAAAAACAAATTTTATTTCAGTTGTAATGAATGCATATTATTTATTTTGACCAAATAATTACGTATTAATTTGATTTAAATTGTTCAATATTTTATGAATATAATATACTTTAAAGTTTTTATATAATATGAAAAAGCAAAATATAATATTCTATATAATGTAGTAAAAACAGTAAAAACAGAAACTTTCCGTTTTTGTTATGCGGAGTATTTTGTTTCTGTATCCGTTTTTTCAGAAATCACTGTTCCGTTTTCGTTTCCGTTTTCGCTTAAAAAATTCTGTTTCCGTTCTGAGAAATTCCGTATCCGTTTCCGCATAACCCTCTCCGTTTCTATTTTTTCCTAGAACGGACGGAAAGTTTCCGTTCCATTTTCATCCCTATACACCACCACCGTCACCCCCTATATCATGGTCTATGCTTGCATTTCAGCTACTATCATTAGATTCTTGATAGGTAGGGCTACCATTTCCACTATCAGTTTGATGTGTTGCTATCCACCAACTTTCCTTTGGATCGTCATATCTATTTTGCCTTTTTAGGTCTACTAATTTTTAAATGTTATTGTGTTTGATCAAACATATGACATTAATCCAAGAGACCTAAATGCAAAGAATCAAACAATAACAAGCGAAGAAAATTGAAAAATAAATTATTTTCTCATTTTGTATTTTTGTTCATCTTACTTGGTTCATAACTTTGTGATAGTTCAATATTTTTGGAAACTAATTTTACAACAAATCATATTAATTTACCTACTACTTTTAGAAAGTTTTCTATTTTTTCTATTTTTTTTCAATTTCAAACATTAGTACTGAACGTGATTGGTAACCAGCGGTAACCGTTGCCCATTTGGCGAACATGCGCGACCTCACTTTGCGTGATCAACATTACACCATCTCCTAGATCAATAACGAGGAGCATCGTCGCAATGTAACCACCGCTAAAACATCTCTATTTTACTATCACATTTACTATTCTCTAAAATAGAAAGTATGCTCCAAAAAATATCTCCTTTATATTTGTTTTTTTAGAATAACCAGTAAGAGAGGCTCCTACCATAGTTATATATTAAATAGATTAGTAGACATACAATAAAGGATGCAATCCTTCTTATCTAACACTGAACTCGAATTGAAAATCTAGCTTACAAGTTTGCTATCCAATCTAAGATCAACTCTCTTAGAGAGGGATTACATATTTGACTCTGGGTTGTAAGCGCGGATGTAAATTGATTAAACCAACTATTAATCGAAGGATTTTCATGTCGAAAGGTGCAGTTGTTTCTGTAAAGCCAGATGGACCAAGCCTCTGTCATGATAATCTCCATAAAGAATTTCATCCGCAGTCTTGGTTTGATTGCTGCAACTCCCTCAATTACTGAATCCCGGTTTGGCCAAAATATCCCTATCCTTGCCCCGCACGCAACACTAAAACGACATTTGATGAAGAGGTGCATGCATGTTTCTCCTTCATTATCCTCACAAAGTATGCAACAACCATCTATGTCTGTTGTAATTATCTTCCTCCTTCTTAGCATGTCTTTACTGTTAAGTCTATCTTGCAGCAACAGCCAAAAGAAAACTTTTAATTTTATTTGGCACTTACTTTTCCACAGAAATGTAATGACAGGTGAGACCTCCATATTGCAGTAGGTGTTGGAGTATAGCTTCTTTACTGTGTAATTCGTGTTGCCCCAGATGTAGCTCAAATGTCCGGAGTTCCTGTTTGCATGTTATTTTAGAGGGCTCTCTATTCTTTTCTCCACACTTGCTAAAAACAAAGTTAACTAAACTTGTTATTTCATTGAGTGTTGAGCTTGTTTAATTGTTTTTATTTTTTTACATGTATATAAATTGTTAAGTCACATTTAACAAAAACATTGGAGTGAATAGTAAAACAACAAGTTAATTTGAATAGGAATACTAACTATTACTATGAATAGCAAGTTAAAAGCAATAAGTATAATGAAGATACTCTAAGATGAAGAGGTGAATCAACCTTGCAAAACTCGAGGCAGCTGACTGAGGTGATACATCCAAGTCTTGGCAGAATTCGTCAACAAGCATGAAAGGCAATTGTTTATAGATTTAGTAAAAACTAAAATCATCTAGATTACAAGAAACTTGGGTTAGAGTGTAAAGCTTTGAGTCGATTGTGAGGTTATGTCCTTTCTAGGCATCAAGATGAATCCTAACATATAGTGAGGTTATGTCTCATAGATAAAGTAGCATATCTCTAATCAGAGCAAAACTATTCTAATGGCTAATAGCAATGCATACAATCAAGAGCAGCGGAGCAATATTTTCATAATTAATATGCAGGTAAATGATGATACTTTGATTGATTCCTGGCGTAGAGTTTTGAGGAAAAGTTGCTCAATATTGGATAATATTGGTTCCGATACATTGTTTATGAAAAATAACACTATTATGGCATTCTTTCATCCTTTGCATTTTGCTAAGAGTATTCCCAAAACTTACCCTTACATTTACCCCCAAAACACTAGATGACTTGGATGACTGAGCTTTGAGTTGTTCTGGAGTGCAGTCTTCTTGGCACCACGCCATCTGTTTTATTTTCCCGCTACTTAGAAACGAATAAGGTGACATTTATACAAATAGCCGGTGCAATCCACCATGTGTAGAACCATGACATCAGAAACTTTATTACAACACAGATACATATGCTGTACACTAAATACAGACGATGGGAATGTTACTGTGCACACAACGGCTGGCACATTACAGACAACACCCTTTTCCTCTCCCCCAAAACCAAATAACCCAACCGTCGCCAATAATACCGGCTCTTCTGACGCAGACGCATCCCTCACAAGCTGGTGGCAACTAGCAAGCAACACAACCAGCAAGAAATTCACCAAAAATGTCCCAGCAGTCAGAAACAAATCAGAACCTCCAGGTTGCGGTCAAGAACTAAAGCTTTAACGCAGTGGTCAAAGTATTACACAATGTACATGTGAGGCCTAGTGTTCCATTAGAGCTGTATCGGTTTCTGATAATGGAGCTGCATAACAGACAACATACTGGTTAGCTTCTTTTTTTTTGGTGTGCTGTAACTGCAAAACTGACTCCGAACAGTAAGTGATGCACCAAAGAGGCAAAGATTGCCTTGAAAAAACTCGCCCCATTCAGAACAAATGACATTAAAAACTGAACTTCTTTAACTTCTGCTAATATATAGATAACTACTTCGATAGTTCAATTTATCATAATAATTTGACATCGTTAAATCTATTATGTATAATGTTTTTATATAGATACTCCCTCCGGTGTACAAATAATAGTCATTTTGGTTCTTATTGAGAGTGTACAAATATTAGTCATCCCGTCAATCGAAGCATTGCTGCCAAATGGGATGTGATCATCGGGAGTTGAACTTAGCACCACTAAAATTTAGACTCCATAACCAATTGAGACAACTCTTGTAACTTTAATTAATATCACCTTGGTATGTGTGATTTTGTCTAAACGACTAATATTTGTACACCAGAGGGAGTATTTCATATTATATGCTTTACCTACATATATTATATAAAAACAATATGTCAAAGATGTGTATTATAGACCATGCTAACGTTCAAAATGTCTTATATACTTGAACAGAGTAACATGTGTCTGGCTTGAGGAATGTAATCATCTAAAACAAGCTGATCTATCATAATTCCTCATTTGTCTACTAATCATGTGCCCTTCGAGGTATGAGATGATTACAGGCCAACCAATTATATTTCTCAAACCAAACAAGCGGTCAACAGTCCATCTCATTCCTCCAACCAACCAGACCCTTTCAAGTAAGACTGATACTGAAGCCTAATTAATTTCAGACAACACAACCTTAAGACTTGCATGCATACAATAGTTTGAGCATAGACATAATTATATGCTTATGCTTGGTTTTGGGTTCTTGTGCTGCACTGTGCTTAATTTTTAAGTTGTTGTGGATATGAAACTTATAATCATTATAGTTTGTTTCACAGATCAAACTAAGGTTACGAAATATGTTATTCAACGGTCATATCTCTCCCACTTGTTTCGTATTTCAAGAATGCGATAATATTATTGTTTGCAGCATGGATTAAAATTAAAGGAGTTCACCAAAAATTGAATTGACTAAAATCAGTTGTGTCAAACGAGATTATCATAATCCACCACAATAACAAACGATGTCTGAGAAGACTTACCAAGCAAGTCTTCATATGTATCCTGGAATAAAGAAGTCTCCAACAAAAGTGGTGGGGAGAATACTTGATCAAGAGCATCATCAGTGAAAAATGACTGATGTGCCAGACCACTTGCTGGATCAATCATGCTTGTGACACTGCTACGATCATGTCCATTCAGTTTACTTGATGGAACTGGACTGGCATGGCTGTCAGTATTAAACTGAAGATCACTAGTGCTCTTTGGGAACTTCATATGTGGTGATGAAAAACCTAGTTTTTGTTTTCTTCTATTATCCATAGCATCCATCTCCTTCCTTGAAGCACCTGTTGATAGGGGAATGAAGAAGTGTTCTGAACCATCATCACTACTCTGATCATGTGGCCTCTCTGTGTTGCTCACTGGCTTTGATAGAGCAGCTTCACGAACAGAATGTCTGATGTTGTGAGCAAAAAAAACCTCATCTGCAACAACAAATATAAAAAAATAAAATATGGCAAATGTCATTGCCAAAAAAGCTGATCTTGTCAATTTGCAGAAGAATTACCCTGTATCAAACCATTTGTTTCGTTTTTGGATGAGGGAAGGGGAAGTGTTTTTTCTTCAGATAAAATTTCTTGGCTAAGTTGTCGAGGCAACACATTCCTTTTTTGTGTCTGTGATCCTTTTCCAGAACTTGGAGTTAAACTAAATAAAGGTGGCAGCTTTCGGGCAGTACTGCTCTCAACCTTATCATGTTGTGTAGAAGAGAGCTTAGAAGTCATTTCTGAAAGTTCACTGCTGCTTTCCTGCTTAAAAAGTAAGAGGTTAGAAAGCAGGACTGCAGGAGAATAATTATATAGACTACACAATACCACTCCATAACATGGTGATTTAATAATGTGTTATGTGATTACTTTATACAAAAAGTTGTTGTAGTGGATATAGTATATGCAAGTCATCCAATTAATCATAACTAATCGTAGATTAATCGACAAATAGGTCATTCATCTCTGACTAGGCACTATGTGGCGACTAGAGCAATTAGAGTTTGGTCATCCGATTAGTCGCCAACTAATCATGATTAATCGTCCAGAAAAAACAAGGATGGTTATTTCAGCCCATGTGAAACTGCTGAGGTTTTGAGGTAGGCCCATTAGACTTGACCAGCCCATTAGGTTTTTGGCATGTAGATAAGCTGGCTGCCACAGTGCCACTTCTCCCATCACCACAGCATGTCGTTCTTCTCCTCCCGCTGCTGCAGTGCTGCTGGCATTCTCCTCTCACCAGCACAGCGCCGCCAGCCGCCATCCTTGTCCTGCCGCCACAGCACACTGTTCTGCTCCTCCTCCCGCCGATGCAGCGCAACCAGTCTTCTCCTCCCACTGCCACAGCGCCACTGACTTCTCCTGACGCCACAGCGCTGCCAACCTTCTCTTCCTCCCACCTCTAGCCTTCAGGTAAGCTTTTTCATATTGAACAGCTTCTGGAGAATCTTCTCATCGATTCCTTCAGCTCTAGTTTCAACTTTTAAGATTTAACATATATCTGCCTTTCATCAGCAGAAGCTCTTGCTGTTCAGGACATAAACAAACCTACGTGTGGTTATATAGGTACATCCGTACATGGTAAATATATAAGAACTGGTTCAAATTATCAGTCTTCACTAGTACCAGCACCAGCAATCTGCATGTGACCTAGTTGACTGACTAGGCACCAATTAATTGGGCCTAGTCAGTCAACTAGTCGACTTAATCGCCTGATTGGTGCCCTGGCCTCTAGATTGACTTACTGACTTGAAAACACTAGTTGATATAAGAGAAAAGAAGGGTACAAATGAAAAATTAGTTTGGGGAATACCCATAAGCTAGACTAAGTCCATCTTAGATGGGATTGGATTAACCTCACGATTTGATAAATGGCCCCTTGCTAGGGGTGTATTAAACTGGTTTGGCTGGTTTAACTACCTTGATCATTGGTTTGGTTTGCATGCATGAAAGAATCAGTAGTTGGACAGTTTCTCTTGCAGGCAATATGAAAAATCACCAACCATTCTAACCAGTTCTGTACACCCTTACCCTATGGCCTGTACTACAGTGCATGTATTTCTGCAGCACGAGTTCACCCCATTGGCCCATTGCACCAACTAGATGCAGGACGCTTGGATCTAATGATTCAAAGATGTTTGTCGTTTTCTCAAGAATCTGATTATATGAACACGAACATTTCAAAACCAAACCCCATTGTTTTCCCATTTTTATGAAAACATGGTTTTTCATTCTGATCAAATTAGACAGAAAACATGGGTACATCATCATCAAACAGAAAAAAACAAGCTCTTACTTCTGGTCTTCCAAGACCTGAATTTTGCATCGACAAAGACAGTCTGGAGATCATTTGATCAATTGGATTACTAGATACACTGTTTACTTCCTCTGAAAGGTCAGCTATTGACTGCTGCATTGATGGAATGGCTTCCTTAAGTTGATTAATTAGACCCTAGAAAGTGAACACAGTATGAAAATATTAGAGAGTTGATCAGATGCCAGATAAAGTAATCATCAGAAAAAATCCATGAGATTCCTGAAAATCCCCAAGGTTTTGTTGCACCCTGGCAGCAATTATAAACAAAGTGAAGGAGAATGGAATAGAATGGAATGAATTGTGTTATTGATGAGCCATGATTAGGTACATATATAGAGGCAAGGGGATAACTACTTTATAACTGAATTACTAGTCTAGAAGATAACCCCCTTGCCAAAGGATATAATGGCCTGGACAGGGAGATAGGGCCTGGCCGAACCCACAGGGAGATAGGGCCTGGCCGAACCCCCCTAGAGCCCACTCATAACAGAATATGCTAACACAAAGAACTAGCCTAGCTTCTAATGGAAGTTGTTTTTACCTGTATACTGACTAAGTGTTGGCGGTGTTCAGCCAATGTTGCAGTCAACGAGTCAGCATGAGTACTAGTTTCACCATCAGATGCACTTTGGAGTAATTCTGGTCCATTTCCATCATTTGCTTTGGCCTATCCAATTAGTATACAGCTGCATGTTAGCTAAAGGAAGATGTAGAAAACCAATTATGTAAATCCTACAGTAAGTTAGTTGTGCCTAGGTTGCAGAGAGGATAGGGTACTCAAGGTACACAGGGATATGAAGTCATCCAGGAGCCATAGTGAATGCCTAGCCAACTAGCCATCATCATGGTACAGGGAGGATGGTACAGAGTACAGACTGACAGCATTCAAATACTACCAAGCACAACAGAAAAAGGATTAGAAGTTCATGTTCTTTTGTTGTCCATTCTCCATTGACACCAATTACATAAAAGTGAGACTATATTTCACAAACCAACACAATAATATCATATGGCACATAATTTAAGCATACACAAACCAACACAATCGAAGGTTGATAGCATTTACAATTTAAAAATGGAATAATGTTGCAGAAGTTTTACACCAAGTAGTAAATGTTTCATGTTATGTTTTGTAAATGTTATAAACCTTCAAGCATCAAAAAGAGGGATATATCAATCTCAAATTCTCAAAGCTGAAGTTTAGATGTCTATGAATCCTAGGCTAGGATTGGTTGCATGTAAAATGAACTTGTTGAGCAAAGCTAAAAGTATATAATATGGCCCGCACGTAAAAAATGTCAATGCTGTGGAAACACTAGGGGAGACACGAGACAGAATCGGGGATAGCCAGGTCAAGCACGGGAAGTGGATTTATAACTGAGTATGGCAACAAGGTCACAAGCCCATGAGGGGCTGCATGGAAGCCAGGTTGAGGATGGCGGTGTTTGAATGTGACGATGTGAACACAAATATGGGAAGGGAGCACCGGATTGGGATGGCTGCATATGGTTTAGCACAGCAGAAACATTGTAAGGAACAAGAAGATGGGAAAAAATGATTTCAACGATGACAAAAGGGGCCGATATGTTTGATATTTTTGTTCTTATTCAAGTATGTATAATAGATGACTAGAAGACGAGTTAGTGCGTGCATGTGAACAAAATGGCCCACAAAGGTTTCACAGCATCAAATCACAATTATCGTGGATGACAGTGATGGTTTGTGCAGTAGACTAGAAGAGACAGCTGAGGATGGACAAATATTTGGGATTTTAGTTAAAGGCTGAAAACCAAACTTTATGTAGTTGAGAAGTGTAAAATGCACTTATTCCTAAATGAAAATGGAAGTGTTCACGTAAATTAAAAGTGTGAGCATGCTGTTAAACTAATAAAAGCAGCTTACCAAATGAAGAGACTGTTTATGAATACGCTGTAAAGCATGAGTCCAACGGCGAAGAATTTCAGCTACATCAACAGTCTGTTGTTGAGCACATCCATTCCTGTCATCTAACCTTGAAAGGGCTTCTTGCTTTCCTTGGAATAGAGCAGACATCTGTTCTTGTTTGTCTGAAATTGGGGATGTTTCACCAGCTCGAGCTGATAGTAACTCAGAATGTGGAACACTCGAACTCAAATCCATTGCTGCTAGCAATTGAGATCCAGATATACGGTACCTAATATAAGGCATTTTGAGGAAAATGTTAAATACGAAAAACACCAGATATTCAGATAAACTATAAAGTTCAACAGAGTGGAACACACCTATGCTCACGATGTGCTATAAGATCTTCAATCGGACCAGAAGCTAAAACCTCATGCTGGCCTGAAAGATTGTCACTTGTTACTGTCTGGAATTAAAAGTATCACCATAACCCTTAACATTATGTAAAGAAACAACCTTATTTATCAAGGATGACATAATAATGAAGATTTTTAGGTTTTGTTTTGATAGCAAACAATCCTCAGAGCAAGCTTATTAAGACAGCACGGGAGGGGCAGGACATCCCACCGCCTTGGTTGCAGGGGACAGGGGATGGCAAGACTAGGCTTGCGGCAGATAATTCAGGCTTGGCTGACAGTGGAATGTCAGAGGTGCTCGTGAGTGGTGACAAAGTCAGAGAGACAATGGTGTCACATGGCTTGGTAGAGTGGCACCAAGGAAGACTGGGACAATAGTGAGGCAACCACGCCAGGGAAAGCGGTAGCTCCCGAAGCAGTAGCAGCGCATGGTGAGGTGGCACAGCAAAGAGGTGTTGCCGTGTTGGGGTGGCAGTGTGGTGGGTCAGGGGAAAGGGAGGAAGAGTGGCAAGAAGCGGCGACTCCAACTCTCTTCCCGAGCGCCGCCTCTCTTCCTTGCGCTCCAGCCAACGCTGAGCACGTGTTCTCCAGCGACATTCTTCCTTGCGCTCTAGCCAAAGCTCCCGCAGTGCACGCGTTGTCCAGACTCCAACAGCACGCGGCCAATGCTCCAACCGTCCAGCGGCCAACGCTCCAACAGTCCAGCGGCACGCAGCCAGCTGTCCAGCACTCTAGCCGTCAAGACTCAAGATGAGCTCCTCCTCAGGTGAGTAATTCTTTTCAGCTAGAACCCTAGAATTTGACTATGTTGATTTGTTCAGAACTTCAGAACCGACCAGGATCAAATAATCGCGATTAGTTTCCTGGTCTGTACCATGGCGACTAGGTCCAACTAGGTGATTTGTAAACATTGCATGTGCAGCAAGCTTGGCGGCTGTGGTGCCTAGCAACCTAGGTGGGGCACCGAAGCAGCATGGTGGGCACGCACAGCCTGGATCAGCCGCTGATGGGTGCTCGCATCTGGAATCCACCACCGGTGGGTGCTCACGGCTGGGATCCACCACTAGTTGAGGTGCACGGCCTGGATTTGCCGCCAGTGGGCACGCGCAGCCTAGAGCCACCACCGAGGGGGCATGGCTGTGATCCACCTCCAACCTCCACCGATGCCGAGCTTCACCACCGCTGCCTGCCTGCCTCCCGATCTTCTAAATAGGCCAACTCAACTCTAGGTGTAGGAAGTTCAAACAATAAGTAAACCCAAATACTGATCAACATTTCACACTCACTGTTCCAGGCTTCCAGCTAGCCAAACAAGACCACGGATCACACTCACATCACAAACACAGAACCTAAGCGCAAGGTCACCATCCGACTAGCGTCTAGTGCCTTCTTAAGGCTGCTATTTGGTATTTTCTACT
Organism: Zizania palustris; assembly: GCA_019279435.1. Lineage (NCBI taxonomy): Eukaryota > Viridiplantae > Streptophyta > Magnoliopsida > Poales > Poaceae > Zizania > Zizania palustris. Next base: position 30,354,946 of record JAAALK010000283.1, read on the forward strand.
TTTATCATGCCATAATACCATATTGCTATTGTTATTTCGAATTTGTTATTTGGTTGTTCCCTATATTTTCTATGTGAGTAAGGTGTCGCATCACCTCGTCTTACGCCTTACCGCTTAGCCTCGCCTTGCCACCTTAATAACTATGACTCCAGATGCAAAATGTACTATCAAGTCTATTAAACCAATTAAAAATAGATCTATCATGCATGGTGTGCAACTATACCCTGTTGTGTCAATGATGTGAGGCATGTGACCATCTCAATGTGTCTCAACAAGTCTCTACTCTACGTGCAAAATGTAATATCAACTATCAAGTCCATTAAACAAATTAAAAGATAACTCTATCATGCATGGTGCACAACAATACCCTGTTGTGTCAATGATGTGACCATTTCTATGGGTCTCACAAGTCTCATCAGTCAACTACTGAATTACAATAAACTGATCCTAAGCTTGCATTACCATAACAAGACAACTAAGAGGCATAAATAGTGTACCTTTACGAGCCAATATTGATTCCCACAAACGAGTTGCCTTAGATACTAAATGGGAATTCTGTCCAGTCGAGCTTGAGATACGTTCATCCCAAAGTTCCCCTTCAAGTTTGGATTTGTTACGCATGTCTTGCAGCTTCTCTAATTCCTGCTGTAGATAGGCCTGAAAATGACAAATGGAGATAATAATAAATAAGACATACATAACTATCTGAATGGACATCACATAAGTTTATGTGCACCTCTTCAGCACATAGACTTCGGAATTCAGCTGTCATTTCGTGGGCTAAATTTGACCAGGTTGTTTGCCTTAGAACAGCAATATTTGCATTTTTTAGAAATTTCCGCCTCTCAAGAGCTATCCTTGCCTGCTCAGAATACCACAAGAATGCACAAGAACACATAATTTAGATTTTAATACATCAATAATTAAATGTGAAAGTATGAAATTAATATATAAATGTATAGTGAGAAGTAAACTCTTGGATCATGGGGAAAATCGCTACAATGAGAAACAATAAATATTTTGCCCTGAGCTACTGGAAATGGTAGTCATATATTCAAATAAATTATTCTTGCAATTCTGGAGATAACAAAATATTTGATAGACTATTTGGTTTGCCTCTGATTCAAAATCCAAATTAGTATTTTTCTGTTCATGGTCTCAATATGAACATCCTAAGTTTTCTAAGCATACAAACTTCAACCATAGTCAACTTTCTTATATAAGCAGGGAAACCATCAGGACCACCTGTCCAAAAAAACTCATCATGACCACCAAGGAATTGAACTGGATATGGAGTCTGTTGGATCGCTATTCCCAAAAAACGAAGAAATAAATTTTGCCTCAACTACTGGGCACAAATCGAGACTGAGGTATTACTTTGTTTTTGTAAGTTATTGCTTTTGCATGAAGTTTCCTGAACTGTACCTCATGTTAGATGCCGAAGGTCTTAAGCATCGCAGGAGGCTCACATGGATAAAACGATTTATATCAATCATATCCTCTATGGAATTATGCCCACTCCATAAATGATCTATTTTAAGACTGCTGATCATCATCTATGGCAGGGTCATCTATAAACCATAAAATCAAACAGTTGAGAAAACTGAAGAGCCAGTGATCCTTGCCTTCGTCACAGGGAGTAATGCAGATGCATGAAGATAAGAGACATCTGTTAGTGCTGCTGGCAGTGGGTTTGATGCAACATCATCAGCAAATGTTCTCCTGTGGACTTCTCTCAAGGCATGTACAGAGAGTTGCCACAATAGCTCAACAAATCTGCATCAATGTAGAGTTATTACTTAGAAAATGGTCAAAATATTCCAACTTATTTGATATACTGGAGGAGAAATATCTATTGGATATAACAGCAGTCACTTTTTTCAATGGAACAAAAAAAAAGAAGTTTATGTCACATGTTAATAACTGCCTCATATACAGTGTTCTTAACTTCTTATGGTGATAAGGCAAGGCGACATGACCTACCCCCTTCCAAACACCTAGGTGAGTTAGGCGTGCGGCAAGGTGCCGCCATACAGATATACTGCTGTCTCCTCTCCTCTCCTCTCCTCTCCTTTAGGCTCTAGCTATACTGCTCGGGCTACTGCAGACTCTTGCATGCTAATATCTACATCAATAATCAATTATCAATCAATATATAGCTAAACTGCTGTGCATCCAAACATCATCTACATCCCTGGCTAGGCCACACTGCCCCCTTGGTTTGATGACATAGCCACAGTTACTCAGCAAACAAGTCTCTGCAAATCTGACACAACAAAAATGACAGCATTCGCATGCAATTGAAGCCAATACTACACGGGAGAGGAGACAGACCAGAAAGAAAAGTGAGAACCTGTGTTACCGCCGGCCGCCCTCTCTTTCCCTCCTTCCCCGCGCCTGCTTCTTCCTCCCCCCACACGCCCTGATTCTTCTCCCTGCTCGCCTGCTTCTTCCTCCCTGCGCGCCTGCGTCTTCCTCCCCGCGCCAGCTGCCAGTCTCCTCTCCTGTTCTGTGAATCTCTCTGGAAGTCTCTTTCCCTCTCTCTGGCTGCTTTTTCTCGCGTGCACTGCCTGCTTTTTCCCGTGCATGTTGTCTGCTTTTCTCGCGTACTGGCTGCTTTTCCCGCGTGCGTGCTAACTGCTTTCCACCCACGTGTGCTCGGCTTCTTTCCCAGAGCACAATGCTGCTTTTCCCCCGCACTCCTTCAGCCCGCGTGCCTTGCGGCATCCACCTCACCGCAAGTTGTTGCCACAGCAGCTAAGGCAATGACTTAGGATGTCATATATATCTGCTTTGTGGCGACCCCAACACCCAGACCAAAAGCTCACCTTATCGCCTAAGCGACACCTAGGCAACACCATAAGAACACTGCTCATATAGAACAGTCTGCACCTTCAATATCGGTTCAGGAGCAATGAATAACAAGGATTCCAATAAAAAACCGCTCTCATCACATATAACATCCAAAAGCATTTACATGAAAAAGAGAATACACATTTTGTGGGTATATTACAGATTACTATGGAAATTTGGACTTAAAATGTGGCACCACATAACAGAATCTAATGAAGAGAGAAAGAAAATGATACCTTGTGATATTAGGGCATTGCCCATTAGCTATTTTTTATAACACACTCAGTTTTGCAAGGTTAAATGAAGAAATAAATTCTTTTCTTAATGTTGCAAAGAGCTTCAAGGCATGTACCTCAGAGGTTTGCAATGTTTAAGTTAGCAAAATTTGAGATCAACATAAAAGATGTAGGAGAGGTGTGGGCCTAAAGATGGGAGAATATACCAGTGATTGATACAAAATCTACAGCTTCCATTACAAAATTAAAGTTTCATATGTTCCCATGAATCCAATTAAGATACACTGCTTCTACAAGCTACAAAACAGCACCAGCAGGTTCTTCTTGAGCAACCCAAGAAAATGCAGCCGTGTGCTTGGTACTAACCTTGGGCCACAGCAGGTGGCGAGGGAAGATACTCTAGAGTTGCTCCGTGGTAGAGCTCCCTGCTGCTCCAGCTCGCTGATGATTCCTTGCACGATCTAAACCACCAACAGATGCCATTATGCCAAGTTCGAGCATCACTGCCTCCGCACGTAGCAAATTATCCGTGAAGCAAAGTAGGTCGGACAAATCTCACCTTCCGGAACTCCCTTGACTGTACGGAGTCGAAGATCGGCCACACCTTGTCGAAGTCCTGAGAGTCGAATCAAATCAATCTAAATACGGTCTATAGAAATTAGAAACCCTAAAATGAGGGAGGAAGAGGCTTCAGGGCACGTGCCTTGGCGGACTGCGCGGGGCCGCGGAGAGAACAGAGAAGAAAGTAGAGGAGCTGCTCGCCGAGGCGGGGATTGGAGTGGCGGAAGAGACCGACGCGGGGTCCTGCGGCGCCGGCGGGGAACGAGGGGGAACCGAGGACGGCGAGATCGAGGCCGAGGAGGAGGCAGTTGGTGTACATGGCACTCTCCAGCTCTGCCTCCCGCTCCTTCTCCCGATCCGTCGCCATGGCCGTCACTCCAATTGCTGCTACTCCCGCGGCGGGGTAGGGGGGGGGGGGCTGCGGCTAGGTCCAGCAGGCGGCTGGCGGCATTGGAGTTGGAGATCTCGTGCGGCGGAGATAGGACGGAAGAGACAAAAAATACAAAAATGCTTTGCGAGCCAAGAGCCGGATGGAATCGGATATATCAGATCTAGGGGAGCGGCCGCGACAACTTTGGATTGAGCCGCGCGGGCAAGGACGGGACGCGAGACGGCGGTGAGAGCCCGTGAAGGCGAAGCACACCGTACGCCTGTATCCGGTGGCCGTCGCTGGCGGCAGCGGGGAACCCTACCGGCCTGGAAAGGGGACGAGGTCCGACCGGAACCAGATCGCCTGACGTCGACCTGGCCGACTTCTCTCTAACGTCGAACAATCCGCACCGCTGATTTGCAATCCAACGGCTGCCATGTTTTTGTCCGGTTTTTATTTTGTACCTACCATTTTCTTCCAACGCATGACATGTAGCGTCCAGTTGAAAATACTTGTGTTTTTATTTTGCATGATTTTGATGCTAAATCTTAAATGAAATTATTATATCATAATAAAATATGAATATGTGCAAATAAATTTTAATATAAATAAACTTATGTTACTTTTAAATAAAAAAATCAATAGTTTTTCAACCTTATCCAAACCATATTTCACTTTTACCAAAATCTGACAAGTTTTACCCAGTTAATATTTTTCAACTATCTCTTACATATAGCTTTATAATATTATTTTTAATTGATTAATAATATTTAATAGAATTGACATGTGCAAATAAATTTGTTGGTATATTTGTTTCTTTCTAAGGTAATAAAATTGATAGTTTTGTAGGGAAATAAAAAATAAGTGTTACATATTAATAATCAATAAAAAATATAGAACTACCTTCATTAACTTCTAAATGATAAATTGATAGTTTTGTAGTGAAATAAAAAACTAAGTGTTGCATATTAATAATTAATAAAAAATATAGAACTACCTCCATTAACTTTTAAATGACACAATTGATTTTTATCTCAACATTTGACCATCCGTCTTTTTTTGAAATATATAAAAATAAATACACGGTCAAATATTGAGATAAAAGTCAATTGCGTTATTTAAAAGTTAACGAATGTAGTACTATATTTTTATTGATTATTAATATGTAGCACTTAGTTTTTTATTTCACTACAAAACTATCAATTTTATTACATGATAAAGAAACGGATATACCAACAATTTTATTTGCGCAGGTAAATTCTATTAAATATTGTTAATAATTTTTAAAAAATATTATAAAGGTATATGTAAGAGATAGCTAAGATATATTAAATGGGTAAAACTTGTCAGATTTTGGTAAAAGTGAAATATAATTTGGATAAGGTTGAAAAAAACTAATGAATTTTTTATTTAAAAATATCATAAGTTTATTTATCTTAAACATTATTTGCATATATTTATAGTTTATCTATACCACTATATAATTGACGAGTTTGTTTACTCATCTAGACAATATGAACTGTTAATTGTTTACTCATACTCATTGAACAGATCTGAACCGTTCATCCCCAACGTGCAATCTCGGAAACACTCCCCAACGTGCAATCCCCCAATCTCCACACCACACAACCGTTCCTCCGTAGCCCAACCCTCACCTCCATTGGCCTCCCCCGCTCCCCTCCCCCCTAACCCTAGCCGCAGTCGCCTCCCTCCTGCAAAACCCTCGCCGCACAGCCCCTCCCCGCCGCCCCCGACCACCCATCATCGGCGCACATCCACTTCCTCCCTCCGTGCACAGTCACACACTCCCCATAGCCGCCAAGACACAGTCGGTACCAGTCCGACGACGGGGTAAAACGGTGCACGGGCCGACGGTTCGGGCTGACTTCTGCGGGACTGCACCGAGGGACGGCTGGTGGTCACCCACCCACCTCCGGCCACCGCCTCCACCCACCCAACTCTAGCCACCTGTTTGAGATCATGCTTGGCTCCTCCATCTGTCATTTCGTCGATCGACGTTTTTGTTGTGGTTTTGTTCTTGATAGTGTTTTAACGTTCGTTTTGTTCTTGTTCTGTGACATTTGGGTTTTAGATAGCTGATTTGATTGTGATGCGCAAATCGTGTAATCCATATATATAATTGCAAAAAAAACTTATCGGTGTTAAAGGCAATCCTGCTTTCTTTATTAGTTCTATGATCTTTTATCTCGCAATGGAGGCATGCAATTGGTACAATGGGGTAGAATGTAGGTTCCTGTTAGATTAGCATGCTGACGGTAATGTGGAAATATTGATCCGGCGGAAAGAGGATTTTTGCATCCACCGGTCCACGTGCTGTAATTTTTCAGCCCACTAATATGTGATTTGTATGTGAATATTGGTTATAAATCGGTCGTGGCTTTGGATTTGGCAAGTACTTTGGGGAGAATGGGTGGCCTTCTTCAAACATCTTTGAGAAAACACCTTCAAGCGACTTGATAAGGAGAAGTTGATTGACATCATTCATTCAAACATGCCTTTTCTTATTCATTGGTAGTAAATAAAATAATGTAGCCATTCTATTACGTTTTCCTGGCATAAGCAAGCATTATTGGAGCACGTATAATTTAGGACTAATTTGAAAGGTGTTGTGTTTTTGTAACAGCCCCAAAATTAAAAGGGAATAAAATAAAAGAAATATAATAAATAAAAGAATTTCTGAATTTTGTTATTAATAAAAACCCTAAAAGAGCCCTATTAAAGCCAAACAGAGACAAATATCCAAAATTTGGACTTGAAAATTTTATGGGATAAACTAGAGGCCAAGAAATATTTTTGAGAATTTTTACAAAATTTTATCAACAGTGCTTCAAGCCTTAAACAAATAAACCAATTTCAGGAATTATTTTAAACAGAAAAACAATTTTAAATATTAATGGGCCGCAACCCCGCATTCCCCTCCCAGAGCCTTTCGGCCCGGCCCAGTCCTGCCTCTCTCGCTGACAGGCGGGGCCAACCTGTCGGCGCCAACCCCCTCTCTCCTCTCCCGCGCCCTCGGCCGGCCCCACCTGGCAGCCACCGGCGCTCCCTCCCTCTCGCTGCCAGCCGGTCCCGCGCGTCAGCCTCCCACGTGCGCCCACCCCCTCGCTGCCATCCCGGGCCCAATCGCCAGCCGCCCCTCGCTCTCGGGCTATGACAGGTGGGCTCCACCTGTCATATCCTTCTTCTCCGAAGGAAGGGGGCCGATCCCTTTCCATACCGGCGCCCCCCCCCTTCCGTTTTCGCCGCCGGCCGCCAGGATTCGCAAGTCTGAGCCTCGGATTCCCTTCCCCGACCGCTGGCGATCTCCTTCCGCCCGAAACCGACGTATTTTCACCCGAATGGAAGAGGATCCGAGCTCATGGAAGCTGGCCGGAGAGCTCAAGGAAATCCCCTCGGGTTTCCTTCGTTTTCCATGCCATAACCACGCCGGCGAGCCCTATAAAAGGCCTCCCACCCTCGCCGCAACCGAACCACACCGCTAGAGCTTAGCCATCGCATCCTAGAAGCACCGCCATCAAAATATTCCCCCTTCCCTCTGTTTCGGCTCCGGCAAGCTCTCGTCGGCATTCCGTGCCCTCGCCGCCCTCGTCGTCGCCTCCACCAGGACCGCCATCGCGCCCTCTACCTCGGCCCCACCTCCGTTGGGCAAGAACACCGCCGGAGCCCGACGCCACCGGTGAACCCGAGACGCCCCGTCGCCCTCTCCTCGTCGCCGGCCACCACCGGACATCTTCCTCCGCCGATTCCGGTACGGTAGCAATCCCCTCCCGTCCCTCTTTCCATTTTTGCCGTCGCCGAGGGCATTGGGCCGCCGCACGCCATCGCCGGAGCTCGCCGCCGCTCGGCCGGAGCCAGGGACGAAGGCCTTAGCCTTCCCCCGTGCCGCGCGCGTGCCGGACGAGACCCCCACCGTGCGATCGTGGTTAGATGGCTGAGATCAGATCGGCCATGGATTTAATCCTGGCCCTTGATCTTAGCCGAAGGGGTATCGAGGGTTGTGAGCCGTCGATCTCCACTTAAGCGCCCTGATCTCCGATCACCCGTTGGATCTGGATCCAACGGTCCTGAGTGGCCCGGCTAACGCGTGCAGTCGCTGGTCCACCGTGGGCCTGGCTCACCGTGGATCAGAGACTGATTTCTGTTTAAAATAAAATTCAGAAAAATACTTTAAACTTTAAAAATTCATATCTTGCTCAATTTAACTCCAAAATTCACCATTTTGATTCTGGAAAATTTGTCTTTTCATCCTTTACACTTTTATGCAATAAAAACAATATGTTTATTTGGCACATAATGCTCTTATTAAATAATAAAGAAAAATACCCTTTTAGAAATTAATTAATATTTCAATAAAATAAATCAGATAAACCCTTAACAATTTATAAAATAACATCAGAAGATATAATGGCTCTATTTCACTGTTGTTAATACAAAAAAATGGGATAATCATTTTGTCCATGACATTTTACTAAATAACATTCCTAAGACCCCTTTAGGATTTAATTAATATTCCAATTAAATAATTCAGAAAAACTCTTAACAATTCATATACTAATTTTAGATGATCTATTAACTCCAGTACATTGTTTATAAGCCAATAAAAATATAATAATTCATTTTGCTCATTTTAATTTACTAACCACCATTTCCAAGACCCTTTAAAATAAATGATTAATTCATATAATGGAAATACAACACCCTACAAAAATATTATGAAAAACTATATAATAAATTCAGAGGACTTAATGACTTTGTTCTACTGTTTTAATACAACAAAAATAAACGTGTTCACTATGCTCACTTTAATCTATTAACTAATGTTGCAAAAGCCCTTGTAGGATAAATTAAGTAATTTATATAATAGAAGTTAAACACTTTATAAAAATGTCATGACAACTCATATAATAACTTCAGAAAACCTAACCACTGGAGTTCACTATTTTTAATAAAACTAGAATATACATCTTGTCCACTTCATTCCACTAAATGATATTGCAAAGGCCCTTTTAGGACATTTAATTAAGGCATTTAAGAAGAAGTCAACCCTTTATGAAACTATCCTAAAACTTATATAACAAACTTCAGAAGATCTAAATAACCTGATGTCACTATATTAATGCCATAAAAACATTAAGGTCATTTTATAACTTTTTACTTCAACTTTAAAAAGGGAGAAGTAAAAACCCCTTAGGAGGAATAATTATATCAAGCTATAAAAATTAAGGAATCTCATTAAAAATTAATCTTAAATGTTTAAGTAACAAAACCCTAAAAGTTAAAACTCTATCTCCTTTACTTAATCCAACATAAACATGTATGTTAGTATGGTTGTTTATTTTGGATTGTTTATTGAATGTTTTATTTGCATTTCCGTATCGAGAAGACTACGACGTCGTCAAAGATCCGGAGTTCTATCCCGAGGTTCCACCTTCACCCTTTGCGGATCAAGGCAAGTCATCGACCACCTCTGTGGAAACAGTTGATCATATTTGAGCCCATGCTTTAATAAATTATCGCTATAACCCATAGGATAAATATTGCATTAGACAAACATCAAGCCCTACACTTATATTTATTAGATCCCCGTCCTTGTGTGCAAACCCAAGCCATGCTTATTGAGCCTTAACTCCTTGTCACTCTACAAATATTATATTAGCTAGTGCCCAATGTACCGGCACAACTGCTATAGGACATAAAGAATGAGTCGTAGATTAGATGGATTCTGGTATATGAAATACCCTGTTATTCTTGCCTCTGGACTCTGTTGGAGTTAGGTATGTTATAAGTATGGTGGGTTCCGGGTGCAAGCTCGGAAACTGGTTGGTCGCACCCGGGGCACTATAAGGACCGGTCTGCGGGATCTGTTGCAAAGCACTTCCGTACCAACCACAAGTCTAATGGGTAAGTCCTAACTGGAAGTGTGGAACACTCCGACTCTATGCACCATAGTGGAGGGTGTAACACCCCAAATTTTCAAAACAATAAAAATATTATTAAATTCAATTTATTGGAATTATTATTTCAGAAAATACCTTTAAATCCCTTTTATACCCTTTTGAACTACAACATAGGGTAGATGACCAAATTAAGGGGTGAAACTTTTGTATATGATCCTAAGGCCAAAATATAATTTTGAGAATTTTTATAAATTTTTACCAGCCTTGGAAGTAGCCCTAATATTATAATCTATTTTCTGGAATTAATTTTATTCGGAAAAGCATTGGAACAGTAATGGGCTCCTCTCCCTCCCTTCTCTCTCTCCCGGCCGGCCCAGCCCGTTACCGCGCTCGCCTTAGACTGACACATGGACCCCACCTGTCGGCGCCGAAACCTTTTCCCTCGCGCGCGCGCACCCGACAACCCGGCCCCGCCTGTCAGTCCCCTCTCTCGCGCGCTCGCACCCGCTGACCACCTTGGCCCACCTGTCGGACCCGTCTTCCCCGCGGGATCCGCCCCCAAATCCCCCCCCTCGCCGGCCGAAGCCCTAATCCCGCCTCGGATCCGCCCCCGCCGGCCCCCTCCCTTAAATTCGTCGCCGGCAATGAATTCCCCTCAACGCGCCGACCGTTTCCCCCTATTAATTTCGCTCGATTCGCGTCCAGGTGCGTTGAACCGCGTTCAACCCGAGCTCGCCGGCGTCAAATCGCATTTATCTCCGGCCACCGCCAATCACGCCCCCTCTGCCCTCGCCGACGACCCTATTTAAACCCCTGCCCTCCACCGCGTTCGGTTCACGCGTTCAAGTGCCCCCATACCAAACAGAGCGCCCTCCATTCGGTTCCTAGCGCAACGCCACCGCCCGACCTCCGGCCACCGCTCGCCGTCGCACCGGACCACCTCCGCCCGTGCCTCAACCACCAACGTGACCGCGAGAACGACCCCGACCTCGGCCACCCCTCCGCCGACGTCGAACCCCGCCGGATCGCCGTCGCCGTCAAGGACCCGAACGCCTCCACCGCCTCCGCTCGTCGCCGGCCTCGCTCCGTCGACCCCGGACCACCGCAACGGTACCCTTTTGTTCCCCTCGGTACCCCCTTTCCGTTTTTAGCCCTAGCTAGGCTAGATAGCCCTCGACCTCGCCGGAATCGCTCGCCGTCGTACCACCGGAGTCGGGGAAGAAGGGGTACTTTACCCCCCCCGACACGCACTGTGCCGGATTCAATCCTGGCCGTGCGATCCAGATCCAACGCTTGGATTAAATCGCCTGTTCGGTTTAATCCTGGCCGTCGGATCTGAGTGAAGCGGTACGGTGCGATCACGTGCGTCCGTTTGTTTTAAAACCCCGCGTTTAATCCTGTGCGTCCACGTGGTACCGGTTCGAACGTTTTAATCCTGGCCGTCCGTTGCCACTTGCGCGTCCCGCCTCGCCCTCGCGCGTCGGATCTGGATCCGACGGTCCAGATCGACCCGGCGCACGCGCACAGTGCGCGGGTTCACCGTGGGCCTGGCTCACCGTGGACCTGAGAGGTTTAAAATTTGAAAATAAATTCCAGAAATGCTTTTAAACTTGTAAAATTCATATCTAATGCATTTGGACTCTAAAAATTGCCATTCCAATTTTAGAAAATTCATAAAATTATTCTCTACATGTTTAGGCAATAAAAACAGTAGGTTTATTTGGACATTTTCATGTTTATTCAAATAATTATTCAAAAGCCTTTAGGATTAAAATATGGATTAAAATATTTAAACTTCAGAAAAATTTATATTAATTTCCTTTCTGTCCATTCACTGAAAACCACCAAATTGACATGAACTTTTCATTTCACACTTGTTTGAGAATTTAATATGACCATAATCCCATTTAAACATTTGTTTTCTAAAAAGGACAACCCTTCATTTTAATCCCTTTAAAATTATTTATAAAATTCAGAACCTTAACCTTTGAGTTTATTTATTTTTAATCAAACCAACTTTAACTTATATGCTTGCAATGTAATGTTATATGGTTTGATTGAATGTGGTACTCTTTTTATTTTACTTTATATTAAAAAGACTACGACGTCGCCGAGGAGCCGGAGTACTTCCCCGAAGTCCCTCCCTCTCCCTTTGCTGAACAAGGCAAGTCACCAAACATTCTTTTGAGCATATTGACCCCATGTCTGAATTGATTATCGCTAAAACACATAGGTTATGTATATGCATTAGTCAAATGAACCCTTACATTATATTTATTTAGGATCCCCCGACCTTGATGTGCAACCCAAGCCATGCTATCTCGCCTAACCTCCTTGTCACCATATGATCAATGATATTAGCTAGTGTCCAATGTATTGGCACGGCCGCTATAGGATAAAAATGAGTCGTAGTGAAATGATTCTATTATATGATCCCGTTACTTCTTATCTTTGGAAATTCTGTTGGTGATGAGTCATGGTTGTGAGTGTATGCATGGTGGGTTCCGGGTGCAAGCTAGGGCATTGGTCGGTAGCACCCGGGGCACTATAAGGACCGGTCTGAGGGATCCGTTGCAATACACTTACGTACTAACCACAAGTCTAGTGGGTAAGTCCTAACTAAGGTATGGGTTGTTCCAAACCGAGGCCACCACTTGGAGATGGGTCAAGTTGCACCTGCGGGTGACTTGTACCAATGTGGCGCAAAAGGGGGTGCGACGTTAGCCGGGATGCGGCCCGGCGCGCCGGCGAAACCTAGAGCGGGTGGTTATCGCTTGGAACATCTCATATTGAGGTTTTGGCACGAGTTCCCGTGAAATGGGTCATCTCGTTGAGATGAGTGCGTGCCTTGTGGGTACAGTAGTACATCTCTGATCAGAGTCTTAAATCTTTTCGAAAAGCCGAGCCCACGGTCAAGGGCGGGTTGCGTGACATCCCCCAGTTAGATTACTTTGAATATGTATGTGCATGATGGATTGACATGTAAGGACTGTTGTGCGAGGAGGTAAAACGTACTCCTCGAGTTAGTTGATGTTGATGATGCTCATATTTACTTTCCGCATGATTAAAATATGATTACACTAAATGCCATAACTGCAACTGCTTTATTCCGCATTGTTAGCCTCTATCCTTCCTTGTTTATTATCCTGCATTATTATTTGCATTTGCGGTGGCTTGTTGAGTACTTTTTGTACTCATACCCGTTGGACCCCACAGAGGATGTTTATCTTGAAGACGGTCTGGAGTAGCGACCCAGTCAAGAAGAAAAATCCTGAAGAAGAAGTTCGTCATGCCGTTTTCTAATTATTTTACTCTACTGTTTTATTAAAACAATGTTGTAATAAATATGGTCTGCGTACCATGAATTTTACCATATGTACGTTGTCGCATGATGAACCTCTTGTATTATTGTTTTTCTATGGAAATTCAATAATGTCTCGATTTTGTTAAATCGGGGCGCTACAAGATGGTATCAGAGCCGACTTGACTGTAGGAAGCCAAACAGACCCGCCTAGCCATTAAGTCATAGGAAATTATTTCTTGAAAATCTACTTCATAAACTTTGTTCCTCTCCTCACTTTTATTCAACTCGCTGTTTTGTAGATGCCAGTCTACCAAGTTCACAGTTACTGCCGCCACTATGAGGGCTTCGTCCGGGAGCTCCGCATGATGCTCACCTTCCTCGGGTTCCTCTTCGAACCCGAATTTCAAGGAGTCTACCCCGACGAGTTCGCCGGGCCTTGCGACGTCTCCCTCACCGTCCATGGCTCCGGAGAGCATCTGCCGCCTTACACCACCGCACTTGGAGGCCCGACTTTCGACGTCGCGTGCCAACGAGTCGCCCTCCAGGCCCTCATGGAGCTGAGGATGATCTACGACGATCGTCTTCAGAACTCATCCTTCCGGCTTGTGCCGAAGCGTACTCCCGGAGCCCACCGTAGTATCTACCTCGGAGTTCACTCCGTGCGTGATCCGGTCATGGCTCGGCAGTCGCGTCTTCTGCAGGCCATGGATGATCTCCACACCGAGGCGGTGCTCGACGCCGACGAGCACCATGAGGCGGTTGCGTTTCTTCGGGAAGAAACGAAGAACCTGATCCAGCAGAACGGCGAGCTGCAGCGCAAGATCATGGAGCTGCAGAAGGACATCGCGGAGATGGTTCCTCTTCTTCCAAGAAAGAAGAAGCCTATCCGTGAGCCCCTCCCTCGCCCCAAGAGGATCCCGCCACGACCCTCCCCCGCCAGGCCTTCCACCAGCGCCCCTACACCACGCCCCGGCCTCGTCTCCGACTCCATCATCGAGAATTTTCTCGAGCCCACCATCTCTTTGGAGCCGCGCACTCGTGGTTCCGAGAGCACGGAGACCGCCTCCGGTGGCGAGTAGGCGTTAGGAGACGCAAATTTAAATAAAGATCTAAATTTTGTATGTGGTGCCGTCTGCAACGAGTTGGGTTGTAGATGGAATAAGAACTTAATTGTAACGAACTATTTATACCACTTGATATAATTGTGTACTTGAATGCTTTATGTTAATTTTTGGTTGCATTATTGTTTCGTCATCTTTTGTTTCCTCACCTTGGATATTCAGAAGATGGCCGACCACCAGAACACCGGCTCCAACAACGGAGCAGGAGGGAGCCGGGATGCGCCTGAGGGCGTTGTGCCCAACTGGGGTGCGACGGGCCCGCGCCAATCCGGGTCGCCTTCCGCCAACCACCCCACCTTGGCGGAAATGATGGCGAATCAGAATCATCTGATCACCGCCCTCCTCACCCAAATGCAGCACCAACAGGCTCAGTTGGACCGTCTGCAGAACGGGGAGCCCGCCCCTCGCGCACCAGCACCCGCGGCCGCTCCGCAACTCTCCGAGTTCTTGCGCGTGCGCCCGCCCATCTTCTCGAGTACGACCAACCCGATGGAGGCCGGAGATTGGCTCCGCACTATCGAGAAGAAGCTCGACCTCCTCCCCTGCACAGACCGGGAGCGAGTGGCCTTCGCCACTCATCAGCTCCAGGGTCCCGCCGCCGAGTGGTGGGACAACTATCGCGCGTCCCAGCCAGAGGGCCACATGGTGGCTTGGGCGGAGTTCACCATCGCCTTTCGTGCCGCTCACGTCCCCGCCGGTGTCATCGCGGTCAAGCAGCAGGAGTTCCGCGACCTGCAGCAGGGCAACAGGACTGTCATGGAGTACCTCCATGAGTTCAACCGCCTCGCACGCTACGCACCGGAGGAAGTGCGCACCGACGCCCTCCGCCAAGCCAAGTTCCTCAGGGGACTTAAAGATGAGCTGTCCATCCAGCTCGTCGCCGCCGACTTCGCCGACTTCCAGCGGCTGGTCAATAAAGCGCTCATCCAAGAGACTGAGCAGAACAAGCTGGACCTCAAGAAGAGGAAGATGATCGCCTTCAAGCACCAGCAGGCGAACACGCAGAGGCCCCGCTTCGTCCCTCCGCCACCAGCGCCCACCTACCACCCTCGGCCCGCCTTCAGGCCACCTCATGCAGCCGGTGGATCCAACGCCGGGCATCCTCGCCCCGCTCCGCCAGCTCCGGCCGCTCAACCAGCACCGGCCGCCAAGGCCCCGATCTTGAGGGATCGCCAAGGAAGGCCGGTTGTCTGCTTCAACTGCCGCAAGGAAGGGCACTACTCGCACCAGTGTCCTCACCCCAAGCAGAACCAAGGCGCAGCACCCCACCAGGCCGTTCGCGCCCGCGTCAACCACATCAGCGCGGAGGAAGCTCAGGAGGCTCCTGAAGTCGTACTCGGTACGTTTACTATGAACTCCGTACCGGCAGTCATATTATTTGACTCTGGAGCAACCCACTCCTTTGTTTCGGAAGATTTTGCAAAAACAAACAATCTGGACGTGCTCCCTCTACCAATTCCCATGGTGATTGCCACCCCCGGCAATAGGACCTCAGCTCGCTTCTACAGCCCTAAGGTTCAACTTGACATCCAAGGAGTGCTGTTTCGGGCCGAGCCTGTCCTCATCCAATGCACCGGACTCGACCTTATACTAGGTATGGATTGGTTGATGAAGCACAAGGGAGTGATCGACTGTGCCAACAAGTCCGTCACGGTGACCAGTCCTGAAGGCGTAACCGTCACTTTCCGGATGGTCAGTCGCAAACCACTCGGAGCATCCCTTCGCTCAATAGCTCTTGAAGAGGTGCCAATAGTCAAGGAGTTTGCAGATGTTTTCCCCGAAGATCTGCCCGGAATGCCTCCCAAGCGGGACATCGAATTCAGAATCGAGCTTGTCCCGGGGACCACTCCGATCTCCAAACGCCCATACCGAATGGCCGCCAATGAACTAGCCGAAGTAAAGAGCAACATCGAAGACCTTGAGCAGAAAGGTTACATCCGACCGAGTACCTCACCCTGGGGTGCACCGGTTATATTTGCTATGAAGAAGGACAAGACCAAGAGGATGTGCGTGGACTATAGAGCCTTGAACGACGTAACCATCAAGAACAAATACCCACTGCCTCGGATCGACGACCTGTTCGATCAGCTGAAAGGATCCTCGGTGTTTTCCAAGATTGACCTCAGGTCAGGTTATCACCAGTTAAGGATCAGGGAGGAAGATATACCCAAGACTGCCTTCACCTCCCGCTATGGACTCTACGAGTACACTGTGATGTCGTTCGGACTCACGAATGCCCCGGCCTTCTTCATGAACATGATGAACAATGTATTCATGGAGTTCTTGGACAAGTTCATCGTGGTATTCATCGACGATATCCTCGTTTACTCCAAGACCAAGGAAGAACACGAGACTCACCTCCGTCTGACCCTCGGAAAGCTAAGGGAGCAGCAACTGTACGCCAAATACAGCAAGTGCGAATTTTGGTCGTCTGAGGTGAAGTTCCTCGGCCATGTTATATCTGCCGGAGGAATAGCAGTGGACCCAACCACCGTCGAAGCAGTAACCAACTGGCTACAGCCAACGACCGTGACCGAGATCCGGAGTTTTCTCGGATTGGCCGGATACTACCGCCGGTTCATCGAGAATTTTTCCAAGATCGCCAAGCCTATGACCAGACTTCTGCAGAAAGAGGTGAAGTTTGACTGGACCCCCGACTGCGAAGAGAGCTTCCAGACTCTCAAGAAGAAGCTTGTGTCAGCCCCCATTCTGACTCTACCAGACATCCGGAAAGACTTCCACGTCTACTGTGATGCCTCTCGTCAAGGATTGGGATGCGTCTTAATGCAAGAAGGGAAGGTGATATCCTACGCCTCCCGACAACTGAGACCGCATGAGCTGAACTACCCAACCCACGACCTGGAACTAGCAGCCGTGGTTCATGCCTTGAAGATATGGAGACATTACCTTGTGGGAAACCGGTGTGAGGTCTTCACCGACCACAAGAGCCTCAAGTATATATTCACCCAACCAGATCTGAACCTCAGGCAAAGGAGATGGTTGGAACTGATCAAGGATTACGACTTGGGCATCCATTATCATCCGGGCAAAGCAAACGTGGTGGCAGACGCTCTTAGTCGAAAAGGGTACTGCAACGCCATCGTGATTCAAGACCAGGCTCCTCTACTTTATAAAGAGATGGAAAGGCTAAACCTAGGGATCACCACTCGAGCGTACCTCGCTGCCTTGGAGTCTCGGCCTGTCTTAATAGACCAGATCCGAGAGAAGCAGAAGGACGACCCAGACATCCTGGAGATCCAGCAAAACATGAGGAAGGGTAAAGCCCCCGGATTCTCCGAGGACGAACATGGTACCATCTGGTTTGGAAACCGAGTATGTGTACCCAACATACCTGAGTTGAAGACTCTCATCCTTCAAGAAGCTCACGATACTCTTTACTCCATTCATCCCGGGAGTACGAAGATGTACCAAGACCTGAAGGAGAAATATTGGTGGGTCAGCATGAAGAGAGAAATAGCCGAGTATGTGGCCAAGTGCGACACATGCCGGCGAGTCAAGGCAGAGCATCAGAGACCTGCCGGACTTCTTCAACCCCTCAAAGTCCCTGAATGGAAATGGGAAGAGATAGGGATGGACTTCATCACGGGACTGCCCAGGACCCAAGCTGGTCATGATTCTATCTGGGTGATCGTTGATCGACTCACCAAGGTAGCCCACTTCGTTCCGGTCAAGACAACTTACACCGTCGCCAAGTTGGCTGAGTTGTATATGACCCGGATCGTGTGCCTCCACGGAGTTCCCAAGAAGATTGTATCTGACCGCGGGAGTCAGTTTACCTCCAAGTTTTGGAAGAACCTTCAAGAGGAACTCGGCACCCGGCTGAACTTTAGCACCGCCTATCATCCACAGACCGACGGTCAAACCGAAAGGGTCAACCAGATATTGGAGGATATGCTTAGAGCTTGTGCTCTAGACTTTGGCGGAATGTGGGACAAGAACTTACCTTATGCGGAGTTCTCCTACAACAACAGCTATCAAGCCAGCCTGCAAATGTCCCCGTTCGAAGCACTCTATGGGCGCAAGTGCAGAACGCCGTTGCTCTGGGATCAAACCGGAGAATCGCAACTGTTTGGGACAGATTTATTGAGAGAAGCCGAAGAGAAAGTTAAGATCATAAGAGACCGACTGAAGGCAGCCCAATCCAGGCAAAAGAGCTACGCCGATAACCGTCGAAGAGATCTAGCCTTTGAGGAGGGCGATTATGTCTACCTCCGAGTCACTCCCCTCCGTGGCACTCAAAGGTTCAACATGAAAGGCAAACTAGCACCCCGCTACGTCGGACCTTTCCAGATCCTCTGTCGACAAGGAGAAGTGGCATATCAACTTGAACTGCCTCCATCCTTGGCAGGCGTTCATGATGTGTTCCATGTCTCGCATGCTGAAGAAGTGTCTCCGTGTGCCCACCGAGCAAGCCGACCTTCAGCAACTTAATGTCCAAGAAGACTTGACCTACATAGAGAGACCCGTCAAGATCTTAGAAACCAAAGAGAGAGTAACCAGGAGTCGCGTCGTCCGCTTCTGCAAAGTCCAATGGAACAACCATCCCGCGGAAGAAGCCACTTGGGAAAAAGAAGACGAGCTGAAAGCCCAATACCCCGAGCTATTCGAGTAGCGTTCCAATCTCGAGGACGAGATTCTTGTAAGGGGGATAGGTTTGTAACACCCCAAATTTTCAAAACAATAAAAATATTATTAAATTCAATTTATTGGAATTATTATTTCAGAAAATACCTTTAAATCCCTTTTATACCCTTTTGAACTACAACATAGGGTAGATGACCAAATTAGGGGGTGAAACTTTTTGTATATGATCCTAAGGCCAAAATATAATTTTGAGAATTTTTATAAATTTTTACCAGCCTTGGAAGTAGCCCTAATATTATAATCTATTTTCTGGAATTAATTTTATTCGGAAAAGCATTGGAACAGTAATGGGCTCCTCTCCCTCCCTTCTCTCTCTCCCGGCCGGCCCAGCCCGTTACCGCGCTCGCCTTAGACTGACACATGGACCCCACCTGTCGGCGCCGAAACCTTTTCCCTCGCGCGCGCGCACCCGACAACCCGGCCCCGCCTGTCAGTCCCCTCTCTCGCGCGCTCGCACCCGCTGACCACCTTGGCCCACCTGTCGGACCCGTCTTCCCCGCGGGATCCGCCCCCAAATCCCCCCCCCTCGCCGGCCGAAGCCCTAATCCCGCCTCGGATCCGCCCCCGCCGGCCCCCTCCCTTAAATTCGTCGCCGGCAATGAATTCCCCTCAACGCGCCGACCGTTTCCCCCTATTAATTTCGCTCGATTCGCGTCCAGGTGCGTTGAACCGCGTTCAACCCGAGCTCGCCGGCGTCAAATCGCATTTATCTCCGGCCACCGCCAATCACGCCCCCTCTGCCCTCGCCGACGACCCTATTTAAACCCCTGCCCTCCACCGCGTTCGGTTCACGCGTTCAAGTGCCCCCATACCAAACAGAGCGCCCTCCATTCGGTTCCTAGCGCAACGCCACCGCCCGACCTCCGGCCACCGCTCGCCGTCGCACCGGACCACCTCCGCCCGTGCCTCAACCACCAACGTGACCGCGAGAACGACCCCGACCTCGGCCACCCCTCCGCCGACGTCGAACCCCGCCGGATCGCCGTCGCCGTCAAGGACCCGAACGCCTCCACCGCCTCCGCTCGTCGCCGGCCTCGCTCCGTCGACCCCGGACCACCGCAACGGTACCCTTTTGTTCCCCTCGGTACCCCCTTTCCGTTTTTAGCCCTAGCTAGGCTAGATAGCCCTCGACCTCGCCGGAATCGCTCGCCGTCGTACCACCGGAGTCGGGGAAGAAGGGGTACTTTACCCCCCCGACACGCACTGTGCCGGATTCAATCCTGGCCGTGCGATCCAGATCCAACGCTTGGATTAAATCGCCTGTTCGGTTTAATCCTGGCCGTCGGATCTGAGTGAAGCGGTACGGTGCGATCACGTGCGTCCGTTTGTTTTAAAACCCCGCGTTTAATCCTGTGCGTCCACGTGGTACCGGTTCGAACGTTTTAATCCTGGCCGTCCGTTGCCACTTGCGCGTCCCGCCTCGCCCTCGCGCGTCGGATCTGGATCCGACGGTCCAGATCGACCCGGCGCACGCGCACAGTGCGCGGGTTCACCGTGGGCCTGGCTCACCGTGGACCTGAGAGGTTTAAAATTTGAAAATAAATTCCAGAAATGCTTTTAAACTTGTAAAATTCATATCTAATGCATTTGGACTCTAAAAATTGCCATTCCAATTTTAGAAAATTCATAAAATTATTCTCTACATGTTTAGGCAATAAAAACAGTAGGTTTATTTGGACATTTTCATGTTTATTCAAATAATTATTCAAAAGCCTTTAGGATTAAAATATGGATTAAAATATTTAAACTTCAGAAAAATTTATATTAATTTCCTTTCTGTCCATTCACTGAAAACCACCAAATTGACATGAACTTTTCATTTCACACTTGTTTGAGAATTTAATATGACCATAATCCCATTTAAACATTTGTTTTCTAAAAAGGACAACCCTTCATTTTAATCCCTTTAAAATTATTTATAAAATTCAGAACCTTAACCTTTGAGTTTATTTATTTTTAATCAAACCAACTTTAACTTATATGCTTGCAATGTAATGTTATATGGTTTGATTGAATGTGGTACTCTTTTTATTTTACTTTATATTAAAAAGACTACGACGTCGCCGAGGAGCCGGAGTACTTCCCCGAAGTCCCTCCCTCTCCCTTTGCTGAACAAGGCAAGTCACCAAACATTCTTTTGAGCATATTGACCCCATGTCTGAATTGATTATCACTAAAACACATAGGTTATGTATATGCATTAGTCAAATGAACCCTTACATTATATTTATTTAGGATCCCCCGACCTTGATGTGCAACCCAAGCCATGCTATCTCGCCTAACCTCCTTGTCACCATATGATCAATGATATTAGCTAGTGTCCAATGTATTGGCACGGCCGCTATAGGATAAAAATGAGTCGTAGTGAAATGATTCTATTATATGATCCCGTTACTTCTTATCTTTGGAAATTCTGTTGGTGATGAGTCATGGTTGTGAGTGTATGCATGGTGGGTTCCGGGTGCAAGCTAGGGCATTGGTCGGTAGCACCCGGGGCACTATAAGGACCGGTCTGAGGGATCCGTTGCAATACACTTACGTACTAACCACAAGTCTAGTGGGTAAGTCCTAACTAAGGTATGGGTTGTTCCAAACCGAGGCCACCACTTGGAGATGGGTCAAGTTGCACCTGCGGGTGACTTGTACCAATGTGGCGCAAAAGGGGGTGCGACGTTAGCCGGGATGCGGCCCGGCGCGCCGGCGAAACCTAGAGCGGGTGGTTATCGCTTGGAACATCTCATATTGAGGTTTTGGCACGAGTTCCCGTGAAATGGGTCATCTCGTTGAGATGAGTGCGTGCCTTGTGGGTACAGTAGTACATCTCTGATCAGAGTCTTAAATCTTTTCGAAAAGCCGAGCCCACGGTCAAGGGCGGGTTGCGTGACATCCCCCAGTTAGATTACTTTGAATATGTATGCGCATGATGGATTGACATGTAAGGACTGTTGTGCGAGGAGGTAAAACGTACTCCTCGAGTTAGTTGATGTTGATGATGCTCATATTTACTTTCCGCATGATTAAAATATGATTACACTAAATGCCATAACTGCAACTGCTTTATTCCGCATTGTTAGCCTCTATCCTTCCTTGTTTATTATCCTGCATTATTATTTGCATTTGCGGTGGCTTGTTGAGTACTTTTTGTACTCATACCCGTTGGACCCCACAGAGGATGTTTATCTTGAAGACGGTCTGGAGTAGCGACCCAGTCAAGAAGAAAAATCCTGAAGAAGAAGTTCGTCATGCCGTTTTCTAATTATTTTACTCTACTGTTTTATTAAAACAATGTTGTAATAAATATGGTCTGCGTACCATGAATTTTACCGTATGTACGTTGTCGCATGATGAACCTCTTGTATTATTGTTTTTCTATGGAAATTCAATAATGTCTCGATTTTGTTAAATCGGGGCGCTACAGAGGGGTACAAGGGGCTAGCCCTCAGGGCGCTTTGTACCGACGATGGCTCAAGGGGGGGTATTGTGGAAACTCGACATGGCGAGACACGGTACGAAACCTATAAGAGGGTGCTGTTGAGTCGGAGGGAACCATATGGAAGGTTTTGGCACGAGTTCCCGTGAAATGGGTCATCTCGTTACACTTTGGTGTAAGTGATGAGTGCGTGCCTTGTGGGTACAGTGGTACATCTCTGATCAGAGTAAAATCAATCTTTTCGAAAAGCCGAGCCCACGGTCAAGGGCGGGTTGTGTGACTACTCGCAGTTAGTTTACAATGGTTTGAATGAATGAGCTATTCATGGCATGTAAGGACTGTTGTGCGAGGAGGTAAAACGTACTCCTCGAGTTAGAAGATGACGATGCATTCACATGTTTACTTTTCCGTACTAATAAATTGCTCACATTAAATGCTTTACAAATATGCTGCTTCCGCAAAACTAGCCACTATCGCCCTTGTTATTATCTAGCATTATACTTGCATTCGGTGGCTTGCTGAGTACATCTGTACTCACCCCGTTGACTTACAACATCAGAGCCCGTCTACTACGAGGAGGATGAAGGTCTGGAGTAGCGACCCAGTCAAGGCGAGACTGGAAGGAGGCGTTCATCTAGGACCCTTGTTTTATTAGTTTCTCTTCATCTTTAATCACTTTTGTATTAATGCGGTCTACGAGCCGTGAATGATTGTCCGTATTGTACGAGGTCGCTTGATGAACGTCTTGTTTTATTGATTTTCTATGGAATTTCAATAAAGTCCCGATTTATTAAATCGAGGCGCGACAGTTTTCCACAAAGAATCAATCTTAATTTTATCAACCCCATCTTCCTGTTTTTGTGTCTGATTTGTTAGTAAAACACTTACTCGAAAATTGACGTCACATGCCAAAAATCAATGGATGATATTGAGAAATCAACAAAGTTCTAATGGAGACTAGCATGTTCTTGGACCGCTGATTTAATCATGTTCTCTCTTCCATGGTGCAGCATGCAATATCATATGCGCATGGGACGAGTACTATGGAGCTAAGGCTACCATCAATGTGTGGTAGCCAAGTATTGAACAAGCCAATGAGTTCAGTGACTTCAGTTTGTCTTAGCTCGGGATCTTAGGTGGTTCCTTTAGATAGGACCTCAATAGCATTGAAGTAGGATGGCAAGTGAGAGTGAGACATAGAAAGAAAAGCTACTTAGAGTCAAATGTTCTATTAAATGCTTTGCTTGCGGCTTCCTTTTTTCTTCCACCACCCAATTATGAAAATCATTCTCCCTTTGTGCGCGTTATTATTTCCTTCTGTGGTGCAATAGTGATATGTACACTACTGATGAACATATGCTTATGCTTATGTTTTTTTCTCTCTTGGTTAGATCTGCACTCCTTATCCTTTTGTTATTAAAGTGTACGACTGTAGGTTAGCCTAATATAATAAATGTTTCCATGAAAGAAGCAAATGTTTCATTTCACGAGTTACAAACTTGTTAAATTTGATTGGTTCTTTTAACTATGCTAGAGAGGAGGATCTTCGACTTCCTTTTGAAAGGTTTGGACCTGTTCGGGATGTTTACCTTCCAAAGGATTGTTACAGTGTGTATAGTATTTGCTGAACACCTATATAGCATAATTCATTAATTTGGATCATTTGAATTTCAGATTTGTTTGTACATTTTGGTTTCCTTGAGTTGCTACTGAGATGCACACTGCTCCACGTCGTGGCACTCCACAAGTCACAGGACATCGCCGAGTGCCTCGTCGCCAGCGGCACCGATGTCAACACTCAAGATCGGTGGCAGAACATGGTAAGACGGGTCGTCGAATCCTCTCTCTCTCTCGCCTGTGTGCTCGTGCCTGGGCTGGGTTCCGTGTAGGAAATGGAGGGTTATGTTTGACATGTATTTGTGAGTTGTGACAAAATAGATTATGGATTTTGTTTGTTTCTGCCATTTTTATGGATTTCATGTTAGGAAATTGTAGCTAAGGAAAAGGGCCAAGTTGCAAGTGCAAGCCATGAAGAAGTTGACCTCGATGAGTTATTGGATGTGAGTTGAACCGTAAACTGTATCTTCATGTTTCTCGTTGTCTTTTTTCTTTCTCTGGTTTGGACTTTGGAGCACTGAGTACAATTTTATCTATCATGCTGTGGAAGTGCACTATAGGACCCTAAACTTGAGAAGTTGCATGCAGATAGAATTGTTGCTCTCAATGTACTGATCTGCATCTTGCACTCATAAAGATTACGTAGATACTCTTCATTTCATTAATTTATTCATTATTCTTTGCGCAACAAAAAGAGATCGAGAAGCGTGAGGTGCTAAAAAGGCAAGGTCATGGCAAATATAGGGAGATTACTGAAGGGGACTTCCTAGGAGAGGTCACGGGCAGTGAAAAAAATCATCTGTCATTTCTATCACCATGAATTTTAACTGTTGCAAGTATGACAACTTCTCTTTACATAAATTGTTTTACTACTGACCCTGATGGTTTTTGATGGATACCTGTCTAAATCTTTTCTAGGATCATGGATAAGCATTTGAAGGCCCTTGTACTGGTCTATTTGGGAACTAAATTCATCAAGCTTGATGCTAAAGTTTGTATGCTATCTCTCTTAGAATTCAGTTACTTATATTTTACTACAATAATGAAGGCTAATCTTGTTGATAATTGCTACAAAATGCTCCATTCTTTGACACAAAACTGGGAATCAAAACATTGACATGTATGATATTGTTCAAGTGGCTAAGTGCATACTGTCATGATTTCTACCCATCGGATAATGTGGGCTTAATTGTTTGGTGCTCCTTACTATAACATTTTCATAAGGCCAATCCTAGAGTTAGAGACATTATGTTTTTGTTTGGTGTGACCTTGGCTTTGTATCACAGTACATCATTTGGATGTGATTTCCATTTGGCATACTTTACACCTTCACTTGCTTTGGAATGATATTTTATCTTTGCTTCTTGTGTGCACTGTTGCTAGATACCAACCAATGTACGTCACCTTAAAAACTTCCTCCTCTCAAATCATGATTGTTTGAGCCTTTTTTTCTCGGTGAATCAAGTAGATTGGTCTCTTAACCACCATGTGTCGTGAACTATTTTGTATGATGCTTGTGCGTGTATTAAGAACCGTGCCTAGCTTGGTGAAGTCATGGAAAACTATAACTTTTACTTAAGAGCTTGACCGGTGTAAAATGAAAGATGAAATGAACTTTATTGATTCCGTAATTTGGGTTTGAATTGGTTTCATTTTGTTTGTGTAATACTATGTTGTTTTTTATTTTCACCGTTGCGTAGCACGGGCACACTTCTAGTTATAATATAAGAATTGCATTTATGATTTAGCATCAAAACCATACAAAACAAAAATGCAAGTGTTTTTAACAGGATGCTACGTGCCATGCGCTAGAAGAAAAATGATATGTACAAGATGAAAATCAGAAAGTATGGCAGCCGTTGGATTGCACAAAATGAAAACCAGACGAAAACATGGCAACCGTTGGATTGCAAATCAGCGGTGCAGATTGTTCGACGTTAGAGAGAAGTCGGCCAGGTCGACGTCAGGCGGTCTGGATCCTGTCCGACAGGAAGGAGAACGGGAGGAGAAAAGAATTTCATATTCCAAAAATTTTAAAAGTATTGGGCCGTATTTCGATAATTTTCAAATTTGAATTTGAAAATTATGGAAAAAAACTAAAAACATTGTGATGTTTGTCGTACTTTGGGGTATCATAATTTTTTTTAAAAAATAATGAAATGTGGTTGCAATTTTGGAAGTGAAAATAATGATGCGGTTGAAAAAAAGAAAAAGAGATTAGTGGGGTTTTGGCCCAATAACATTTTCATATTTTATCTCGCTATTCATTTTTTCCAAACTTTACTTCATATCCTACAATTTCCCCATTTTTCTCAATTTCCATCATATTTTTGCATTTATCCGATTTTCTATACAAAACCATTTCTGTCCAAATTTCACCAAATTTTGATGAATTTTGAATTATGTCATGTGAAATTTGCTCCTCGTCTTTCGTCTATGCCATTTGGTTCTTCGCACAGCCCAATTTTCGTGATGTGAGCCTTTGACGAAAAAAATGAATTCAAATTTTGGATTTGAGTTTTATCCGGTAAAATACTAATTTTGGCGGCATTTTTCACGAGAATCTTGCTTCAGACGAGCGTCAAATTTACCTTAAAACAAAAGGTTGAACCCTAACTCAAGCTTTATTATATTCTTACTATCTAAATACAAAGTAATTGCTCTTTACAATTTTAAGCTCACCTAGACATAGCCTAAGCATGCTAGGCCATCTCTAATTTCGACGATTAATGGCAAATGATTAATTAAGTACAAACATGTGTGTTGTCACATTTGCATCCTATCAACTAATAGTTAAAATTACTTTTAGCTCGTCTGAATAGTGCAACTAATTAGTGAACTAATTATTAGGTTATTGGTTAATTAGTCCATTAGTCCATTAGGGCATTGGACTATTTTGCAGCCTACTCCACCGTAGCACGATTATTATAGCAGGAGTAAAATCGATTTTAGCCACCTATTAGTCTAAATTATCCAAATACACATGACCGATTTTTAGTCAGCTAATTATTAGCTAGCTAACAATTAGATTTAGCTATTAGTTAGCTAATTATTAGTTTTAGTCTATCCAAACGGACTCTTAATTAGTCCTTGAAATGTGAATGTGGCTATCCTATATTTGAAATTTGAAATTTGAGGAGGTATTCTATCTAAAGTTTACTTGTTTCTATTCTTCTTGGGTAGATGATGTTGGTATGCTATGAGATAAATATGAATAAAACATAGTGCTCATTGTTCAGTCCCTTTAAAGATGTGTTCCCGTGTCAATCAGAATATCCATCGAGTAGTCAGAAATCCTGGTGAACTTGAGTTTTGAGTTTTGTTTCAGGCATGTTTGGTACAACTCCACTCCAAAATCATATTGAACCTGGTATTTGTATAATATAATAAAATAGTTAAAATTTTTATTTTTATTATAAAATAAAAACTAAATTATTTAACTAAATACCCTTAATCAATCCACGGCTCTAGCTCTAGGACTTTTTGAAGCTAGATTGTACCTACTCCAAAAAATATTGAAGCTAGAGCTGTCCCAAACATGTCCTAAATTATTAATCCGACTGTTTGCATTGTCGGAATGTTCATATCCGGACTCTATAAAATTTCGATGAACTTTACCCTTGTTTTTGATAGATCGTGGTGCATCAGGATGTTTGATCAATCAAAAAGTCTGAGATCCATAGTAACTGGACCTTTGGTTTTTAAGACTTGGTTTCTCAACTTAGGGTATGTTTGGTTTCTTTAGAAACTAAACTAAACTTTAGCTCTCTCCTTTTTACAGGACTAAACTTTAGTCCCTCTCTGTTTGGTTCTAAAGACTAAAGGAGGGTGAGGGCTGAGAGGTAAGTAGCATTTTTAGTCCCTTTTAGCAAGGTTTTGGGGACTAAAGGGCTAAAATTTAGGGACTAAACTTTAGTCCCTTTTAGTCCCCATGTTTGGCAATTTAGGGACTAAAAAAAGACTAAAGTTTAATCCCTAAACTTTAGCAGCCCCAAACCAAACACCCCCTTAGAAGACAGAATATCTGATGGATCGGAATGTTCAAAAGGAGAAAAGCGGTTATTTGCCATCTTCAAGAATAGGCTTAGTAAATTTGCCACTCTCAAAAATTACTTTGTAAAATTACAACAGTCAATATCGCTTCTTTGTTTTCGAAACGCAGTCTTAGGAGTGTCGAATAACAAATTTTCTCTCTTCAAACATGTCTTAAATTTCCTCTTGTGTCGAGGTGTTGAGAATTGGGTTCATAATACTCCATGTCATCTGCAGCCTTGGTGATTTGCTACAGTAAACTAGCAAACGAGCACATTGTCGCATTGTCTCTAGATGCACGCTTGTGAGGTGAAGATTATACAAATCCAATTACAAACATTAAATACTTGTTGTAAATTATAAGGACTTAACAATAACTGTTTGTGGGTTGTACTTGTACGTGCCCTAATGCTTGTTTTGTCCTTGTGATCTCTTGAGCATCAGATATAATCCCTACTCCGTAGGTGTTATATTAAGAGTGATTTATTACTCTTGGACAATGAGTGACTCCTAAATGGCTATGTGTTACCTAAAGTCACATATCTACTTATTATGAGTCTATGAAAATTTATAAAAGTCAGATCTCACTTCCACGGAGAAAGAGATACCACTAGTAAAAGAATAGTGATTTATACGACATAGGGTTGAAGAGACACAACTTTTGTGAGCTCTTGAGTCTCGAATCTCGGAGGATTTGAAATTGAGGAGAAAAAACTTTTCTTCTCTTCTTACTCATACTTCATTTTCTTGTTGATAAACTTGCATATCCTTACTAGTGTTAACAAGATATACTCATGGTAGTTTTTCCTTGAGCAACGAGTAGCTCTGTGCATCTAAATATCTTGGTCGTATTTAGAATCTCTAAAAGAAGTCTTCAAATAAATCTCACAGAACAAAACCATCACAAGGATCAAAGGATCCCAAGAAGAGAGGCTTGCAGCGGAACAGCCCCTTGGACCCAAGGGCCTTGCCATCTTAGCTAGCTCACGACGTGTCCAACCAACTCCCTATTTTTAGTTCCCCATAAAAAATAAAATGGGAGTCTTCCTATGTATATTGACTCCTTATTTTTAAAACACTACATTGAGCTCTCTATATTTCATCTACCTATATTTTATTACTATCTTATAATTATCACTAATGAATTAAATTTTATATGTCCGTTAGATTGTTAGTTGTAGCATCATGTTAGTAAATTTCTACTCCTGTAAATTATTTTCATTCTCCACATAGTTTCAAGATTCATTTCATTCTCCATAATTTTCACTTCTATTAATAGATTATTTTCAATACTTTTGTGATCAGTTTACCAAGTATATATTGTATTTATTTATGCCATGTAATGTGTATGTATAGCAAAAAAACCACAATACATAGAAAAATCAAAATAAAAAACTTAAAGGGATAGAGAGGGGTTTTGGCTCCCTAACTTTGGGGAGGAGAGCAACCAAAATAGGGAGTAGGAAGTTGGTTGGAGAGATATTTTGAGGGGATTTTACTAAATTATAGGATGGGGAGTGATATAAGGAATTGAACGGAGATACTCTCGGGGGATAAAAATGTTTATCAGATGGATACATCGGTGGTGGAGAAATGCTATCCCTTTCAGTACAAGGAGACGTCAGAAAAAATAAGTTACAACCGATGTATAAACCAAAAGAAAAAATTATTTGTTCTTATGTCACAAAGTTGAATGGTATTTGTTTTTTTATCACATCTCATGTGTATGACAATTGGATTCAGAAGCATACACTCATATGAGAGAAAAAATCCATCAATTTATGGGTGGCATGAGAACAAATCCTCCTACGAAAAATCCTCACAAAAAAGAAATTAAAATCGAATTCATACCTCTACTTCTGACTGTTATCAAATACTTACAACTGTTATAAAATACAGATACGAAAATCCAGATTATCCATCCCACGCCTTCCTCCGAGGCCACTTGGGCCTCCCACACTGTGAATGTTGGCTCTAGAGCAGATACCTAATGCTAATAGCAAAAGATACCTAATGCTAATAGCAAAAGGTCGACCCTAGGGGTGGTAATAGATCCGATGGAGCCTGAGACCCGTTGAGGACTAGCCCCCATGAGTAGGGGTGGCAATATCCCCATTGGGGCCGGGGACCTGCTGGAGATCCGCTCCTACGGGGCCGGAGACGGGTTCAATTTTTCACCCGCGGGTTCATCGGGTCGGGGCCCTGCATAAAGTTGGGTTCGGGTTGATTATTTGACCCGCGGGTCTCCGGCCCAATAAATAAAAAAGCTCATATATATATATATGTATATTTATATATTTATATATTTATATATTTATATATGTATATGTATATATATATATTGGTCCAATGTAAGATGATAAAAAACCTAACTTTAATATTGATGAATTTTGTTTGTTGGAATGTTGGAAAATGTAAACAAGATGATTTACGTTGATATTTAATTTGAATTTTGTTATATTTGTAATTTATAAATTATGTCATTTGTCAACATCATCAACATCAACAAAGCTTTTTAGTCCCAAGCAAGTTGGGGTAGGCTAGAGTTGAAACCCAACAAGAAGTCACCAAAAAGAGAGAGAGAAAGGAGAGGGGAAAAGCTTTTAAGAGCACTAAAAGGGAAAATGTCTAATCACGGTTCGGGCACGTGGATAGCTTCTTTCCAAGCCCTTCTATCCAAACACAACTCCTTTGGGATATTTCATTCCTTCAAGTCCCTTTTGATTGCCTCCTCCCATGTCAAGTTTGGTCGCTCTCTACCTCTCTTCACATTATTGACCCGTCTTATGATACCTCTGTGCACCGGTGCCTCTGGGGGTCTCCGGTGGACATGCCCAAACCATCTCAACCGGTGTTGCATAAGCTTTTCTTCAATTGGCGCTACTCCTAGCCGATCGCGTATGTCATCGTTCCTCAATCGGTCCAATCTTGTGTGCCCACATATCCAACGCAACATGCGCATCTCTGACACATAGTTGTTGGATATGCCGCCTCTTAGTAGGCCAACACTCAGCCCCATATAACATAGCAGGCCTAATCGCCGTCCTGTAGAACTTGCCTTTCAACTTCTGTGGCACTCTCTTGTCACATAGGACTCCCGATGCTTGACGCCATTTCAACCACCCCGCTTTGATCCTATGGCTAACATCTTCATCAATATCACCATCTCTCTGAAGCATCGATCCCAAATAACGGAAGGTGTCCTTTGGTACTACTTAGCCTCCCAAGCTTACATCTCCATCCTCACTAATTGTAGTACCAAAGTCACATCTCATATACTCGGTTTTGATCCTGCTAATTCTAAATCCTTTTGACTCTAGGGTCTGACGCCATAACTCTCTTTTAAATTTCAAAACAGGTTCGCGGGGACCCGACGGGTTTGTGGGGACCCGACGGGTCCGGGTGAAAAATTTCACCCGCAGGGCTAACGGGGCCGGGTCCTACCGAGTTCGGGTCTGGTATTCACCAACCCGGACCCGCCCTACCCCGTTGCCACCCCTACCTATGAGGCTGGGACTAATTTTTGCCGCATGGTTCCATCGGGTTAGGGCCCCACTTTAAACTACATCTAGGTCTTTTATTTGACTCGTGTATCCCAATCGAATAAAAAACCCACTAAAATAGAAACCCTAGCTTTATACCGCCTCTACTCTCCTTCCCCATCCTCACCGCCACATGTCACCTCCCTAGTCTTACCCTCTCCTCACTAGTCCGTCGTGCCGAAGGTCACCACCACCGGCCCATCCCCATTGAAACACTCGCATTAGAACCTAGAGTGTGACACTGTCTTCTCAGAACCTTGTCACCTACTCTATCCCAGGTCAGATCTATCGCCGCCCCTTCATCGTCGGTGAATTCGAAGTCTACTAGAGTGTTGCTGCCCGGATCTATCATCGTTCATCATCAGGTGCCTCCAGTTCACCGCCAAAATCATGACATAATTAAACTTATTAAATAAAAACAATTATAGAATCGGAGGATAATTTGCAAGACAAATTAACATTCAAATCATGACATAATTAAACTTATTAAATTCGTCTCGCAAATAATCCACCAATTATAGATTTGTAAATAATCTACATTTAATACTCTATTTTGCTACTAAAATCTCTCACGAACAAAATTAGCGTGCATGCACAATGGCCATACAGTACCTTGTAGAAAAGCGACGGATGGGCGTGTCGGTGTCGCCATTTGGCACCGTCCACTCGGGATGCGGTACAATACACCGAGCACTGTTTCGCGCGAGACCCACGGACCGCGCGCGTCCTCCGGTTGGTACTTGGTAGGAGGCCCAAATGCACAAAGCAGAGGTCTGATGGGACGGTGGCCTCCACAGCAATCCACCCCCCAAGGCAGCAGTTGGTTCGGAGAGGGGAGGGGACCCACGCTGCTGACTCGCCCCCACTTTATCTTTTGCACCGCCGCCGCGTGCCGACAAAAACAAGCAGACCGGCTGCCTGCTCTTGTTTCCGAAACAACCCCCCTCTCCTTTACTCCTCTTTACCACCTAATTTCTATCTGCTCGCAAACAATCTCACCACAGTGCAAACTGCACTAGTTAACATTCTACAACTTACGACTTACTGCGATGCAAACCACAAAAAACAGAGGGATGAAATCACAAGTTACACAGCTAACGAGGAAGAGTATTTCTCAGACGAAATGTGAACTACAGCAACTAACAGAGGGATGAAATGACAATTTACAAAGCTAATTAGAAAGAGTATTTTAGACGAAATGTAAACAGCAGCAACAGAGGGATGAAATCACAATTTACCATGCTAATTAGGAAGAGTATTTCTCAGACGAAATACAAAATACAGCGTCAGAGGGATGAAATCACAATTTACACAGCACAGCAATCACCAGCCGAGATGCACAGCACGAAGTCTTGCAGAAGCAGGAACACATTATAAACGAAACGATTCAGAGACGAAAGACTGAAACTGATAGTCCGTCTGATTCATAGATTAGATCGGATAGTGATCTGTTGCACTGGAAGATACCAATAACACAGAACACTTAAGACTCCCATTACATGGATCCATGTCCATTAATTCATACCACTTTTTTCTTACTGCACCTACCAGCTACGGATAAGATTGAACTAGTCGAAGAAAATTCAGAACGAAGAGAGAAGGGAACCAAAAGGCATCACGGGAGGAACCAGATCTCACACCGCACAGCGCCTACCAGATCTAGTAGTTCTTGTTGCTGGGGCACTCACGCGCAAAGTGGCCGGACTCGCCGCAGTTGTAGCAACCACCGCCTCCGCCACCTCTGCCGCCACCACCGTAGCCGCCGCCACCTCTGCCGCCGCCGCCGTAGCCGCCGCCTCTGCTGCCGTAGTCACCACCGCCGCCACCCTGACTGCAGTCTCTGGCCATGTGGCCCTCCTCACCACACTTGTAGCACCCGCGGCCGCCTCCCCTGCCGCCGTAACCACCACCACCCCCGCCGTAACCACCGCCGCCCCCGCCGTAACCACCTCCGCCCCCGCCGTAGCCACCTCCGCCCCCACCGTAACCGCCACCGCCGTAGCGACCTCCCCCACCGCCGCCGTCGTTGCCGCTATGGCGGGAGCCACCGGAGAGCGCGCCGCCGCCGGGCGCGGTGACGTCGACAGCCTTGGTGCGGCCGTCGTCGCCGGAGCCGATGGCGAACTCGACGGCGTCACCCTCGTTGAGGCTGCGGTAGCCGTCCGACATGAGAGAAGACTGGTGGACGAAGAGGTCCTCACCGCCATCCTCCGGAGTGATGAAGCCGAACCCCTTGGTGGTGTTGAACCACTTCACCGTCCCCTTCACCCTCTCCGACATCTTCGCCTCGCCGCCGGCACAGAGAACAAAAACCCAAGAAACCCTAGTTGCGGTGGATGTGAAGATGATGGCTACGGGGGCGGCCATTTTATAATCGTTCTTGGTGGGGCTCGAGGTGGGGTCGCGAAGAATCCAGAACACCGAGGAAATGAGGCCCAGCCACCGACACATGACACAGACAGGTGGGCCGTCCCATTGGGAATTGACGGTGGGCCACAAAAGTCAGTGAAATAGCTAGCTTGCCAAGAAGCTGAAGGGTCGCAACTCTCTGGGTCACCACCTACCTCACATCTAATGTAATAAATGCGATTTCAAACTTAATGACACGTTGGGCCCCTCTTCAATGTCTTGCAGGTATCTGGTGTCAAAAATGGGCCTGTGGCCTGTCGCACACAAAGCTTCCTATTTTGGTTCTAGCCCAATTTATTCCTAGTAAATATTGGTAATGGCGGATTTTTTAAAATAATACGTTTTAAAACCAATTTCAAATCTGCTATACGAGTTTTTGAAAACGTGTAAAAGTAATTTTTTGTTAGAAATTTAAGTATTTCATCAGCCGGTCTAAATCGAATTATTTAGATCTGGTGGTTTCAGGCTTTGGCCTTTGTGCCCTTTATCGGTGTTTCAAACGCTCCGATGAAGTAACGATTTAAGGCTAATTAGTTTAGATCGGTACTTAAAATACCAGCATAGGCTAAATTTGTAATTTTTTAAAAGTGTGTATAAGATTTAAAATTTGTTTGAAAAATGTATTATTTCAAAAAAAATCGGTAATGGCTATTAACATTTGGGAGAGGATGTGTTTTGTTGTCGCGCTCGGAACTGTTTTCGGTGCATTAATCCGACCGCATCATAGAAAAAGAGGAGGATCATACCAGACAAAGCAGTCTATTGCAGCCATACACGAAAACAATGAAAATATATTCCTCTGTCTTATAATTTCATGCATTTATTAAGGGATATAAAAACTATAAGAGCTGGTTTGGAAGCCCACAATCCCGGCCCATTCCTTGGGGATGGGCCGGGATTTTAAACAAAAAAATCCCGGCCCATCCACAGGGAATGAGCCGGAATTGTGGGCTCCCAAACAAGCCCTAACATATTTCTTAAGGTGGGTAAGTAGATCCCGGGTGATTGGGTAGAGTAATAAACAATAAAGTTTAATACATTTTTTTATAAAAAAATACTATGTTGTATGGTCCAGATTCAAATGAGATAGAGTCATCACACTAGAAAATATTCCTCTAATGCTTGTCCCGAAAAAAATACGGATGGGCTCATTCCACTCTGCGCGCCGAGGGCGAGGCCACAACGGTTGGGCAGTGTATCAACGATGGTCTAGCGGGCGATGATGTCGAGCGAGGCAAGAGGGCGGCCACGATGGTCTGGTGGCATCGGCCGAGACAAGAGGGTGGTAGCGGCGGTGACATTTCTAGTTGTTGCCTTCGTTCTTCATTCTCATCTTCTCATCCTCAAACGAGACAATAACTATGTCCGTTACATTCCATCTCTTCCAATGACGAGATATAACGTTCTCGTCCTAAAAATTTGGGGCATGACCATTTCATTCTGTGTTGTCTCCGAAACAAACGGACACTTCGCACTCGACATATGCACAAACCTAGTACTATAAGTCATCGTCTATTTACTCTCTTTCGATTCATTGATCGAGTGAGTTGAGCACAATATATTCAGCATGTACAAGTAATTCAAGCAATGACATAATCTCTCTGAATGCATATTTCTCATAAATTGACTTCAGCATCACCGTCCTTAAGAAGCTTATCCAACTTTGCCCTCAAAAGTCTGGGGGTTGAAGATGTGTAGAGATCAACATGGATTCAACCCTAACCTAGCACCAAAGAGCCTTAGAGCTTCGTGGCCCTACACCATATATGGTATTTATTCGTGTCCGAATTTGAATTCAAAAAAATATATGGTTACGACACAAGATAAGATGTATCCACACGTACACATGTGTATATCAAATATATAATAACATTGATTATAAGCTCACTTATCAATATAATAAAGTATTAGTTGATCATTATTTACGAGCAAATATTACATGTTTTTCACTCTAATTACATATTTAGGTTTAATAAATGTATTATATATATTTGTTCTCAAAGTTGATTTCGATTTTGAAAGAAAAATATGAAATAAAATAAGAAAAGAATGATATTTAGGCCCTATTTGGGAACATAGTTTTTTGTAGTTTTAGAAGTAATACTGCAGTACTGAGCAATACTACAGTATTATATACTGAAAGGTGATTGATAACTCTATCTGAAATCTCTGTAAAGTAAATTGCAGTATTAGAAATATTGTACTCAATCTACAGTATTGAAACTTTGGTACAAAACATATTTTCCAAAACTGTGGTATTGTCATAAATGTAGTATAATATAGTTTTTAAAATATTGTAGTTTCTAAAAATTGTGTTTTCAAACAAGATCTTAACTGTATTTGACCCAGCTAAAGCAGAGAATATTATTAGTCCCTCCGATTTCCAAAAAAACGTTTTGGACATGATTTCAAATATCAATGGAGGATTAATTTGTATGTATTTTTCTTATTTGTTTTTATTAAATACAATGCATAACTAAATATAACATGCTGTCCCGACAGCTACCCCCACCGCCGCATGCTGTCCCGATGTTCCCATGTGACATCTTTCGATCTCTTCTTCCACTTGCACGGCGGCAAACGCCTTCTCCCTCGCCGCCGACTCGCCGGTAACATCTCCTCGTGACTTTGGATGCCACATCTCAGCCAGCCAGCCAGGCTAACATTGAAGAAGACCTACGGTTAGGCAGGGTAGGCAGGCACGACGTGAGCTACGTTGTCGAACGATCGGGAGAACCGGGGTTATTTCAACTCAACTTCTTCTAACAACTAAAATTAGACCCTGTTTAGTAACTCGGTTTTTTTGTAGTTTAGAAAGTAATAGTGTAGTATTGAGCAATACTATAATATTATATATTGAAAGGTGTTTAGCAGTTCCATCTGAAATCATCTATATAAAGTAAAATGCAATATTAGAAATATTGTGCTCAATCTACGGTATTGAAAACTTTGGTACGAAACACTTTTTCCAAAACTGTAGTATTATAAACTGTAATATTGTCATGGATATAGTATAGTGTAGTTTTTGAAATACCGTAGTTTTCAAAAACCGCGTTCCCAAACAAGACCTTACTTTTAGATTCTAAAATTAGAATAAATAGTTTGATTATAAATACATATGAAATCTGAAAATGAATTAGAACTCAGAAACTAAAATACCAGTTTCTCAAAATTCTTATAATTTACATAATTATAACTGGTTATTAATCTCTAAGTCTTAACTAATATAAAGCGGCTAGATGTTCGTCCGTCCGCCCCTACGCGCCTCCCCGCGCAAAACTGTTCTCCAACGTGCATGCGCCTCCCCCATCTTCGCCGCTCTATGCGCAGCGCCCCGCATGCAAAAAGCAGCGCGCGCAGCGCCGCATGCATGCATGATGCATGTGCGCTGGAGAAAGAAATGAGGAAAAAGAAAAAATAAGAAAAAGAGGAAAAAGAAAATAAAAATGTATTTTTATATTTCGGTCTTTTAATTATAAAAATGTATTTTTATATTTCGGTCTTTTAATTTATGTATTTTGCGCGGATGTACGAATTTTGTGTAAAAACCTTTAGATTTCTGAAAAATCATGCAAAAACATAAATTTTGCGCAAAAGCCCTATTACAAAATAATGTTCTGTTGCAAAGCACGGTATCTGACTAGTAAAACAAACGCGCTTTAAACGAAACAGTGAAATGCGACCTGCATGATTGGAAATCGGAAAGGAAATTACGCGTAAACAATGAGGGGAAAAAAAGCTACAAAAGAGTCGCACAAAATCCGGTTTGCTCTGACCTTTTGCGTTGTCGTTCTTCAGTCAAACATGTTACATATCTGGGGCCGTGCCGTGTACAGCAGGGCCCTCCGTTCCCGGGTCTGAACTCTCGGACAAAAAACACACACACACTTTCATTTCATCGCATCGTCTTTTTTACATGTAAGAACAAGGCCACAGTTTTTTTTACAACGAACGGGATTGGATTATTTCATCAATGAATGCAGATTAATTAAAATGTTATGTATTATAAAGCATAATGTTAGATTGAACAATTAAACTGAGCGACTATTAGGTCCCATTTTTTCAGCTTTGGATTATAATAATTCAGTTTTTTTTTCATAAACTGAAATAAACGGACAACTTGTTATGTCAGTTTATTATGACATTGAGTGCAAATTATAATTATCCAGTAAGTACTGCCGATGAAATCTAGTTTTTTCTATAAGTTAGATTATTACAATATAAAACAGAAACAAACGTAACATATTTTTGAAAGCTGAAACACGTAATTTTTGAGTGGATTATCGCTGAACAGCCGTAATAAACGGCCGGTATTCTTGTGTGGATAATCAAAGGTAAAATTTTACGTACTTGCAAACATTTTAGGACTGCATAAATGATGGAACAACAATTAATATATGGATAGTTTTTACCATATACTACGTATCGAGTGGATGGCTATATGATAAGAGAAAATTGATCATTGATCACCACAAATACATAGCTTTAATTTTATGCTACTCTCAATATTAACATTGATTTTTTCCACTATATATTCTTTTCTCTCTCTTAATTAAAAAAGGAAATTATCATCTTACCCTTCTCTTAGGATTACTGTGTAGGCACTGATTTAACAAACGTGCTGCAATAAGCATCACAAAGAAGCTGCTCGCTATACTAACCAAATGTTAGAGACTCTAAGAGTGACTTCAAAATTTGATTTCTTATATAATTTTTTGGATCCATTTTTTAGATACAAATAGTTTAAATATGTTTCTTTCCAATAGAGTCCCTAAAGTAAAGTATGTGAGTATGTTTCCTATAAGTAGGGAATACAATGATTAATTTTGAGGATCCTTTATTTTTTAGAATTATTTAGAGTATCTATTGGATGGGATTTTTAAATTTTAATCCTAAAAATTTTAAATTTAAAGAAGAGAACTCTTTGGAGCTTCTTTTGGAGATTCTCATACTAGATAGGAGGAAGGTAAGATGGTAAATTTAAATATTTTTATAATTTTTTACCAAAAATCGTCGTAAACTACCTAATATTTATATGCATTTTTTTTCAAAATTTTCAAATTGAAATTTGAAAACGGAGGACCAGTGCGTTAACCTGGCGAGCATTCGCACCAAACAAGCCGCCGTTTGTTTGGAACGGGTAAAAAAACTCCGCAAGAATAAAGCCTGTGCCCTCCCAACATCCCATCGCTGAGCCAAACACAAACATGGCAAGCTGACGAAAGAGGCAAGCAAGCTCGGCATCCAGCCTAACTGCGTCCTCCATTGCTCCCGCATCCACGCTGATCTCAAGCCCCATTCCGTCGCGCGCGCTCTCTCTCTACTCGCCGGATAGCTTGGCAGCGGCGGGCGGGAGCGGGAGCAAGCTCGGTTGGGTGGAGCGGCGAAAGGAGATCGAGGTGAACGAAGATGAAGGCCGTGGAGCGAGCGAAGCTGGTGCGGAGCCTCCGGCAGGAGTCACGGCGGCTGCGGGTGCTCGTCCTCGTCGTCGGCTTCTTCCTCGTCACGCTCACCTTCGTCGTCGTCTCCAAGCCAGACGCGCTCCTCTTCAACCGTACGCCGCCGTAGTTCCTTCTTCTTGGGGGGTTCTTCGATCCATGCTAACCGGAGACCTCCGACCTCGCTCGTTTTTTTTTCTTGCGCCCGCAGTGAACGGCCGGCTGTCGGTGGACCAGGCGCCGCGGTCGCTCCTGATCCGCCAGCGGGTTAACGCCGACTCCGGGAGATCCGCCGACACCTTCCTCGCCGCCGAGGATCCCAAGGTGGTGGACGAAGAGGAAGGCGGCGAGGACGCCAGCGCCAAAGGTGAAAGCTTCAGAGCTGGTTAGTGGTTACTACCACCTTCCCGTCGGCAAATCTTGTGCCTTGCCCCTACCAGCGTACTGTTTATCACAGAATTTTTCGATTGAGATGTTATATGCTACTGACCTTTTTCTTTATGACAGGGACCAGCGAAGAGGAGAAGAGGCTGCTCAGTAGTGAGCCCGAGCAGCGCAAGAACAAGGAGGCCACTGCATCTGAGCTGTTAGGTGAGCCGTCACCTTCCAATCCATCAACAATTTTATTATCTAGCTCCATGCCCATATTGGGTTTAGTCCCATATTGACGGGGATCACAACTTAAAAGGTAGCATAACCCTCACTCGTTAGGCTAGTCTTTTGGGTTGACTAGCCTATAACATAAATTTTGGGTCCCGTTAGGCTTAATGCGACTTCGGCGAGCCGATCCATGGTGTAGCAGTGGGTCGGGATCCGCTTGGATGTTATTCATTGTGTCGAAGATCGTGAGAGATTTGGGCGCTTTGATTTGATCCTTTATGTATGAAAACATTGGTGGTGGGATCTACAGGTGGTGGAGGTGAGGAGGATAAGAAAGGCAAGGAGGATGGGCATCAACAGCATCACAAGGTGACCCTCCCAACTGTTTCCAATTATACCATCCATGATGCTGAAGACACCGACAATGGCATGCAAGAAGGTAGCGATACGGATTCTTCTTGTGCTTCTTGGTCTCTTACTACCATTATAGTAGTCCTGGTACTTAATGTACTAGTTTTTAGTGGGTGTGATGTGATCTCCTACTGATTGTTGTTTCCAGATGGAAAAACCGACGCACACAAGCGAGACATTGTGGAAGGATCTCTGCAACCAGGTTAGGATTTTAGATCAAGACAAATGCCAATAGGAAAATAGACCATCTGAATTTAGTAATTTTGATCAAGGATGAAAGAAACTGTTTTGGCATCGTAGACCAATGCAGCACGCCTTTAGACTTTTTAACTAGATCAATCCTTAAAATAGACTGATGATACTCCTTCCTCTAGTCTTCTGTTTGTGCTGTTTCAATATGATACTCTTTTCTGCAGAGACGGACAATGTGGAATGGAACAAACAACCACTCTGTGATTTCTCAAACTTCAGAGCAAATGTTTGTGAGATGCGTGGTAATATTAGGATTCATCCCAGTGCAAGTTCAGTCATGTACATGGAACCTCCCAGCTCAAACAGAAATGAACTATGGAAAGTTAAACCTTACCCCCGTAAGGGTGATGAGCTCTGCCTCAGCCATATTACAGAGCTGACTGTGAAATCAAGCAAAGTGGCACCTGAGTGTACCAAGTTCCACAATGTGCCTGTCGTGGTCTTTGCTCTGACTGGATACACTGGAAATCTATTCCATGACTTCACCGATGTGCTTGTCCCTCTTTTCACAACTGCGAGCGAGTTCAATGGTGAGGTTCAATTCCTAATCACAGACATGGCTATATGGTGGACAAGGAAGTATAAGGTGTTGTTCGATAAGCTATCCAAGTACCCCTTGATTGACTTCAACAATGACGATCAAGTGCATTGTGTCAAGCATGCCATTGTTGGCCTTCATGCTTATATGGAGTTCACAATTGACTCGTCAAAAGCTCCCCACAATTACTCAATGGTGGATTTCAACAGGTTCATGCGCAGGACCTACTCAGTGCCTCGGGATGTCGTTACTGCCCTCGGTGAGATTCCAAAAACCAAGCCAAGACTGCTCATTATCTCCAGGCAGAGGACAAGGATGTTTCTCAATCTTGATGAGATTGTGGCAATGGCTGAGACGATAGGTTACGACGTGGTAGTTGAAGAGGCCAATGTGAGCTCTGATCTCTCCCATTTTGGCAAGGTTGTCAACTCCGTTGATGTGATGATGGGTGTCCACGGCGCCGGGCTCACAAACTGTGTGTTCTTACCACAAAATGCTACATTGATTCAGATTGTTCCATGGGGTGGACTAGACTGGATATCCAGAATCGATTTCGGCAACCCTGCGGAGCAGATGGGCCTGCGGTACAAGCAGTACAGCATTGGTGTGCATGAGAGCAGCCTCACTGATCAGTATCCACTGGACCATGAGATCTTCACGAATCCTCTTGCGTTCCACAAACATGGATTTGAGTTCGTCAGGCAGACCTTCATGGATAAGCAGAATGTCAGGCTTGATTGCAACAGATTCAGGCATGTACTCTTGGAGGCCCTTGATCAACTGAACCAATAGAAACCACTGATCTGCTGTCGTGGAAATGCTTTTGTCTACAAATTTTGTTTCACCATTCTTCTTTGAGCTAGTAAAAATTTGTTGACAACCTTCTGATTAAATGAGCAAGGCAGAAATTAATTGTTCATGATGCCGCCACATGGATTCAAACGCAGATATCCATGATGTGTCATCTAGGTCATGTTTCTCTATTGAAAATAGGAAATAAGTCCCTTTTCCCCCTTGTACATTGATGTCATTTTGTAGTGCTGTACCAAGTATGAAAAATACCATTCGCATGAACATTAGGGATCGATCATTTGCCACAGCATGATTGGGAAAATTAATGTTCCATTGCTGACAGCGAGGATAACTGCAGCACCAATGAGAAATGAGTCAGTGGAGAGATGTGTATCAGTATCAGTATCAGTATCAGCAATTTTTATCTTTCTCTACATAAAAATAATTGAATATGCAAAACAATGAGATATATAAAAAATATAGCACATCTAGAGTAAACGAAACAACATGTATAACAAGTAGTTTAAGTTTGTAAGACTTTAACATTATGGATTTAGCTCATCATGGATGGTTGCAGTGAACCATGGTAGCTATAGCTAGCTGCAACAGCACGCTTCACTCCATTGCAACCTAAGCGTTTTCTCCATCGAGAGAGAGATAACTGCTTGCCACGTGCATGCGACGGTGGTGCTTCTCCCTTTCGGAAAGGTCCCGCATTTGATGGACGCAAAGAGGGGTCTTATCTAGCTAGCCACGTTGATGCCTTCTCTTAGCCTAGCAAATCACAAGCAGCAATTCTAACAGCACTTTGGGTTTTACACCCTGGATTTCTAATAGCTCAATCAATGTTCTAGCTAATAACAATCTTGTTTGTTTTTTAGCTTAAACTTATAACAATTTAGCTTCGTAAGCTGAAACAAGCAGATTAAGAGCATGTTTGTTTGGACTTAGGATTATAACAATCTAACTTATCTTCGTTAGCTGAAACAAACATGCCGGCGTATTATAATATAGAGTGCAGATTATAATAATTCACTAAGTTGATCTAATCCAACTAGATTTTTATAATCCCAAATTGAAATAAATAAACTTTAAGTTATTATAGTTATATAATAAGATAGTACAACACAACTTATTTTTATAAATTGAATTATTGTAATCTCAAATTTAAGACGTTGAGGGTTTGTTTGGTTCAGATCTTTGAACCAGCTTCGTGGCTCGGAAGCTAGAATCTAAACCAAATAACTTTTTTGGACACACAATTTTTTTAGAATTTGTAGATTTTCGCAGCACAAACAAAAAATTGTGGTACTTCAGATTCGACAAATTCTCGTAGCTAGTTTTTGATAGAAATTATTCACCTTTGGCATTAATGAAATACCTCTCGTGTTGATATAGAGTACTTGAAACTAAATAGGTTTCTAAGAATAAAATTTAATATATGATCGTTAGAAAACATAAACACATTTTAGTTATAAATAATTTTGTTTTAGTTTTCT
The DNA here is from genome assembly GCA_019279435.1 of Zizania palustris. Lineage (NCBI taxonomy): Eukaryota > Viridiplantae > Streptophyta > Magnoliopsida > Poales > Poaceae > Zizania > Zizania palustris. The sequence continues at coordinate 30,398,534 of JAAALK010000283.1, forward strand.
TATTACAACAATGATCCAAATACAAATCATTAAAAAAGTAAGTGTTTATATCGAGTGCGTATTAACAATACAACCAAACATCAAAGTATTAAATACATTTACTATCGAAACAAAAATCCATGCTGTTTCAACCAACCAATTTTCAGTTTTTTTTCGCAACTCACAACTCACGACAGCTTTTTCAGAATCACGTGTCGACAAAACACACCCCAGAGTATATTAACATCAACTCTATTTTATACCTCTTTATTGTTTTGGTTTTACCGTAGCTTCGTCAGGAGTATCTGAAGCACATGAAACGTGGTCGACCTAATTAAACTAATGAAGCTCCCATGGTTTGCGCCAGGTCACGAGGTGTGATTGTTTAATCTCAGCGCCTGCCAACCACGAGGGCCCGGCGGATGCTCCGCCTCGCGTGTCGGTGGCAAACACAAAGATGGAATCGTAACGGCGAGGCAAGGAGCAGGGAAAAACCATATGTATTTTTTTTTTAGTTCGGCCTGTTCGAAGCGGACGTGTACGGCGACCTAATTATGAACAGTCCACCGGATACTGGAAAAAAATGGTACAAATTTACAGCAAAAATCACGGGCTGCAGCAGTGCAGCCGTGTGGATGTGTGTGGGGTTTTGACGGAGTTTCTCACGAGTTCTTGTCCCTGAGTTGCATTGTATGGAAGGATATTTGCAGGTGATTAATCCGCTTAGATCAACAACGTGTATAAAATAATTGATATATGAGATCCATTTATATCGACAACGTGTATAAAATAATTGACATGTGAGATCCATTTAGATCAATGATATGTCATGAAATATTGAATATGACCCCACGTTATAGTATAGAAAAATTGGACATATGCATGCCGATTAATTATTATTTATATGGCTTAGAAAAAACAATATAGTTTGTTCCAAAATTGCATGCGTTTGGTTCGGTGCAAATAGAACTTACTGTCAGCTGGGTAGGGAAGGAAATATTCTATATAATATAAATATTGATATTGTGTAAGGCTGTGTAGTAAAATCGATCAGATGAGATCATACACCTTAATAATGATACAGATTAGGAATACCATAAAATACCTTTTTGTTTGTAGGACTTATTAACCCGTATCTTGCCAGAAAAATGTCGCTTGAATACATAAAGTGTAGGGAAAATATTTCCAATTAAAAATTTATATGAAAACCACATCAAAAAAAGTATAGAATTTTTTTATTAAATTCCTCATGCATAGAAAAATTTAGGGATTTTTTAATAATTTTTAAGACTTTTCCAAACAGTGTAGGACATTAAAAAAATTTCGTTATGTATTTTAATTGAAAAACAATTTCATTTCCACCTTTCCTTCTTGGGCTGAATCTAGGTCCATTTTTGTTTCCTATTCTTCTCGGTTGGCCCGACTTTCTTTCTCCGACTGATGCGTGGACCCACCCGTCAGACTCTCTTTCCTCCTCGCAGAGTCCGCTTCGACGTTCGATCCGCGCTACGCTGCTTCTCGTTCCCCCGCGCCGTCGACCGAGACCTTCGCCGCGATCTTCGCGACCACGTCGCCGCCTTGGACGCCGAGTCCTCTCCTCTGCTCCGTTTAAAAGCCAAGCGCTAACCCTGGGTCTCCACACTTCGACGTGCGCCGCCGCCCACCTTGCTGTCATCGCCGGCCCTCTCTGCCGCAAGTCGGCCCGCTATCTCCGTGCCCGCGCGTCGTCGTATTGCCCTTCTTCTCCGTAGCATCGCCTCCCCAAAATCCGTTGCGGGTGAGTTCCCTTGCCAATTTCCCTCCCAGTCGCGAGCCATTCCGTGCCGCCCACGTCACCGGCCCCCAACCAGCAACCAAGCGCGTCGTGCCATCCCCTCTTCATCAAACAGCTATTCACAATAGGGTTTTATGGAGTATTTCATGGTATTATTTACCATGTCACATTAGATTTTTTTTGCTTACATGACATTCACTTAATAAAGAAAGAGAAGAGAGTAGTGTCATCACCATGACATGGTGCTAATCCGCTTCTAAAACGGATGAAACAACCATTGAGAGCTAAACCGTTTCATCAGAGAGAGAGTATTTCATGTGAGCTAGTTGCATTTAATTACACTGGTTAACCTAAGAAACAGTGAAATGAAACTCTCCGCTGAGAGAGGGTATTTCATTCAGTTGTAAAGCTGACGTGACATTTTAGGAAACAGTGATATGAAACCCACCATTGTGAATAGCCTAAGTAGTGTTTGGTTTAAGATTTTGTGTCATATCGGATATTTATACATCGATTTAAAGGATTAAACGTGAAAAAAATATAAAAATAATTATACAATCGAATGATTATTTATGAGACGAATTTATTAAGCATACTTAATCTATGATTAATAGATATTTATTATAGTATCACATTGTCAAATTATAATGTAAATTAGATCCGTCTCGTAAATAATCGAGGATCACCCCAATGCATTTTTATTGGATGGTGTGAAATCCCTCTCACACTCTCAAGGTCTAATTTGGGACTGTATCCTACCATCACGGAACCTCTCTCCTACATCCTTTGATTTAGATCGGATAGTTTTGAGAGAAAAACTGACCGCCCATCTCCGCAGCATCGTGTCTGGCTGCCCCGCTGCCGTCTCCGTTTCCCACGGACGCACTAGTTCCGTCTCATACTCTACGTCTGTGTCGTCCTCGCTACGCCGTCGCTGAATTCCATTACACATCCGATACTATTTACATTCGTTTTCCGGTGTTTCATACAAAAACAATTCGAACGTGTGGTACTGATTATTTTGGCGAACGAGATGGTTCCGAACCATCCTGTTTCATTCCTCATCGTACGTCAAACCAAACACTACCTAAATTCAATCCCATGATTCTTACGAATTCGTTCGGTTTGCTGTTTCCATCAATATACGACTAATCGTGTATGGTCGACGTCAGCTCGACCAAACTGGACCGTTCCATTAAGACCCCCTCTTGATCACCCAAAACCTCGCAATCGTGGCCTACACATGCATCACTAGTACGTTTTCTCTCTTCTTAAAATAGTCGAAAAAACTCATCGAAATAAAGTCTTATCAGCATGCTCTTCATTTCATTTAAATCAATCTGAGAAATAATATTCGTCGACGAATATTCTTTCCCCTCTTCTCGTAAATATAAATATATCATTTCACGTGAAAACCAGACTTCCAAAATTCATATGCTCTATGTAATAATGTAATTTCATTCTACTGATTATTTGGGTCTCCTTATTAGTTCGTCCATTTAACGTGTCCATATATAATTCTCCTTGTATTTACATGGACTTCACAATGTGATACAATTCTAAAGAGAATTAGGCGCATTTCCGCTAATAGAATTAAACTTAGTTCTTTGCGGTTCTAGAGAGAGTTTCGGTGGCAAAATCAAACTAAACTTTATTTTATTATGACTAAATTTATCTATATCGCAAATACTATATAAAATTAACTTTTACAACAAAGAAAATAAAACAAGGACGAAATGCTTTTTCTATTATCTTTTTTATATAAAAATACTAACTTAAATCAAAGAATTATATAAAAACTATGGGCTGCACATTTGGGGTATATATCTAGGAACATCATAGAATTCGTCTATAAAGCAATAAAAAAATCCATCCAGCAGAAATGGTTTATTCAAAAAACCCTGAACAAAACAAATATGGAAACATTTTCTCAAATTATGCCTCGTTTTGGAACCTTGACAATTATCCCGTAATCTAGTTTTCTTCCTAGTGAATGCATACATTGTGCTCTTTATGGTAGAGATCAAACACGGAAATTTCAAACAAAAAAGGAATAATGGAGACAATCCCGAGAGGTCAAATGGGGAAAAAAACACAGCTTGAAAGAGCAATTAGGTTACTACCACTGTCTAATTCTAATATAACAAACACACGGGCGCGAAGAACAGGTATATCTTTTTTCAGGGGCTGCGTCCTTTTCCTGACGGTGTCCTCTCCTCTGATCTGACTTGAAGCGATAAAACTACGCCCTAATCCAGCAAACTATTTTTTTACGAGGCTAATCCAGACAGATAATTTAGCAAGACAGGCAGCGTGTGGATGTCAGAAAATATAAGATGTATTTATTTTTATTTTATCTCGCAAAATGTATAATATTTGTATTTGAATTAAATATAGATGATAAAATAAAAATATAAAGATAGATATTTATATTCCAATTAGGTAAACGTGGATACGCCGATGTTTATCAGAATTGGATACGAAAATGAGTCGGGAACCGACTTTAACCGGATTCTCTGCAGTCGGATTTTACCGCAGTCCGGTCTCGATCGAATGGTGCGGAACGCTTTGTCTCCAGAAGCCTTCACATATCGTAGATCCAAGCTTTGATCCACGGTTTCGTGTGTATTTCTTTAAAGAATGATTTGACACATTGGTTTTTACGAAGAATCTGTGAATTTAGTAAACGTTTAAATGCAAATTCAGATCCATATTTTAGTATGTTTATTCCAAGTTAAACGTAGTAAACATTTGAATGTGAATTTGAATTCAAACTATCCATTCTATATACGCATTTGAAAACACTTGGATATATTCATGTTTAGATTCAAACAGTCGTTAATAATACTATTAGGATTCACTAGCAACGTCAACAAGTATGTGAAGTTACTGTTTCAACTTGCGAGACAAAGGCTAGTGGTTCAGCTTAGACTTATATATAGTAGTTCAACTTATTAGATTAACTTATTGAATTATTAGAATTTACATATTATTATAATCTTAATTGAGCGCCCGTTTAGATGACCCTTGCTTATTTTTATGAACTAAAGTTTAGTCCATAAAGTCCCAAACAACCTTACTTTGGGGACTAAACTTTGGTCTCTAAAATTTAGTCCATTAGTCACCAAAAGGTTGCTTATTGAGACTAAAAGGTGTCATGTACATCTTCTACCCTCGTTTAGGGCTGCTCAGGAGAATGAAAAAAAAGGTAAGTGTAACAATGATTAGGAGTAATGTAGTCATTTCATAGTAATTTAGTGGATACTTCTAAAAAAAGATTAAACTTGCGTATTTAAAAATAAACGAGGCAAAATACTTTAGCCACAAGCTTGCTTCTCTTCTCTTTTAAACGCGCAGCACTCGTGTCACCCGTCATATCATCCTTCGTCTTCCTCTTCTCCAAACCCGCAAATACAAGTAGACCCTGAATTGTGTTCTGAGCTGTGGTTGTCACCGGGTCAACGCACTACCATTTCAATCCAAATTCGTTGCCCGGTTCAACACCAGCTCATAGGACCTCGGATTCAAGTCTCCCTCGATCGACAAAGAATCCAAATATAAGCTGCTAGGAATTTAGATCCTAGGTAGAGAGGGGGGCAAGAAGAGAGGTTGAGGAAGGCCATGAAGTCTAACAGGAACCTGACAAGAGGGGAGGGGAGGAGGCTGGGGAATGCGGCTCTGATAGCCTTCATGCTGGGATCCCTGCTGCTGCTCTCCGTCGTCAGGGCAAGGTTCTCCCCCATTGGTAAGCTCAGCTGCTCCACCTCCATTGCTTCAGACTTCAGTGCCTTTCGCGTCCGGCCATGGTGAATCACTGATCCGAGCTGTGCTGTTTCTGGTTGTTGCTAGCCGGTGCTGCAGGCAAGCCAGGGGAGGCCATCAAAGCAGAGGAGGAGGAGGAGCAACAGGCCATGAAGAAGATGGAGGCCCTCGTCGAGACCGGCGACGAGGTTGCCGCAGCATCTGGTAACTCCGAGCTTCCTCCTCTTGTTCATCTTTCCTTGATTAATTTAGGGTGTAGTACGGGTGTAGGGAGCTGTATGATCTAGAAATTAAAGCGATTTCGTGTAGGTGACCGTGTAGAGAGTAAAATTTCAAATCTTGTCCAGTTTCTGCTCTACGATTCCAGCTCTAAATTTCTAGGCGGTTTGTTGAAATCTGTGTACGCGGAAATGCATAAATGTCCAAAGGAATTCCTGAAATTGCATCAGATCTGAGCAATTGCGGCGGCTTTTAATGTGCTTCAGAGGAGGAAGAGGAAACGCAGACCAAGGCCGCCGACGGCGGCGGCGGCGGCGGCGTGAGTAGCACCGTCGTTGTGGCAGGCAGCACGGACCACCTGAGAAAGGCGGTGTGCTACGAGTCGAGCCGGCGGTCAGACACGTGCGAGGCCACCGGCGACGTCCGCGTGCAAGGGCGCAGCCAGACCGTCCACATCAGCCCGCTCGAGCAGGAGTGGAAGGTGAGGCCGTACTGCCGGAAACACGACGCATTCGCGCAGTCGCACGTCAAGGAGTGGGCGCTCCGGCCCCTCTCCGGCGCCGACCCCGCCACGGCGGCGCCGCATTGCACGATTAACAGTACGGCCACGGCGTTCGTGCTCTCCACCGGCGGGTTCACTGGCAACCCGTTCCACGACTACACGGACGTGCTCATCCCGGCGTTCATCACAGCGCACCGCTTCGCCGGCGAGGTCGAGTTCCTCGTGAGCAACTTCAAGTCGTGGTGGACGAACAGGTACCTGCAGATCTTCCAGCGGTTGAGCAAGTACGAGGTGGTCGACATCGACAACGACGAGGAGGTCCGGTGCTACCGGAGCGTGGTGGTCGGGCCGACGTTCCACAAGGAGCTCGGCGTGGACGCGTCCAGGACGCCGTCGGGGTACTCCATGGTGGACTTCCGCGCGATGCTGCGCGGCGCGTTCGGGCTGGAGCGCGCGGCGGCCAAGCCGAGCGGCGACCGGTGGGACATCCGGCACCGGCCGCGCCTCCTCATCATCTCGCGCCGCACCTCCCGCGCGTTCCTGAACGAGCGCGCCATGGCGGACATGGCCATGAGCCTGGGCTTCGACGTGCGCGTCGGCGAGCCGGACATCGTCACGGACGTGTCCAAGTTCGCCCGCCTGGTGAACTCGGCCGACGTGATGGTGGGCGTCCACGGCGCCGGGCTGACCAACATGGTGTTCCTCCCCGCCGGTGCCGTGCTGATCCAGGTGGTTCCCTACGGCGGCCTCGAGTGGCTCGCCCGCGGCACGTTCAAGGAGCCGTCGTCCGACATGCAGATCCACTACCTCGAGTACGTGATCCAGCTCGACGAGACGACGCTGAGCGAGCAGTATCCCAAGGACGACCCGGTGCTCAAGGACCCCTCCTCCATCCACAAGCAGGGCTGGGACGCTCTCAAGACGGTCTACCTTGACAAGCAGAATGTCCGGCCACACTTGGGCAGGCTCAAGCTCACCTTCATGGAGGCTCTCAAGCTGCTGCCCCATGGACACACCAACTGATCACCCACTTCATCATGATGATCTTGCATTGGATTCTAGGTATATAAGGGTTGAGGATGCTAGATGTTGGTAAAAATTCCTTTTTTTTTTGTTGTTGTTTTGTTCCTTTGGATGTAACAAGGTTGAGTTTCAATTCTTACAGCATCTCTAACAGACGCTTACAAGGGCATCTCAATGGGAAGCCTATAGAGGCGTTTAGAGGAAAAATCGTTTTTTTTCACTATGGATGCTTAATATAGGAGTCTACTGCTTACTGTAGCATTGAGTGCTAGTAGGTGATAATTAAGATAATTTCAACCGTGCATGACTAATCAAGTAAGTGTAGTAACAAATTAACTAATAAATATAGCAGTACTAGATATCTTTGCATTGGAACATAGTTCTCTTAATAAGTATACTTATTTTTTTTCTTATGCTAAATACCTACATTAGCACTAAGCATTGAAGACGGCGTAACGGTCTCGATAATTAAAAGTAGGAAATATTGTTTTACGCATGCTTGTCCTTGTACCTGTTGAGGGCTCAAGCATGGGCGTGAGCAGTTTGGTGTTTGGACGAACTCGTCAAGAAAATATTAGTTTGACGTGTTATCAGCAAGCATATACGCAGTGGCCAATGCTGCTACTCCATCGAATTCCTGCTGGACTAAATCGTATCAGTTAGTAATTACTCGGTTCTAAAAAGATGCTACCTTTACCTCTTCAATTTCATCTTAAAAAAACTTCCTTTGTATATCATTTCGTGTAAGGAAATCGAGGTCGCGTCAAAACTGAGGAAATGAGCTGGGGGCATTTCGTGCCGACGTCGACGAGGAAGAGAAAGGCCCCCCTCCCGCGGCGTGGCGGAGACGAAACGGAAAACGCATGGCTGACCGGATTTCCGCGGAGCAGCTATCAAACCATGAAACGGAGACCCGAGAACGCGTGGAGCTCCTAATTTCTAGGTTTAGATTTACACTCATGTCTTACATGTGATTGATCTGAACAAATCTATATGTTCTTGTGATTGATCTGAATAAATCTATATGTTCTTGTGATTGATCTGAATAAATCTACATGCCCTTGAGAAGTGTAGGATAAATCTTTAGTTTTCATGAGTATATAACTAAATCTGGCGAAGATACCTGGTTTTATATTTCCAATAGACTGGAACTTGCAACTGATGTGACGCTCGGTACGTTCCTCATCGTTCCACTCCGAAATTTTGTTGAACATGGAAATATTGTAACCCACTTAAAAAACCTATGCTAGTGCAGTCTCCGAGATAAAATTTTTTGGCATATTAGACATGGATTGGCTGTCTAAATATTATAGAACAATAAATTGTTCATCTAGGTCTATATTCCTTGGAGACTTGCATGCACATCATATGTTACATGTTGCTAAGCTAGCAAACACATCTAAACAACTATCTCTGCATTGCCTTGTCATTATGTTAAGTTATTGGGCCAATTGAGCAGGATGAGGGGCTATAAGCCCCATTATAAGAGAATAGTTATTCTTACTCAGGCCGGTTTTTAGGATAAAGAAAACTCTCAATTTATGAAATACATCAGACCTGAGAGTGGGATACAACTAGTATAGGCTAATGTTGGACGCTAACAATTAGTATTAGAACCAACATCGCCATACCTAGAAGGCTTCCTAACTGGGTGGGATGTTAGATTATTGAACCAATTGGGTTAAACGAACCAGTTAACTAGTATTGCATGGAAGCTAAAAAGGTCCGAGATTCTAAAACATTACTGCATAAGTTGCCGGCTATCCCACTTGATCAAGATATGGAGAAAGCAAAGAGAGTGCTTACCACTAAGCTTGTTAAATTAAAATAAATAAATTTAATAAATTCATACGTACGCACATATACACAAATATTCTATAGAAATTGTCGTAACAGATTAGTGGTAAGCACTCTCTTTGCTTTCTCCATATCTTGAGGTAACGAGGTGTCGAACATTGGATCCCATTGTACCAGATAACATCTCTAGTGTCCTTGATAATACCAAATCTCCATATTTAAATTGACTTACTATTTTACTATTCAATACAATGTACTAAATGTGACTTCATATTTAAATGTAACTATATTTTATCAATTTATATATATACAATAAAAATGAAAACAATCAAATAAGTTCAACATTCAATGGAAGATGAAGAAGATTAGAGAGAAGAATAGATAATCCCCTAAAATAACAAGTCAAGTATCAAATACAATAGAGATATTAAAATGCTCTTACATCCTACCCGGAAACAAACATCAAACAATCGTAACTTCTTGGGTTCGTGCTGAGATCCGATTCGGGCCAAATTTGGCCCAATCAAACACCACACTGTGAAAAAATTATTGTAAAACTAGAAAGTCGTTTCATTAAAATAGCTTGTATTACCCCAACTGTTAATAATGTTTTATATTAAATCTATGTTTTCCAATAATCATATATCAACTTTTATTCTTAGAAAATTATTTAGTTTCAAATACTCTATATCAACGTAACTAAAATTATTCATTAATAGCAAAATGGTATTTGTGAATAATTTCTATCAAAAGCTAGCTATGGTAACTATGGAATCTAAGGTATACCAAGCTTTCAAATGTGTACCGTAAAAATCGGCAGATTTTTGAAAAGTCAGTTTTGAAAAGTCAGGTACCTTTGAGCTGTTTGGTTCAATCCCATAGTCTTCTTCGAGGTATCCAACCACCATCCATCCAGTTACCACTCTAGAATCCGCTCAGGTGATATAGAGCAAGCTTCGAAGGGCGATGGCTTATTTGGGCCAGGCAAAGGAGATGCAAACCAAACTCGCCCTACACGATAACTTCAGGCCCAGCCCGGCCCGGCCCAGACAGAATGCCCACTTGGTCCGAACACTTTCCAGCATTAGGGGATTGCACGAGTGACGATGTAGAAACTTATCACAACTACATGGCTAACCTAATAGTTTGACGACATAGCCACAATTCTTCAGCAAACAAGTCTGCGTGAATCTGACACAACAAAAACGGCAGCATCTATGGCATGCAATTGAAGCTAATACTCACACAACTCACATTCACGTCCTTTGCCTGGTATTTGTTTCATCTCGTTCCACCTGTTCCATGCATGCAAGAATAAACTGTAGTGAACGAGGAGACGAGGAGTTGTGGTAATCCTAAACTAACTTCCAGAAAATTTTAAGTATAGCAACAGATAGGCAATGCTATGCACCAAATGCATCTTTGCATTACTTAATAAAGGATAAAATAATCTAGCTAAATATGGAGAGTATAAATGAAGTGTGTACCAAATGCATCTTTGCATTACTTAATAAAGGATAAAATAATCTAGCTAAATATGGAGAATATAAATAAAGTGTGTAGGATACGCCCTTTTCGCTTGCAGCAATTTTCATCATACTACCGTGGAGTAACAAAATCTGAAGGGTTACTGCTATTATTAATAAGAGAAGTAGGTGCAATGGAGGCAACAATATGCATATTGTCATCAAGAAACAATATGGAGACTGATGGTTTACCTCAATAATCTTCTTGGATTTTCTCCCTACATTTGACCTCGAATCAGAACCTGATCCTTTGGGTTTCTTTGCAACTGACTCATCTGAAAAATCATCTTCATCCATGTCACCTACAATCATTTTAGTTTTTTCGTAGTGAAGGTCAAATTGGAAAATCACAAACTGTTAACCTTTTGTCGGAATAAAAATCCTGCATCTGCAACATATTAGCTGGGCAAGGCATATTAAAATGTATTATTGAAGGCTTATAAATAAAAACTTTCTCCACATCATGCCCAAGTTAAATCGAAACAAAGAAGTCATTACCATCATGACCATCAGGAAGGCCTTCAAAGTCTTCCATATCTTCCATGTCATCCATCAGCTCAATATCATCACCTTCAACATACTCTACCTCATCTTCCTGTATTGGCATGTGAATACATAATTAAAGGGAATTATAGTACATGAACACTGAGAACACAAAATCAGCAACTCTGCAGCACAATGCTTACTTCTTCCTCAGGAGGAGCTACATCATCTTTTTCCATTTCAAGAATAGTGTCGAATTCTTTGAAGGGATAATTATATATGTCACGGACACCATAGACACCTTTCTTCAGTCGTTCCTTTAATTCACTTTCAATATTCTGCATGACAACAAGTACATGTTAGAATAAGGTAACTAGGTAAGGCGAGAAGGATATGAATATCATCAGAAATAATAAACCTTTTCTAATTGAGCGGCCTTTTCAGCTTTGTCCATTCGTCTGATATGGCGCTGAGTCTCCTTCCTCGGCATTGTCATTACCTTCTCTCTGACAGGGTGAGTAATATGTTTATCACATTTTCATTTTGTCAGAGAAGTCAACATAAAAAGTGCATATGAATAGTATACATCAACAGCACAAATTAGTTTGTAATGAAATTATTACACTGTTCCATACAACCAAGGTAGAAACTTGTGACCTATAACCCCCATTACTATTTTTTCATTAGTTAAAAAAGTTCCTGTAACAATGTGAAAGCAGTGTATGTACAGGTGTATCACAATCTTATGTAATCTTAAGGTCATTGGAATAAAAGTCAAACACTTAGGCCCTGTTTGTTTTAGCTTGAAATTATTGTAATTCAACTTATAGAAAAAGTTGGGCTAGATCAGCTTATTGGATTGTTATAATCTGCACTCTAGATTAAAATAAGTTAGCATAATAAACTGATATGTTTATTTCAGTTTATGAAAATAAGCTGGATTACTATAATCTAAGGCTGAAACAAACAGACAATTAGCCGGTTATTATTGTTAACCATGTTACTATCACTAGCAGGGGTTTCCACAGGATTGATAAGTACTAATCGTCTCAAACTATATTTAAAAGAGGTAGATGATTGAGGGCCTAGACCCCTCCGTCACGGCGGCGCCGTTGCGGCGACACAGCAAAGAGGCAGGGATACAAGAAGGCAATAGCCAAACTGAATACTCGACAAGAACTCTAGTGCATCAGCCCTACTTATATAGCCACATGGCTGATCTAATCTAACAACCTTAATCTAATTCTAATAACCTTAATCTACTAGGACTCATTTAATCTAACCACTTAATCTAAAATGAAATACTCTTTTAACTAAATTGGACTCTAATAGACTTGGACTCTTTAATCAAATCTAGACTGGACTCTTAACTAACTAATCTGATTTCAACAATTAATCTACTACAGTACCCACGATACTGTTCACAGGCGGGCCAGGCCCTCCGACCCATGATCTGAGGTCATGACATCTCTTCCCCCCTTGAAAACCATCTCGTCCTCGAGCTGGGCTATTGGTGCCGCCTAGGCATCCCACATCGATCCCCCAACCGTCGGCTAGGCCGCCATCCGTGCACACAAGGGTGTGCTTTGCGCGGTTAGGGAAGTAGCGTTGGCCTCCGTAGCACTGTTGACGTCGCCGATCAAGCCATCGCTGGGAGGATAAGTCTATGTGTGTATGTGTGTTTTGGCATGACATGTTGTTTGGCATGACATGTGTGATGTCCATGTATGGACAAGTTTGTAGTCTTAGCACCTTTAGCATCTTTTGCTTTAACATCTTAGACTAGCATCTTTGCTTTAGCATCTTAGACTAGCATCTAGCATCTTGGACTACATGGCTAGCCTATAAATATGTATCCCCAACCATTCGGGTTGGCATGGCATTTGAGTAAGTTGAATGAGAAGAAAATTGCCCCAACTCTGAGTGTCATCCCTACCAATGCGAGTGTTCTCTAACAGTCACCGCCTGACTTGACCCTGCCGAGGCCGCCCACACCACCACCGGAGCGGCCCTGGCCGCCTCCCTCCCTGTTGGCGTGGAGGTGGATCCACGTGATCAGCGACAACCTAGGGGGATGAAGTGTCACGGGTAGGAAGTGGGCTAGGCCTAGACCGTCCGGCCGGTGAATAGTACAATGGTACTGTAGCAGATAAAATAATTAAATATCAGATTTTGGTTAGGAGTCTTAATGGCTAAGTATTGTAATCAGATTAGGATTGGTTTGTTAGTTGTTGAAATATTGTAATAGATTAGAGTTGGATTGGTTTGTTAGTTGTTAGATCTGAGGACTCTGTACTATATAAACAGAGCCTGACCGAGGATTTAGGTCGTCGAGTATTCAGTTTGGTTATTGCCTTCTTGTATCCCTGCCTCTTCGCCGTGTGGCCGCAACGACGCCGCCGCAATGGAGAGGTCCAAGCCCTCGACCATATACCCCTTTTAAATATAGTTTGAGACGATTAGTACCTACCAATCCCATGGAAACCCCTGCCGGTGACAGTTACACGATTTAGTACTCACAACAATTCTACATACCTCGGGCTGTAGTAGTCTCGCATAGATAGAATTTCTACAACCCAAAAATAAAATAAAAGAACAAAAAAAACAAAAAAGAGAACCTATAAACCAACTCAGAAGTTCAATTCACAGAAACAGCTACTTTATACTACCGTTTCTATTTTACTTGTCATCCTAGAATTCATGTGTCAACCTTTCTAAATTTTGACCCCTGATATGTTTGAAGCTGTCTACATTTGATTTATAAATTTGCATCATTAGTGATGCTATCATAAAATTATAATTATATTAATTATATCTTAATGCAAAATTATAAAAAATCATGGTCAAAGTCACATCTTGGAGAGACCAAAAGGTCAAAATGTTCAAGCAAAATGAACAAAGGTATCATGTTGTTGACAATAGAAACCATGTTTTCAACACATAACTACTTTAGCAACTGTCTCCACAATGATACAGGACATATCTCACAAGTCACAACAATTGTCCCCAGAAATACAATCTTTGGTAGGAGCCTCTCCTAGTGATTGCATTCAAAAAAAACAATTGTCCCCAGATGTTCCACCTGACTATTTTAGCATTCTAATTAGAATTTTCTTTTGTTCAGCTTAAGCTCCTATGATTGGCTAATTTGCAAGCTATTCCCTAGTGCAATTTTGCTATAAATAAAAAAGTGAGCAAATGAAGGCAGTGAATGGAACAATACCACCCACATTTAAGTGAACATGGAGAAGTGTGTTGCCTTTCAAAAACGATATGCTGTAATATCAAAACAGCATAGCCCAATCCGTTTTATCATATGATATTGATACAGAAGCAGAAAAATCATTATGAAACAACACTTTGGAAATAAACTAATGAGCCTACCTCACTTTCAGTTGAAGCTTCCTCATTCTTATCCTATACTGAGTCATTTTTGTCAGGCGCTGCTTAATCTTGTGCACAAGTAACCTGGGCCAAAATTCCTACATAATGAACAAAAGACAAGTTGTGAGAAAAAAATAAAGTTTACAGCCATGAGCCATGTGGAATGACATTTAAGCTAGAAGTGCATACAAGATGTTTGTTGATGACTTCCATTGCTTTCTCATAATTCCTAGGTAACTTGACCCTCTCCCACAATTTGTTTGGAAGATGAGCTCTTTCAGCAGTCTTCATGTACAGGTAGAAAATACCTGCATGGCAAGACAAAAGGGCAAAAAAGAAAAGAAAAAGAATATCACCCAAAAAAATTCAGATTATAAGCATAATTTCTATTTGGGAAAAAATAAGAGCATAACAAGCCGGTGCATAAGAAGGAATCGATGCAATGGTCAATTAAACACTTGACTAAAATCTGCATACTTGGATAGAAAGGGTTCTGAAAACCCTTGTTTCTATGTTGTTTCATCCAGACAGCACCATAGAATATAGCAAATCACTCTTCAAATAAAAATGTTTTCTGCATATTACTCTAATATTCTTGTTAGCTCTAAAATTAAGTACTGATTACTGAATAATTATCCATATATTCAAGGATTTGTCCCATTCGTTCGCAATATCATCTTGATCAAGGTACTAAATAGCGGATAGTGGGGTAGTAGCAGATTGGCTTTGGTGTAACAATAGCAGATTGCGGACACTATATTCCTATAACAGATGAGAGGAAAAATCAAAATTTCAGCTAATCATGTATATACAATGAGTTCACAACTCCCCTAGCATAATAAGATGGCAATTATAAGTCTAAACCCAATATAAAATGCAGAAATTGACATATAATGCCAGTGTTACAAATATCGGTGATTGGTAGCTCAGTCAGCCGAGGAGTAGGGATTAATCAATTAATCAAAGATTAACTAAATTAATCGGTCAATAATTTACTTAAATAAACATATAAAATATGCTATGAAATATAAAAATCTTATAAATAGTCAAATACAAGTAAATGATGATACTTGGGACCCATGAGTAGATGGGCATTCAAGCTCAAGTAGTTAAAAGAAGAGGTGTGTGCTGCGTTAGAGGAGACACCTCCTTTCCACTTCCAGGAAAATATCCAGACGTCAGTCACTCTTGCGGAAATGGCCAGTATTGTAGCCAAAGCTACAACCCCTTGTGCAGGAGGTACAACCAAAGTCCTCGGTACCAAAGGGGGTGATACCATGATTCTAGAGTGGGGATGGCATCGGCAGACCATAGCAGGGGTGGCGCCAAGTCGCCAACGGACCAAAGTGTTGCATGTTGCAGAAATACATATGTTGTGTTGGATTTGTGGGCACACAGGAATGGATCAAGTCTGGAACAACGATATACATGATAACTTGATAAGCTTGAAGAAAAGCATGTCCAACACCGGTTGAGAGGGTTTGGACACGTCCAACGAAGAACTCCAAAGGAAACCATGCATAGTGTAATCCTATGACACGACAATAGTGTGAGGAGAGGCAGGGGCAAACTGAAATTGACTTGGGAGGAGACAATAAAAAGAGACTTGACAAGATGGAATATTCCAAAAGATTTGGGCATTTGGCCTTGAATAGAAGTGCATGGAGAAAATCTATTCATGTGCATAAACCTTGATTAATGGTCCTTGTTGAGTTTCAACTCTAGCCTATCCCAACTTATTTGTGAAATGTTCAACTCCTCCTTTGGCTGCTTCCCATGGATGAACTACAACATGTGACCATGGCAATGCAAAGCCTCTGCATGATAGCTCTGAGATGAGATAAATATTTGCTTCAATCTCACTGCACCACAACAAGCTCCAAATTTACATCCTAGAACTTGTTTTTCAAATTAAGGCCGTAAGGCGAGGCAAGGCGGTGGACTATCGCCTTACCTCCTAAACGGTAAAGTGAAAGGCGTCGCCTTACGTCCATATAAAATATACTAATATAGTATTTATGAAAAATATTAATAGATAAGAGTAGTAAATTTTAAATAGTAATAGCAATATAGCATCATAAAAATAATGATATAATATCAAATTGCAATGTTATCACTTTAGATATCTTACAAAACTAAAAACTATATATATATAGTTAAAATTACAATAACAAACTTGAAATTATGTATAATAATATATTTAAAACTTAGTTCAGCTCATTCATATAATTCTAGTCCAGCCCATTTAAGGCCTAGTTACAAACCCTAAACTCTCTCTCCCGCTCTACTCTCAGCCTCCACAATCCAGCTGCCAGCTCTTCCCCTCTTCTCTCTTCTGCCTCTGCGCCGGACCTCACCACACTCGTGCATGGCTGTGCGCCGCTCACGCTCTGCTCGCACCCGGCCTCTGCGCGCTAGATCTGCACCACGCCAGGTCAATCCACGCACGAGGGCAACATTGGAAGGTAAGGCGTCGGGACGCCCTCACCGAGTGCTCTACTGCTAAAGAGATGCTTTAGCAACGCCTTGATAACTATGAGTTTTACACCTTATCCCTATCACTCTATCAGTTAAGTGATTCATCATTCTAGTCCTTCAGCATCTCCTGTATTCAAATTTCAGATAGTTTATGCTTCAGTTTTACTCCCTATTCCTATCAGTTAAGTGATTCATCAAACACTTATTTGTCCTCCCAAGAGTATATAACTGAATACCATGTTGCATCGCAAAACATTGAATTTGCAATAATCTATTAGTATACAGGGGCAACACATAAGTACATAACATTTCTTTGTTGGCACTCACAGATCATTTCTTGTTGCAGTCCAGTTGAAAATAGTCTGTTCTTTTAGCTTGCAGTAGAGCAACCTTGTAATTTAAAATCAGCACTCTGGTTCAATGTTTGATCGAACTTCAGACAGGAACGAATAAGATTGTAAATATCTTGTCTTGTTTTGTCCTGTTAGAGGAGTGTTAATAGTCTAGAACAAGTACATGTTTCCATAGAATTTTTAGGTTCAGTTAAGGTATGCTTGGCATAAGAATTTGATGTAATGTGGTGGGTTAAAGTATTATTGAGTTGTTCTTAATGCTAAGGACTATTACTTGATTCATTTACAAAAGTTGCAAATGATTATTTCTGATGTGTTGTTGAGTTGGGTGGCCTTGGATGCATAGGGAAGAACAGAAATATGGAGTATGATTTCTAGCTGAATGGTGGTTTGCAAATCAATATATCTGTATATGATTATTAAGATGCTGAAAACTAGCCAAAACTGTAAGCACTGAGTACCTGTAACTAGTACCTTTAACGGAAACAATCACATACTGACATAAACATCAACAAATCACATACCCTTCCTATATCGGACAGAAACTGGCCGAAGGCTATACTCAATAACATCTACAAATGTCAACATACTATATTACATACACCCACAAACGAAATATATCATTAGCTTAACAAATGAACAAACAATCCAGTCGAACTCAATGAAAATCCGTGATTCAACTGTGAAAAGTACTACAGGAGGATGTGCAGTATTCACCGTCATGGTCCCGGATGGTGGCGTAGCGGCTGTTGGCGAGTGGGCACGAGCTCCTGTTGCATATGCCTGTAACGTTGTAGGGGTTCCGGCAGAAAATCCCTGTTGTGATCCTGTGCAAAACGCCCCGCCGCCATCACCGCTTTATCGTCAGAAAGAACACCACAAGAAATCGAAACAAAAGATGACGACATTGGAGGGCTATTGCTCACGTACTTGGCCATGAAGCTGCAGTGGTTGTGCCGGATGCAGTGCCATATCACGTCGTCGCTCATATCTAATGCCGCTGCTCGGCGCTAGCACCTGTTGCTTTGTGGTAGCGGCGGGAACAGAGAATGGCCACGACAGGAACGCTGGCGAGGGGATAGCCGCCGGAGGGAGCCGGTGCGACACGGCCCGGCCGTCGAGCCGGATAACGAGCTGTTTGGAGATGGAGGCCGGCTAGGGTTTTGAACTGGCGGCGAGGTTTAGGGATTGCCGCGCGGGGCCGCGGGGGCAGAGTAAATGCGGCGGTGGCCGCGGAAGGGAGGAGAGGAACGAAGCTATGGGCCGGCCTAGATTGGGCCCTCTTTGCTATATTTTTATTTTTTATTCTATTTTTATTTTAATTTAAAAAATATACGGCGATTAATATAGAGAGATATAAATATAAATATAGATACACACATCTTTGTACCCCGATAGATCATGCATATCTATCATCTGCTACAACCTCCTCTCCCCTCTTCGCTACAGCTATTGAGTATCAGTAAGGTGACGATAAAGATAACACTAAACACTAGAGGTGTCGAAAGTAGTGGTGCCGCTGGTGGTGTCGGGACGGAGGAAGTGAAGGCATTGGTGACAGTAGTGCTAGGGGCGATAGAGGCGACAAAGCAATCAACGTCTAGAACAATGTAGGCATGGGTAGCGTTAGCGTTAGGGTGGTAGAGGCATGTGTGTCATCGGTTGTTAGTAATATGCCCTACATATAACATTAAGATGGTATTATCACATACTATGTTTATGTTTATGAGTAAATGAATAAAGTGTTATTCTATTCCATGGAATAAATATCATTATTGTTGACTAAACGAGTATGTGACTCATTCATGAGACTCTTTGTATGATATTTCATGATTTCTAAATAATCTCTAATCATATATCGTCTATGGGATGAATATGATTCCAAGATCAACATAACATAAGTATTGAT
Organism: Zizania palustris; assembly: GCA_019279435.1. NCBI lineage: Eukaryota > Viridiplantae > Streptophyta > Magnoliopsida > Poales > Poaceae > Zizania > Zizania palustris. The sequence continues at coordinate 30,417,723 of JAAALK010000283.1, forward strand.
GGATGATCTATATGTCTCATGGATTATGGTATACCAAGATACTAAATTAATAATATAGACACATGTTAGAGACACTGCTAAGATTCAATATACCATTATTTAGTACAAAGTCATTTAACCTAAGGTCATCTTAGCTCCTAACATGTGTAACAACTCATTTAGGGACTACCAAATAGTACCCTTATTATGTAATAGGATAGTTATAAAGGTAATCTTCGTTTGCTATAAAATATGTAGTGGAATGTGAATGATTGAGGTGAGATTTGCCCTCTTAGTTAATAGAAAAGATATATTTGGGTCCTCCATGTAATGGATTGTAAAAGTTTATGACCACTAACGGAATACCCAAATTCACCGAGTGCTCAAATCTTTGCCGAGTGTATTATTTCGGGCACTCGGCAAAATATAAACACTCGGCGAATCAATTGTTTGCTGAGTGTTTTTTTAGAATACACTCGACAAAAATCGGTACTAACGGACGTCTTGACGATGTGCTTGTGCAGGCAAAAAAAAATTGGGGGAGGGGGGTTTCGAGTGCTTTTCAAAAAACACTCAGCAAAGACAATGGGTTTGTCGAGTGCTTTTCAAAAAAACACTCGGCAAAACCAATATTTTTTTTGCGTGTAAATTTTGTTTCGATCCCATGTGATATTTCCTATTTTGTTTTATCTTGAAATTTTTTTCTACACTTGAAATACAACATATGATTTTCTAGGATTTAAATTTAAATAGGTGAAATTTGAACTACAAGTACCTAAAATAATGAACTAAAAATTATATAAAAATCATATTCATATTTCTTAGTATATTTTGAGTTCTTATGCACTAAATTGAAATAAAGTTAAAAAACTAGGTTGCAACACTAGATCAACATTATAGAGCTTACTAGTTTTTATTATAAAAAAATCAAATGAAGTCTGAAAAATATGAGACTTGTTATGATGTTATAATATGATATTTAGATATTGTTATAAAAAATTAAAAATATTTCGATAAAGTTGTGACGTAAGATGTTAAGAAACCGAATATTATCTCACGAGTAATTAAGGATTAGAGAAGAGATATGATAGGTTTGAAAGCAAATAAATGGTTAATTTTTTTTGAACTTGAAACTTGTGTACAATCAAAATACAATATACCTTATATAATATAAAAATTTAGTATTTTTCTGGATCAGTTTACTATTTTTCATTCATTAAAGGTATTTCTAGGATTAAAATAAAAATAGGTCAAATTTAAACTGTAAGTGCATGAAATAATAAAAAATATAAACAAAATCATATTCATGTTTTTAAAGCCTATGTTTAGTTCTTATCCACTAAATTAAAAGAAATTTTGAATAATATTGGTTTCGCCACTCTATCGACAACATGAAACTTAATTGTTTTTTAATTCTAAAAAATCAAATAAAATCTAAAAAATATTATACTTGCTATGGTGTTATTATATGATATGAAGATATTGTGATAAAAAATTAAAAATGTTTTTATAAAGTTATCACGTAGAGTGTTTATAACTCGGATATTTTGAGAGGGGAATTAGGGTTTAGAGAAGAAATGAGATATACTTGAAAACAAATTGATAGTTAAATATTTATTTGAACTTTAAACTTTTTATATAATAAAAATACAACATATTATCCTATGATTTTTTTGGGTGTTTTTCTAGATCAGTTAGCTATTTTTAATTCATTAATTGTATTTCTCGAATTTAAATTGAAACATGTCAAATTTAAACTACAAAGAGTATGAAATAATAAACTAAGTTATCGAAAAAAAGCATATTCATGTTTTTAGTCTATTTTTATGTATTACCCACTACTGTTTCGTAAAATTTGTGAAAGAAAAGAACAAAAACTAATTTCACAAAATTTTAAAAAATGTTTGCCGAATGCCAAATTTGAGGCACAAAATATTTGTCGAATGCAACACTCGACAAACAAAACTTTCGCATCCCGCCAACTTTCCCCCCAAATTTTCGCACGTCCCGTGCCAAAATTTCAACTTTCGCCAATAAAACTCCCTCCTACTCTCTCTTCTAAAGCACACTATCTCCCCCAACAGCAAAGTCGTTGTTGCCCCCTCTCTCACTGGCATCGCCCTCCGCCGGCCGAGGACACTCTGCCACGACGTCCCCTCTCTCGTCGCCATCGCCCTCCGTTGGTCAAGGTCCCTCCGCCGCGCCATCCCCACCGTTGTCACCGTCCCCTCCGTCATGTTCCCCTTCGCCACCTCGCCCCCTCCTCCACGCCTGCTCGCCGCGTCGTGTAACGGTGACCCGCAGCGCCCATCCATCGGCCGCTCTGCCCTAAGTCGTGGCATGTTGCACTTGGGCTATGTCCTGCCGCACCACCCCCCCTGCGATGTGTTACACCCACTAGGTGTTTGATCAAATGTGCCATTGGGAGCAGTTCAACGTCGAGCTGTATTTTTTTTATTTTCTATTTTTTTATTTGCCGAGTGTAAAATTTAAACATTCGGTAAACATTCCATCACGTTTGTTTGCGCACCGTGAAGTTACTTTTCTTCGCCGAGTGTTTGTGTGGCGCTCGGTAAAGGATTCGTCGAGTGCCCGACAAAAACACTCGACAAACACTTATTCTCCTGGATCATGCCAAGATAATTGAAGAATCAATTAAAAGTTAATCTAGTACAAGATCGAGCGAATGCTTGAGCTGTTGAAAAGATGACACAAGTATCACTTTAGCTTGGTGATGTCATGAGATAAAGGAAGTTCAGACGATATGACTATTATATATATATATAGATACTTTGGTATCAATATATTTTAGTAGGGGCGACTGTTGATGAGTAGACCAAACCGACGTTTTAGTGAGGATTGCACATTTATTAATGAGTCGAGATAACTTATTCAAATAAGATTTGGATATGGCTTAATTCAAATAGAGATCTGAGCCAACTCGGATGGAGATTCGAATATCTTCTTAGGGCTAGTGTGATAAAGCTCTAGATCTTAAAATCCATGTTAGAGCTTTGGATCATATATGATTTGGAGTAGGTCAAAAGTATTTGGTTGAGCTGAGTTGCTCCAAAAACTAGCTTCAGGTTTGAGGGAAGGTTTGAGGGGGAGATGCGTGTGGGGTAATTCAGTGGCATTTGCAGGTAATTTTCACACTTTTTCTAGAGTGGAGGAGCTAAAGGTTGAATTTGCCTAAACCCAACTTTATCTCCCTAGTGCATTTTTTGAAGCGCTCTGGTTCGGATTCAAAACCTCACAAATGTGTTTGGCTTAGCTCCATCTCAACAGAATAAAGAAACTAGAGCTAGAGTCCTGCCAAACACAACCTTAAGTTAGTGAATGATATATATATGGAGATTTTTATGGTGCTCCTAAAGATCTGTGAATCGTTGATTGTATTTCATCCAATGGTTCAGATTTGATTAGAGTGACTTATTACCTTCTAGGAGGTAATAGGTCATATCTCCTTCCATTTAAAATCATGCATGCATAAGGAAGTTGATATATTTCCTTTTTTTCAGTTCGTCTTCCATTTAAAATCATGCGCACATCAGACATTATTTGATATGTTTCCGTTTATAACATGCAATATCATTCACTTTTCTATTTTTCACGTAATCAGATAATACTGTGAAATTATGACCGTTTGATTTTTTAAAATTTGTGTACATATGTTTGACGCATAATATGAGTTAGAAAATTTTAATTTAATATATATTCTTGTAATAGATATACATTAATATAGCTATCTTTTTCCTCGGTTCCCAATCCCTTGTAGACTGACATGTACGGATAAAAATAGAGTAGGAAAGAATTGACTATCTGTGCATTCACAAGGAGCAAAGTATCACTATCAGAAAAAAAAAATAATAGATCATCCAAAAATTTTCAGAGCTAATTAAATCTATTTTTTTTAAAAAAAACTTGAATTTAAAGCTACAACAAATAGAGGTCTTGGAAGTTATTCAGGGATCATCAAAATTTTAAATTATTATTGTCTTGGAAGTTATTCAGGGATCATCAAAATTTTAAATTATTACTAGATCAAAATCTTAAATTATTAATAGTTTAATAACTAGTACTAGCTGTATCTATTACCAGCTTTTACCATATAATGACCTGGCCTTCACCAAAGCAAGTACGGAGGGAATAAGAAATGTGGGAGTAAATAAGGCAACTACGGAGAAAAGGCAGAGAGAGAGGAGAGAGAAGGACACTGACTATAGCCGGTAAAAGACATTAAGAATTAAATTTATTTTTGTTAATTTAATAAAATCAAGGACTGAGATTTATCTTACCTCTTACCTCCTAAGTAGGATAGTGGAGCACCGTAAAGGCCCCCATATATATATATATATATATATATATATATATATGTGTGTGTGTGTATGCTGATACAATAATGGAAAAATGTTGGACACTCTTCCAAATACAGATCTATAATATTACATATAATATAGTAAAAGCTCATAAAAGGGATACACACGGCGTTCCTGTGAGCAAAATAATAGAGAAATGTTCCCTAAACTAGGCACAACCTAGAAAACCCATATATATCCACACTTACATGGACTTGCACATTTCATACTTGTATGAATAGCACAGTACCTAGCAGTAGTGATGGTTTCTTCTCTTATAGAACATCATTTGCCACAGATTTTTCGTCTCTAGAATTCTCTTCTTCACCGAGGAGATGCCTTGATAAATCTGATACATTTCCTCGGTTGCTCCTAGTGCTCTTCGTCTCCTCATTCTTGCCCCACAGCACAAAGTAGAGGCCAAACACTATAAGGACAGCTCCTATGATCCTGGTAATTGTAAATGAAAAAACAATCAAGCTTAATTAGCTCCAACAATTGAAACAGACAAGGTAAAGCATGCATGCAATTTGTAGATTGATCGTATACGAGCCTGCTGAATGTTCATCTATCATTCATGCATGCATTCTGTATGCATGAAATGTTTCTGGTGTTGATTCTAGTTTTTGCTCTTACCCTCCTGTGTACAGTTGATCGCCAAGAATGGCAGCGGCCATAATTGCCACCATGACAGTTTGCACTGGCTGGAAGATAGCAGTGAAGAGAGCACCGCCCCTGTCAATGCACCAGGTCTGAAGACACAATGCAACGCCTGAAGCCACTAGACCCTGGAGATAGACAGATAAATTCAGTGGACAAAGTTATGAAACCTTGGCAGAGTGGGATAAGGCGACAAAACACAAACAAGAAGTAGGCATAAGCTGACTCATCACCACAGAGACGTCACCTGTCAAGCCACGTATGCGCAGAGAAGGTCAAATGCGTGGTTGAACCAGATTGGATCACTTACACAAGTTTAGATGCTCTAATCTACATTTTCTAAGTTCGTTGATCTATTTGACACCTCAACGCAAGTTTACGACGCAAGTTTATGGACCGGCTATGTATTTTACTCAATATAAAAATATCGACAAACGTTATGGAAGCAGGATTGGGTGGGAGAAATTTACAGCGTAGAGGATTGTGAAGAGCTCTTCTTTAGAGTGAAGCTTCCACTTGCCAGTATCATTCTCCCAGAACGCTGCAATGGCCAAGAGCTGGACCAGCCCAAATGCCAGAGAGAGAGTAAGCACCGACAACCTGGCAGGGTATTTCTTCAAGACTGGGGCCTATATATCATATATACCAACAGAGAACACATTTCATCAACACATATATAATAATGTAGCAGGAAACATATACAGCTAATAAGTGCCAATAATTATGTTGAGTTCTGAGGAGAAGTAGACACCTGAAGTACCATCCATCCTGACCAGGCAAAGCAGTTGCCAAGGAGGAAGAGGCAACCCACAGTCCAATTCAAGACTAGGTTCTGAGACACAATGCTGGCTCCTAACATATGGCCTGATGGCTTAAAGTTCAGCAGTGGTATCCCTTTGTAGAGAGTGATGACAGTAGCTCCCCCTATGCTTACCACTGTGCCTATCACTTTTGCCATCCCATACCTCTTGTTTATGTTTACATCCTCAAGCCTGTTAAGTTAACCAGAGAAAGAAATTAAGAGTAGAGACAACAGGTTATCACACACATACAGAAGCTTATGATATACCCAATAATTAACTACTTGCTGTTATTGTTAGTAATAGAACCTTTTTTACATAAACAACTTTTTTCAAAGAGTAGTAAAATTTATTTTTTTAAGATAATGGATAATGAACAATCTAGATTATATATAGTGGCATTATTGCTGGCTTACCTCAGACAAGCAGCCAGGGCAAAAGTTATTGCTGGCACAGTATTTTGGATGGCAGAAGCATAGGTTGGAGACAGGTAATGCAAACCAAGAAGATAGAACCCCTGGTTGCATGTTATCCTGACAAGACAAGCATATGGGCATTATATATAACAATGTCAATAAACCTGTTTTATATATATTTAGATACATAGAGTGTGCTGTGTGCATCCAACTTACCCAATGAATGCTAGAAGGAAGAACTGGATCAGCAGAGAGAAGGTGAGGGGTGGTCTGTTTTTCCTGCAGGTGTTAAGGAGTATGAAAGAAATGTTTATTTCTACAGCAGCAGTAGATGACTCCCTTTAAAATCTTACTAAGGGCATCTCCAATGCAATGACTAGGATGGTTTCTATAGCATTAAATAGTAGTCCACATAGACAAAAATCTGATGTGGCATAAGAGTTAATGAGGAAAGAGGAGAAAAGTTGAGGAAATGGTTTCTCATGCAAGAAATGGTTTTTATCACTAATACCAATGATGAAGAAACCACTCTACATGCATTGGGAGAGTGTAGTAGTTTCTATAGATGTGGTCCACTTATTTATGATTGGGCAAAAAAGGGAAAAATAAATAGAGACAAGAAATCATGCATTGTGAGAGTAAGTTTCTATCAGTAGTTTTTTAGTGACATGGCATGTATAAAAACTACTAGATGGTTTCTTGGTTGAGAATGCCCTAACAGTTTTGCTCAAAAGTTGAGTTCGTTCCATGCATGCGTGCATGCATGAACAGCGTCAATGAATTGAATTCAAGAAGCATATATGTGTGTGTGTGATCGATGTGAGCTCACTTTTCAAGGAAGTATGCAAAAGGTGCGATCAATGCCAAGGCGATGCAGTTCCGGTAGACGGTGAAGACGATATTGCTAATGCCCATGTTGAGGGCTGCCCTAGACACCACATGGAACCCTGCCAGGCAGCACTGCAGCGACAGCACCCCCAGCAGCAGCTTCATCTTCTCCGGGACGCCCCCCACCATTCCCATGGCTTGTTCCCCTCCTAATAAGAAGCTTGACTCCTAGCTTAGATAGCTCACTTCTATGTGCAATTAATGAACTTAACGTCTCTTCTTCTTGTTTGTTGTTGTTGCTCCCCTTGGTTAAGTTGTACCTTATATAGCAGCTAGCTAGATAACTGTTCTCATCGATCTGCACTATTATTATTATTATATAGGTTCAGTTAGACTAATTAGAGGGTGTTGTGTTCTTGTGTCAGATAAAATAATAAGGCAACTGATCGAAATAAAAGCTGATGAAGCTAGCCAATGCATGGAGCTGATCGAGGAGAAACATGCATGAACCAACAGACTAGATTAATTAAGCACAAGAGATACATTTCGGCTTCCTGAGCTACTAGCAGAACTAGTACAAGTTGATCCAAGCATTATGCAAATGCCATGTGTTGCAGGGGACACTACAGCCTACAGGCCGGCCCCTGTTGCCAATATAAAATCATCCACATGATCATATATAGGAGCATGCTACGTACGTACTATACTTCCAGTCTTTCGATCACCCCCAACATGGCGAGATATATATGTAGGGCACTAACCACATGCATATGCAGCAGCTAGTAGCAACTAACTAACCATGCAGTGTGCACTAGGCCTGAGCTAACGAATAACGATGATATGATGCATGGCATCAACAACAACTAACATATATGCTGTCGGACTCAAGGACAAATAATAACTGTATGTACTGGCCTCACACAGTCCCATATGAAATTTTATCAGCCTTCTTGATATATATGGTTTTTAATACTTGATGATGCTGTACTCTCTTTTTTTATCACGTCAACGTTCTGATCGATGTATTTTTCTCAAAAAAGTGTTTGGGATTCGGTAATGAGGTCGAAAGGTTGTAATTTTTCCCCCGAGCACTAAAACACAGAGGATAATACATGAATGTTACACCTTAGAGACACCTTAGAGTGTACTGAATTCAAACTTGATTTAATCTAGCTTGGCTCGTATAATTTTTGTTGAAAAAGGTCATATATATGGCCTCCTCCGATTTTGTTTGAAAGTCATATGATTTTTTATATGAGAAAGGCTATAAAGATTTGACTTTGATTATAAAGTGATGTGATATGAGTACTTTATAGGAGGTCATTCATCTCAACACCGCTACTCTTACATGAGTAAGCTCAATATTAAAATTTTTATAGAATCTGATACCAACTTATTCATATCCCTTTCACAACTTTTTTTACTCAATAAAATTGAAGTTTTTACATTGCCAAAAGTTGGACATGTACCCTAGCTCATATATGCATCTTAATTATCTTATATTATATAACGAGAGAATCTGATACTGGAATTAATGTAACTCGATCTCATGGCATAAATTATGTGTGACCATCATACCATGTGCATCAATCAGGTCTTGTCTTCTCTTGCATTGCAGAAATTTGGTCAAAATGGCCAACACAGTGAGCTAAGACCACATGGTATTCGATTCCTAACCCATCAACTGATGATCAACATGAAGAGAACCTAACAGGCCTCAATAAGAGCATATGACATAATGATATTTGTGATTGATTCCATCTGCCATGCATGCATTCAGATGACCTGGTATGTAGGGGGTGCGCACCAGGAACAACTAACATTCAGCAAAAGATTCACTTGCATTGTTTTCAAAGCCCCGTTGACAGTACAAACAACTTTATATATATATATATATATATATATATATATGATTGGCCAGTCCAATGATTAATGCTCTCCATTATGCAAATTAAACCAACGATAGATGAAATGGTTTCCTTAGAAATTGTACCCAAATTAAAATCTCCTCCCACAATCAACAATTTCAGATTTTGTAAATTTTATTAAAAGTTAGCTATATAGACATTGCTAACGATCTCGTCATGGATGCGAGTCGATCACTGGCCAAGCTCGATGATTCACTAGGCGTTCGTTTGGTCAGATGGATTTCTCTGGATGGAATATGGTCATCTTATCCAGTCTGCTGTTTAATTAGAGGACGAACGTGGATGGAATGACCACCGAGGGGATTATTCCTTCGATATGTTGGATGGAAAGATTCTAGTAATTTTTTGGATAAGCTCATTATATTTAATATTGGATGAGATGACGTGTCGTCTCCTGATTGATTATTATGCATTTATTTTTTCGTTTATAAATATTCAAATGATTTTAACTCTCAAATAATTTATCCAATTTATGATCTAATTAAATCGTTGTATTGATTATAGTTTAATTTATAAAATAAGATTTCATAGGATTACATTTTTGTGAAAAATATATATTTGACAAGTAGGTCCTACTAAATTTAAGCTTATGTCATCCAAGTTACATACACCTAACTAAACAAAAAATTGTGTTATCATATTTATCCAACCAAACAACTCACATATATCGTCTCATCTCTAAATTTATTAATGAAATATCCTATCTGCTCCTGATATGTAGCCAATAGAACAACATGTATGCACGGCCGCCCGAAAACCATTGCCGCGCTTGAGGTCGCCACCGGTCACCGGAGAACATTTCATCGATCGTGTAGTTAATTGCAGCCGCAACCGAGCCGCCGTTCGGCGCCGGCGCCGGCGAACAGAGCCGGCGGGCGTCCTCGGCCGATCCCCTATTCAGTGCCACTGACGAGTGGCCCCCACAAGGCGAGTAGGGCAGTAAGGACCAAAATGTGAATGCTTGAAGTTTGAGGTATCACATAAGAAGATCGCTAGATTATGACAAGTGGGACCGATGACCTTTTTTTTAAAAAAAATATAAATAAGTATAAAGACTTTGCAGTAAAGATAAGGATGTGGGAGGATATATTTGTAATATTATAAAACTCGTGGTACTCTTTTGCAAAAGTTCAATAAGAGCCTCACAGACATGTTGGTCCCACTATTAAAGAAATAAAAAACATATATAATGAAATGCTTAATGGAAAGAATTAGATTAAATAATAATTTTTCAATTGAAAAAGGCTAAAGTTTAATCAAAATTTTGTACCAAATTCATTTTAGCTCCAAATAGGATGAAACCAGTTTTGTTGTTTTTACAAAAGTTTGCTATACAACTCCGCCTATGTTGTCTCAGCATATGTTGGTGCAGCATAACCTGGTCCCAAGTCCAGGTACAAGGAGGAGGGTTGCGTTAGGCGTGGCGAGCCAGCTATAAAAAAACTTCGCCACTCAAATGGAAATGAAACCCAATAAAAAACCGTTGGGGCGTAACCCTCTTAGCGACGCGCCATATCGGAACCCGGGTATGGTGTTAAATGGGCAAGGGCCGGGCCGCCACCCCCTTGGTGGCACACCGTGTCATGATCTGGATGCGGTGTCAAGTGAGCAAGGATCGGGTCGTCGCTTCCTTAGTGACGTGCTACATCGGCGCCCGGGTGTAGTGACAAATGTGCAAGGGTCTTCGCATCTGTCTCAACGGGTGCGAGGGGTAAGGAAGCTAGTTGAGCCGACTAGGATCCGTGTAGGTAGTTGGAACGTAGGGTCCCTTACAGGTAAGATAAGAGAGTTAGTCGATGCAGCGAGCAGGAGGCGTGTTAATATCCTATGTGTCCAGGAGACAAAATGGAAGGGGCAAAAAGCGAAGGAGGTGGAGAACACTGGTTTCAAGCTTTGGTACTCAAGAACAGTGGCAAACAAAAATAGAGTAGGTATCCTGATTGATAAGAGCCTTAAGGATGGAGTGGTGGATGTCAAAAGACAGAGAGATAGGATTATCTTAGTCAAACTAGTTTTGGGGATGTGGTCTTGAACATAATAAGTGCATATGCCCCTCAGGTTGGTCTCAGTGAGAGCGAGAAGAGAAAGTTCTGGGAAGACTTAGATAGCATGGTCAGAGCAGTACCAACCAATGAGAAGCTTTTCATAGGAGGAGATCTCAATGGTCATGTAGGTTCAACAAAGGCAGGTTATGAGCTGGCTCATGGAGGTTTCGGGTATGGTAGTAGGAATCAAGAAGGAGAGGATATTTTGGACTTCGCTGTAGCCTACAACCTAGTGATAGCCAACACTTTCTTCAGAAAGAGAGATTCTCATTTGGTGACTTTTAGTAGTGGCCATCGTTCGAGCTAGATCGACTTTGTTCTCACTAGGAGAGAAGATAAACAAGCATGTTTGGATTGTAAGGTTGTAAGGTGATACCTGGAGAGAGTGTTGTGCCCCAACATAATCTTGTGGTGGCTGACTTTCGTTTTCGGATCCGTACCCATAGGGATAAACAAGCCAAAATTGCGAGGACGAAGTGGTGGAAACTCAAAGGGGAGACATCCGAAGTTTTTAAGGAAAGAGTTTCTGTGGAGGGCGCTTGGCCCGAAGAAGAAGATGCAAACAACATGTGGGTGAAGATGGCAACTTGTATTAGGAAGGTGGCGTCAGAAGTGTTTGGAGTGACCAAAGGGAGCAGAGGTGAACCTAAAGATACTTGGTGGTGGACCGAGGATGTTCAAAAGACAATAAAAGAGAAGAAAGAATGTTACAGGAGCTTGTTCCATGACAGGAGCGCGGTCAACATAGAGAGGTATAAGGTAGCAAAGAAGACTGCTAAGCGAGCTGTGAGTGAGGCAAAGGGTCGAGCCTATGATGATTTTTACCGAAGACTAAGTACAAAAGAAGGGGAAAAGAATGTCTACAAGATGGCTAGGATTCGGGAAAGGAAGACAAGGGACCTCAACCAAGTTAAATACATTAAAGATGAGATGAATCAACTCTTGGTGAAAGGACAAGACATCAAACAGAGGTGGCAGAGGTATTTTGACAATCTTTTCAATGGTGAGAATGAGAATATGGACACCCAATTGGATGACTCCTTTGATGATTTAAATAGATGCTTTGTAAGCAGGATCCAAGAGTCAGAGGTCAAAGAAGCTTTAAAGAGGATGAAAGGGGGCAAGGCGATGGGTCCGGATGGTATCCCAATAGAGGTGTGGAAATGCCTTGGGGATATTGCCATCGTTTGGCTAACCAAGTTGTTCAACCATATTTTTCGATCAAACAAGATGCCCGATGAGTGGAGGAGGAGTACATTAGTACCAATCTTCAAGAACAAGGGAGATATTCAAAGTTGTACCAACTATCGAGGGATTAAGTTCATGAGCCACACTATGAAGCTTTGGGAGAGAGTTATTGAGCATCGCCTAAGAGGAATGACTCATATCACCATGAACCAATTTGGATTCATGCCTGGAAAGTCAACCATGGAAGCAATTTTTTTAATAAGACAAGTCATGGAGCGGTATAAGGAGCAGAAGAAGGACTTGCACATGGTTTTTATCGACTTGGAAAAGGCCTATGATAAAATACCTAGGAATCTCATATGGTGGGCATTGGATAAGCATAAAGTCCCAACAAAGTATGTTACGCTCATTAAGGACATGTATGACAAGGTTGTGACTAGTGTCCGAACAACTGATGGTGATACAAATGTTTTCCCGATTAACATAGGACTACATCAAGGTTCAGCTTTGAGCCCTTACCTATTTGCCTTAGTGATAGATGAGGTCACGAGGGATATACAAGGAGATATTCCTTGGTGTATGCTTTTCGCTGACGATGTAGTTCTAGTAGATGAAAGCCGGGAAGGAGTAAATAGAAAGCTATAGTCAAAAGGATTTAGAATTAGCAGGACCAAAACCGAGTATATGAGATGTGACTTTGGTACTACAATTAGTGAGGATGGAGACGTAAGCTTGAGAGGCCAAGTAGTACCAAAGAAGGACACCTTCCGTTATTTGGGATCGATGCTTCAGAGAGATGGTGATATTGATGAAGATGTTAGCCATAGGATCAAAGCGGGGTGGATGAAATGGCGTCAAGCATCGGGAGTCCTATGTGACAAGAGAGTGCCACAGAAGTTGAAAGGCAAGTTCTACAGGACGGCGATTAGGCCTGCTATGTTATATGGGGCTGAGTGTTGGCCTACTAAGAGGCGGCATATCCAACAACTATGTGTCACAGAGATGCGTATGTTGCGTTGGATATGTGGGCACATAAGATTGGACCGAGTGAGAAACGATGACATACGCGATCGGCTAGGAGTAGCGCCAATTGAAGAAAAACTTATGCAACACCGGTTGAGATGGTTTGGGCATGTCCACCGGAGACCCCCAGAGGCACCGGTGCACAGAGGTATCATAAGACGGGTCAATAATGTGAAGAGAGGTAGAGGGCAACCAAACTTGACATGGGAGGAGGCAATCAAAAGAGACTTGAAGGAATGGAATATCCCAAAGGAGTTGTGTTTGGATAGAAGGGCTTGGAAAGAAGCTATCCACGTGCCCGAACCGTGATTAGGCCTTTTCCCTTTTAGCACTACAACAATCCAGGAAACTTCCGTCGGCCAAAGCCGACGGAAGTTAGCCCTTTTCCGACAGAAGAAGTTAACTTCCGTCGGCAAAAGGCTAACTTCCGTCGGCATTTGGCCGACGGAAGCGGGTAGACGGTAGTTAGACAACTTCCGTCGGTGGCCGACGGAAGTTAGCTAACTTCCGTCGGCCAACCTAGCCGACGAAAGTTACCAGGAAATCGGTAACTTCCGTCGACTAAATCCTAGCCGACGAAAATTATTTTTTTTCTTTTTTCTTTTTTCTGTCGACGGGTCAATAAGTTCCGTCGGCTAATGTTGGTCGACGGAAGTTAACTAAAAATCCAAAAAAAAAAGAAAATTTATAAAATGACTACCGAGCCAAAGTTTCAGTCTCCCACCTAATTCCTACATATTCAATCAGATTTGCTTTCAGATATAGCAATAAATATGCATACAATACAACATCATAAGTTAAGTATTATAAGTACAACACCAAACCAGGGCAACTAATGTAATCTTCCTCTGGCATGCAAAAGAGCCTGAATAAGGACCATACAAGATGAATCAGTTAACAGGAACAGTCAATATTGTCATATGTATAATAAATACCTCCACATGCATTTGTATTTTTGCTTGAAACAATGATCTGATTAATGAACTCATTAAAAATACATACATTTGAAAGTCTAAAACTTTCAGAATTGCTTCATGGGCCCTCTGGTCCAGAGGCTGTAAATAGGATCATTCATCTCTAAAGCGTAAATAGTAAAGACAAATAAGGAAATGTTAAACAAAACATACAAAAGATAGTCACAAGCATTATATTTGGTCATCTATTGAAGTCATGTACATTTTTCTCTTTTAAGTGAAATTACTTGAAGACATATTACAAGACAACCCCATTCCATTTCAAGCTCATCCACATTAGTTGCAGCAAGAATGATCACATTTTTGCTTTTGAAGCACATAAAACAACAGCTGTTACCAGAATTAGTATGAAATGATAATCTAAACAAGATCACATAAACCTACCTTACACTTACATGAATCATGAGTATCCACTAACATGCCTCAATCAACTATCATAGTAAGCAACTCATTCAACAGTGATCCATAGCAGCGAAGCATTTGTGAACTGACAGAGTTTAATCTAGTTTGTCCTTTTTAATCAGAACCACCAAAAGGCCAGGCCTTCACATGTGGCTAAGCTGGGGAAGGATCCATGGGATCGGGGAATTAAGGACATCTTATCTAATTTTCTATTAGTTGGAAAAGTGGAAAATATCAATCAGATATTGTTGGGTAGCCGCACTCCTACATTACAGGGTATCCTTGCCATTGTTTGCCAGTTTGGCATCAAGAAATAACCAAAAAAACATTTCTCTATCCATACCATGCCAGAGGTGCATCTCATATACCAGCTGACCAGCATCACATCCCCAGTGCTTAACAAATTATTGAAAGGGATAGCCAAATACACAATGCTAATCCATTTTTCTTAAAATGAACCCAACTGTTGAGAGAAAAATTTGTGGCATGAGGTTCACAGTTAGTGTGATGCTAGAGTGCTAGACCATGTTAGATTCTAAAACTCTCTTCTTTCATGGAGGTAATTTGACAGCCAACAAACTGACATATATATTTGGGATTGGCAATAGCTTATCTAGGGGAATCTCAATTCTCAAACTCATGAACACAACAGATAATTGTTTTCAAGTGGTGAAACTAGCTCTCCAAGGCTAACCTCATGTGCTCAGTGTTCCAAAGTCAGGTCACAAAGCTCTCACATTCACATAAACACATCCCCTATTCAGCATCCAAATCCTGATAGTTTCTTGGCGATCTCGCCTAAATAACTCGTCTACTCGCTTCTGAACGCGGATCCGACGACTGACATGTACGCATCCTAACCTGAGAGCCATCCAAGGTAACATCCCTCAGGTCAATGACGCAGGACCTCTTGAAGAGCACGGCGACGGCCGCCGGGTCGAGGTGCTGGTCGACGGTGAGCGCGATAGCGCCTCCTATGCGGACGGTGCGCTCAGCATCCGCAGCGATCCGGGACGGAAAGAGGGCGCCGGAGACCCCCGCGGGGTCGTCGGAGAAGACTAGGTCGAATGAGCCGTCCGAGAAAGGGAGGTGGTGGGGGTCAGCGCGGTCGATCCCGGTGACGTCACGGACCCCTCGGCGTGGAGCACGTCGACGGCATGGCCGGCGCCGGCGGCCAGACAGAGGACACGGGAGGAGCCCGCCAGAAGGCAGAGGCCGTGGAGCGGGGGGAACGCGGAGGAGGCAAGGGCCACGGACCGGCGGCGCCAGCGCGCGGTGGAACGGAGAGAGGTGCGGAGGTGGTGGTGGAGACGGAGGTGGTGGTGGGGTGGCGGGCGGCGAGCGGCGAGCGGAGGACGGAGAGAGGTGCGGAGGCGGCGGGCGAGCGGAAAAACCTAGGTGCAGTGGGGAAAAACATCCCTCAGGTGTGGTGGGGGGTGGGGGGGGCGGGCGGGCTGGAAAAGAGGCCACGGAAAAATATCTTCTGTCGGTCGCAGCTAAAGCCGACGGAAGTTAATTAACTTCCGTCGGCCATAGTGAAAGCCGACGGAAGTGAATTAACTTTCGTCGGCTTTTCCGAAAGCCGACGAAAATTAAAATTGCCGACGAAAATTTCCTGTTTTGTTGTAGTGTAGTGTTCTTAAAAGCTTTTCCCCTCCCCTTTCTCTCTTTCTCTTTTTGGTGACTTCTTGTTGGGTTTCAACTCTAGCCTACCCCAACTTGTTTGGGACTAAAAAACTTTGTTGATGTTGATGTACAAAAGTTTGCTATACAATCTGGTAACCTTCAAAAGTGCAAAACGTTAGCCCAATTAACCGAGAATGTACAATAGCATTTAACCCTCACTTGATTTTTTAAAAAATGGAACTTATATAACTTTAACTATTTTTATAAAAAAACATTTAACCATTTCTATGAAAAACCAACAGCGACGCCATCAAATTAGCTTATTAAACCGATCATTATACATGTTTTAATAATGTATTTATTTCATACTGTAAATGTTAAATGTTAATATATTTTTATATAATTTAGCTAAAGTTAAAGAACTCGAGCGCCCTAGGCACATGCATAATTGCATATACTATAACAGCTTAATTAGCTTGGTGTTAACTTATTGTATATCTAAAATTCTGAAACTACTATATTATGCTTAAATTCTCACATGGGTGGATTGTTTAGGGCTGTTGCAATTGCAACTAAACACACTTCGATCTAAGCGTAAACCAAAGTAAAAAAAGGAATTTTATCTTGTACTAAATTTTAGCCACTAATTACTCTCATCCAACGATTTAAATTAGACAGTACCTTCTAATACCTCTTTGCCTCTATTTCTAATGAAAGGTGGAATTCTAATACTTCCTTGCCTCCATTTCTAATGAAAGGTGGAAAGGTATTCTCGTAAATTCGACTAAAAAATCGGCAGAAACTGAAAGATCCGATCGACGATGTCCTTGCCAACGGCGCGCAGGCACAGTAGGCGGAGCGGTGCGGCAGGCAGAGGGTGGAGCGACGAGCGACTGGGCTGCTGGGAGGGCGGAGCGGAGCGACGGCGCGGTGGACGGTGGGCAGCTGGGCGGGCGATGGGCAGAGCGAAGCGGTGAGTGACGGGCGGCAGGGCTGTCTGGCGGGCGGAGTGGTTAGGAGCTGGCAATGGCGGCGGCTGTCCAATCATGTCCTTATGAAATGAATAGTTAGATTTAGTACCTCAAAAATGATAAAACTCCTAAAAAAACATACAATTACTAGGTTATAGCAGAGAAGATCATCATGCGATCGAGAGAACTGAATGCCAAAAGTCCAAAACTCACTGGAAAAAACTTGTAGCTATATATGTATGCTTTAAGTACAATAGACTGAGAAGAACAGAAGAACTCACATGACATGGTCAGCCAATCAATGCAAAGCGCTGAGAAATCACCTCTCTCTCTCTCTCTATGTCACATCTATATTAGATAGAGTACGTACTAATTACCATATCAGCAAGCAGCCTGGGAATAAATACAATACCTCAGCTCTGATCTGTTTCTATATATATACATCAAATCCCCAATGCATGGTAGATTATATTCCTTAACCGGTTGGATATATAATCGATGAGGAGATGGATTGATATGATTAGTTGGGTATGAGCTTGAAGTGGGGCTTGTCCATGGATGGCGCAGGGTCGTAGCTCCCGTAGTCATTTGTCTTGACGTTGAGCATCCGGGCATGCACTTGTGCCGGGGCTTCCTTGTTCTCCTGGCTCGCTGCTCCCAGCTGCAAATTGTTCCAAGAAATGAAGCAAAATCATTATTTAATTTGTTACAAATTGTTACTAACTAGCTAGAAAATATACCTTTCTCGGCCTTTTGGCTAAGATCAAGTGTTGCATTAAAAAAACTAGCTAGAAAATACTCCCTTTGTTTATTTTTAACGCCGTTGACTTTTATCACAATGTTTGATCATTTGTCTTATTCAAAAACATTTTTAAAATATCACTTGTTTTGTTATAACTTGTAACTTCAATTATAATTCATTTTTTACATATATGTACAAATTTTTTGAATAGGATGAATGGTTAAATGTCGTGATAAAAGTCAATGGTGTCATTTAAAAATGAATGAGGTAGTATTGTTATTTATATAGGAGATCGAGGCTGTCGTCAAAAACAAAACCATTTATAAAAACAAAAATAGCCCTATTTAAAAAAGTCTTCATATGACGTTGGATAGGAACAAAGTTAAATTTGAACTAAAATCTTAATGATATTTACAACTTTACACTACAGGTAAAACTTTTCTCACTCGACATGGTTTAGGGGCCAATATTCACTACAAAATTCGATTGAAAATAGAAAATAATAAACTGTTTGATAATTGTCAGTTATTAGTGTGAGGTTGAATGCATGGTAAGATGGCTTTCAGGTGAAAAAAATACATGACATGCATGTATATATATACGTGGTAGCGTCAGGGGTTTTAGAATATTTTTTTATTTTTACATGAAATTAATTTTCACAACAACAAATTAAATTGATTTCCATAGGTACATGTTCTATTTTCACGTACTATCATAATTTTCAGTTATCCGAGTTACTAAAATTAACACTGGAAATTCTAATAGCTTTTCTCTCGATTTTTACAGTAGTCACAGGCACAAAGAGATAGCTAGCAAGAGCGCGTACCTCTTCTTGCTGACGTACAGAACCTTGATCTACCATGAATCTACGTTGTCTCCCTGGTATCACAGAACAAAACACAAATAAACAAAGATGAAGGCTTCTTGTTGAGTAGTGTCCTCTAGCTAAACCCTCATTCATCACGCGTTCACAGGACCAGTAAAGCAAGATCTCGAGTAGTAAGCAACTAATAAACACAAGCACGTACTGTTCCTAGGTACCTGTAGGTGTACTGCAAAAGCTATCGAGGAAAATTGAAAGCTCGAAGTAATCCAAGGACTGCTAGATCAAGAGCTAGGACTCGTTATTATATTAGCTAGCTAGAGCAAATGGTTTTTACTTGCCACAACATACCTGCCAACGAGCTCGACACCAGCAAGGCGAAGACGAGAGCAAACAAGGCAGCAGATCTCCGCAGAGCCTTCAGCTGCATCCTGATCTCTGAAGAGCTCACGCAATGCATGCATACGCCTCTCAATAACTAACACACACACGCGTAAGGCGTGAGCGTCAGACGAGCGAGGTGAAGAAGAAGAAGAAGCTAGCAAGGGGCCTTATTAGCTTCCTTCCGTTTCCTCTATAAGCAGAGATAACCAAATATATAATACGGCAGCAACCGCTTTGCATCCGACAAATGCAAACCCCACTTCCTCTCAACATATTCCAAGGGATATATCGGAAGGAGGGGTTTAAAATTTTCCCGGGCCAAAAGTGGAGCAGCAGCTCTTTCTGTGTGGAGTTTTCAGGCTGGGGTTGTATTTAATTTCAGCTTGAGCACTTACCAGGTAGTACCTGACAAGTTTGCACAACTTTAAAAAATGGCTTCTTTACAGTAACAAACAGTTCGTTTCTCTTATACCACTTCACGCGAGCACATCACCACATGTTAAGAGTGACAAATTATCAATTTTTTTGGATATTGTGTCTATTGGTCTGATCAGTGACACTGACACAGTTGCTGGCACAAGCATCCCATTTTAAGGGAAGGAAGAACAAGGACGTCGCCACTTTAGGTAGGTTTTTGTTTAACGTCATGACGTAATTAAACAGGGCCATGATAGGATTTTATCTCTGTTTATGTGTGTGTATTTCAGTGTCATCAGATGCTCAAATCCAAGGGTGGGTAAAAGGTCTCGTGACGGCCTTCCTTTCGAAATCCACTACTTACCAACACCCAAAACTGATCTAGGATTCTAGGGTCCCCAAGCAAAGCAATCCATTCTGTTCTTCCTAGCTAGCTAGCCTAAGGATTGTGAGCTGGCCGGCCGGCCGGCCATTGATAATCTGCAAGTGCTTAAACAGATAACCATACATGCAAAAGCATACATACTAGTACAATGTTAAGAATGGAAAGTAGGTTGAAGTGGAGTAGCAACGGCAGCATAGTAGTGCAATCCATTGCTCCGGCCTACTGGAGTAGTAGTCGAGATCCCAGTCGTTGCAAAGCCTCACTCCATGTCGTCGGATACTATTCTGTTCTGTCATGACCACCGTCGATGGCCGGATGCATGCATGGTGCTCGTCGCTTTCTCCGGCGATGAAATCGAACCAGAGCCGGGGAGAGGGAGTGGTGGTGGTGGTGGAGGGTAGATGAAGAGAGATAGATAGTGCAGCTGATGATACACTGATAGAAAGTGGCCAAGAACAGCCGGGCAAAGCATGCACGCTGTCATCTGGAGGCAGTAGTGGAGCTAGCATAAAGGGGGAGCTCCACTACGAGTGATCTGCGTGCAAAGTATGCGATTAAGTGCCGTCTTTTTGAGGTAGTGGCCTCTAATTAGATAAATCGGATTCCGGCTTTCCGCGCAAGTGGTTGGCGATGGCAAATCAAGCAGGCTGCTTTGGCTACGTCTTTCTCTCCTCCAAATCATCTCGCGTACCTGACGAGTCCAGTGGTAGCTAGTTTGTCGAGGATTTTCGCCCTGTGGACTTGTGGGGTTCCAAGATTTGGACGTGCAGATTTTTGGATCAAAGGTGCTTTTTTATCTTGCCGTGCTGATGTACTAGTATTGGAAGTATGGTACTCAGGAATGAGATGCATTGGTGTTCATATTGTTTGGAGGAAAGTGAAGTGCATTGTTCAGCTGCTTGTCATCTGCTGGAAAAGAAAACCTTTGGTTATCAGCTTGCTAAGGTTCGGCCTTTTGGTTGCGTGAACTAAAATTTAATCTATGTCATAATGGATGTTTTGACATCAATTCGAAGGATTAAATGTGAACTGATTATAAAAATAATTGTACAATCAGAAGATTATTCGTGAGACGAATTTATTAAGACTAATTAATCCATGTTTAACAAATGTTTACTGTAACATCACATTGTCAAATCATGGCGTAATTAGGCTTATTATATTCGTCTCGTCAATAATCCACCAATTATGAATGAGTTTTATAAATAGTTTATATTTAATACTCTAAAATAGCATCCAAACATTCGATGTGAGGAGACTAAACTTTTGGACCAAAGAACAAAACGGAAAAACTAGAGTACTTTGTCAGTCAATGAAGGGGAGCAACCAACATTTTTGTAACACAGGGAACTTAGCTAAAATAATCAGAGAGAACAGTTGTTTAGTAGTTTATGGCTATGGATATGGGTCCTTAAAGAGTTCTTAACCCCCTCTTTTAGCTGTTCAAACCCTTTAAAAATGTTAGGATACGGTTGGCTTTCAGTTTAATGTTTGGTAACAACCAAAAAAGATTATCAAATTGTGAAATTTACTATCAGAACTAAAATTGACAACATGTCTAATTCTTTTGACACTTATTAGTCCCACACATACTACTGTTCTCACCATATGTCACTGTATGGATTAGTGATCTTTTGGAAATGGCCTTTGTATTCATCACTTGAAGCTTTGTAGAGAATATAATCACATGTACATTTAATTTATTCTATAAATAAACTATGACATTATATAACCAGAGAATTAACGTCATCTCTATCTAAAAACGTGAGCAGGTCGTGGGCATGTTGCTCTAATTCTCTCGTTCACAACGTCTAACGGGCGATTTTTTTTAAAAAAATAATATATTTTTATTCAAAATTTTAAATTTGGTACGCAGATATCAAAATATGCAAAATAGCTTTTCGTCGATAATTGATCTATCGATCAGCCCTAGGGATGGCAATGGGGCCCCATTCCCCGGCCCGATCCCCGGCGGGGATTTCCTCTATTAGGGAACGGGTATGGGGAAATCTCATCCCGCGGGGAGACAAACGGAGAAAAACCTATCTCCGTCGGGTGAAACGGGGATGGAGACGTTCCTCTACTCCCCGTCCCCGTTCTCGGTTAATATATCCACGAAAATTAAATATGGGTCCATATTATATATAGATATATATATCTAAACAGAGATTTTTTTCCCCGACAGGTAACTGAATCCCCAACGGAGAGCGGAGATGGGGAAATCTATCCCCGAACCCGGGGACAGGAAACGAGAATTTTTTGGTCTAGCGGAGACAGGGACGGAGACCTCTCCCCCGGGAATTGTTCCCCGTTGCCATCGCTAATCGGCTCTAAATCAACATATGATATGGCAGATCAACCTAGATCAATAGACAGCCCGATAGAAGTCTATCTTTGGGCCGCGAGTGAAGCCCAACCTGGGCCGGAGGCGGAGCGCCGCCTTTCTTCCAAGAAGTTGGGCCAAACTGGGCCGCCCTATAGACAAGCTAAGAAGGTATCAAGGGTGGCGTTGGATGCAGCGGACGGCGGATTGTCGCCGTCGCCGACGGCTCGCCGTTTCACCTTCAGTCCCAGCCCAATACAAATCGCTGTCTCCGCCATTTTTTCGTTCGTAGCCCACAACGAGGTGGACAGTGGCCGCCGCTTCGTCCGCTCCGCGCTCTGGCGTCGGCCGCGTCGCTGTCCCTCCCCTCTCCCACTCTTCCTCACCCCGCGCGCGGGGGACAGAGAGCGAGAGACGCCACCGCCGCGCGGCGGGGACCGGCATCCGTCCGTACGAGGCAGAAAGCGACGGCGCCCAAGCGACGTCGCCCTCGGGGGCCGACCGCTCCCCGTCCCTTTCCATTCCGTTCCAGGGCGAAGCTAAAACGGAAAAGGTGCGTCCGCCTCCCGACACCATGCCACAGCCCCCTCTCCTCCTCTATCTCCTTTCTCCTGTCCCTTGCGTGTGGCGCAATGATCGCCCCGCCACGCGCTCCCCGTCCGCCCCCCTTCCCGCGCAAGATAGGAACAATGCAGGGAACCCGGCGCCCCTTTCGGTTGGAGATGGCGAAAGCCGACGGAAATCGGTTGCTTTCGTGGTGTCGTATGGAGGCCGTTTGTTGCCTTGCTGCCGGCGGGGCGTAAGGTCTGTCAAGGGGAGAGATGAGGGTTGTTGGAAATTTGGTCAGTGCGTGGGGTGAATTCTTCCTCGGTTTAATCTGTTGAACAGTAGAAAGAAACATCAATTTCTCTTTTTTTTTCCTTAGTACTCCAAAATGAACCCTTGGATGATTATCTAATCTAACTAGGTCTAATGGCCTGAATGATTGCACGGTGTGTTCTAGACTTCTAGCATCTCTTGTCACTGTTAGGTTTGGCGTGTGGGAAGACCATAGACCAGGCTGCTATACTACCATGAATGAGATCTTGGTCATCTGAATATACTTCATCGTAGACTAGGAAAAGTTCATCAAAGCCACAAAACTATACTACTTCTCTTGAATGGCCAATTTGCTCCTACATGGTAGCTATTCAACACCTCTGCCAACAAGGCAGATAGGATGGCAAGTCTATTAACAACATGTGGTCACATAGCTCTGTAATTGTTGTGATCAAACTATAAATATCCAATCCCTTATGAAGATAACATCGCCACCTTCTGTTTTTGAGACTGCCAACTTACCAATTTTTCTCCCAATTTGAAAAATACATCAATTTCCATCTCATTGATATCCCTAGCCATGTCGCTATCACTATAGCTGACAAGTCTATGAGCCCAAACTTGTTCTCTTCTTAACTTCACTCTGAAATTTAGAGTGCCTTCTAGTATACACAGCACTCTCTGTTATACTTCTTTCAAAATTCAGACTTGCAAGATTGCTGGAGTCTAGCTTGGCATTCTAAGATTGTGGTGCTTGCCGCAGCCTATAAGAGCTTTCTTCAGCTTCAGGACCTTGTCCTCTTTTTGAGCAACTACAAACCCAAGAGGCTACACCACATAAATGTCCTCCTCCAACTCACCATTCAAAATGCTGACTTGACATCCATATGATGAATCTGCCAGCCCTCATGTGCTACCATGGCAACAAGCAGCCTCATGTTTCCATTCTAGCCACTGATGCAAATACTTCATCAAAATCTATACCTTGTTGTTGCCACAAGTCTAGCGTTGCATTTCACAATGGCTCCATCAGCATCCTGCTTGATCTTATACACCCATTTTAAACTAATGGCTCTGTGTCCTAATGGTTGATGTAGATCACAAAGAAACCAAGAGTTGTTACCTTCAATCGAATTGATCTCCTCGATCATGACTATCCTCCAACACTTTTCTTTCTCCTTGGTGAAGCTATAGTCAATGTCCAGAATGTGTGTGGGTGTGCAAGTGTATTCATCACTCCCGACGCTGGCATCACTTGCTGGAATGTAGAATTCGACTCCAGGTGGAACACTTGGAGAAGTTATGGTCAAGTTGATTGGTGCCATTTTGGGGTGCCGCCATGGACATGCCTCCCAGGCTAGATAAAATGTGTAGTTTGTGGCATGTACAAGTAAAATAGCTGCTGTGCCTCATGACTGTTGCTGGAGAATTTCTGATGGCAAGGCATCAATATTTTTGCTTGTAACATATTGACACTTTCATTTTCTTTATTGTTCTTTTGTGTGCATCCAACCCTGAGATTTGTTGTATTTTGTAAAGATTGATATGACTTTATTCTTTTTGGCTAGGAATTAAATATATGCTAATTAATGTGTTCTGGTGACTCCTCTGTCGTTGCAATACGAGGAGATATGCCATGGATTCCGCCAGAAATGTACTTATGTTTAGTATGGTAATAGTGATGATATGCACACATTGTAGCTTGAAAGCATTGTGCCTGATTGCCCATTAGCTAAATTTACTTAATACATATATTTATGTACAATTGACATTATTGTTCCATCCATTGACCAGCAAAAAAGAATTTTACAAGATGGCAACCAGATCTAAATGTGGTTACAATTTTAAACTTAGAAGGGTCATGTTAGCAATAATTTCCATGTGTCCTAACACCTTATGTCCAACATTTAATTGAAATGGCCAATTTGAATGGTAAGGATTGGTTATCAGAAAAAAGTGCTATAGATACATTTTTTCTATGAGATGGAATCATTTGATTAGTATTAGTTAGTCCATTGATGCACAGCAAGCCAAATTATCGCAAAATTGCATCCTTTGTTCAGAACATATTCTAACCAGATCTGTGTAACTGGGGTTTGAACAATATTGAGAAGAAAACCTGGTACAATGTAGATGGCTAGAACTACTTCATGCATAAATATACCCTGGGGCAATTTCGGTAAACTATGAGAGTAGTAGTAAGAAATTGGGAATCATGTGTAGGTCTGTTGTAATTCTCTAGGAAATGTTGTGGTTAATTTAAATTTTGGGATCCTTATATTGATTGTTATTAGTATATTTTTAGCACTGCGTCTGATAGGCATGTTATGTATGCTTCTAGTGCTGCCTCTTATGTTTCTTTTTGTAAATGGTAATGTCCTTTTTGGTTTACCTTTTTACTACAATTCAGTTGAACTGTTTAGTAAACTATTACATCTAATAAAACCCTATCTATAAATATGGTGTTTGGATTGGTTGGGTTGGATGAGCCCAACCACAATTGCCCAGCTTGCACCATGTTAAACACCTGGGTCCAGCCAGGTCAGACGTCCTTAAACTTTTTCTGATTAAGCTCTTGGGCTTTTCTTTAAGTCTGCCAGTAGTGGCTGTCCAAAAGTAAAGCTGTAAATACTGAACCAGCGCTTGGGAAACCAGCCCTCTGGCAGCCCAATCGCTGACATCCTCCCCCACACGAAAGTGGAGAAAATAGACCTGCATAATCTTCTGTTGGAATCTTGTTCAGTAAACTGTAGTATCCATGAGCCAGTTGCATTTCAATCTTTATCTTATTTAATAATGCTGACACTTTTTTTATCATGGTAAACATTGGCGAACTAAAGTAACAGATAAGTTATCCAACTTTTCTTTTTGGCAACACTTGAGCAAAGTAAGGAAAATGCAGCGGTCAAAATGCACCACACTGTCAGTTTCAGATTTTTCCCCCCTGTTCCTTATTTTGTTCAGTCTTTTTAATGTTTTTTTTTTGCTTTTTGAGAGAGCTCTTTTAAGTGCACTTTGGAAGGTACTCTATTCTATTAAAAAGATTTTATTTCCAACTCTTTAATTTTACCGAAAAAAGACTCCATTTCTGCCTTATTAATATTGTAAGTTGAGAAAGTTCATTTCTTTAATATCGCTTAATTAATAGTTATTATCACTTATCAGAACGGCTTGCAGGAGCAGCAGGAGCCTCGCCTGAAAAAAGTGACCCCTTACAGTCGCAGAGCCACGCTTGGGGAGCCGCGTGGTGCATGCCAATATCCCTGCCACCTGCGCCTACGGTCCCCGTACCTCTCCCGGTGGCTGGCCGCCTGGGCCTGGCCGTGCCGAATCGACGGCCGACAACGCCGAGCGGAAGGCCGGCCGCGCGCCGGATTGACGATCCGTCGTCGTCGTCCCGGCGTTGGCTGGATCAAGGCCGATGTAACGGAGCCGGTTCAATCCGTGGCCAGGCGGTGACGGTGGCGGTGGCGGCCGGATCTGGGTGCTAGGCGACGGTGACAGCTGCGGCAGCCAAATCCGAGAGAGGCGGCTTCAGTGAAGAAAGGTAGAAAGAGGAAGGAGCGGCGCCGGCGCCCGGCGGAGAGGCGAGTGCGGCGCCGCGCGGCGTGCGGCGCGCTCGGAAAGTAGCGAGAGAGGATAGGCAATTTGAGGAGGAAGTGATGAAAAATTGATAATTTATCACTAAGATTCTCTTTGATTATGACAACACATAGACAATTATATATATATATATATATATATGATTATTTAGGTCAATAGATATACGTTAGGAAATACGAATCTGTTTTTTTGAGTGTCAATTATCAAATCTCTCGGGTACAGATGTAACGTTTATTTTGAAATTTCGACTGATAACAAGTTAGTTGAAACGCTGAAATTGAAACAGGCCTGGACCCAAGCTTGAAATGGTTGTATCCTTACGAGTGGCAACAGCAGCAGGCAGGCTTCACATCGAGACTAACTTTCACTGTAAATGCCCTCACTAGTACAGCAAGGTCGTGAGACACACTTTTCTCGGCTGATGTTACTGGTTGAATAGCTCATAGCTGTATAGAGAAAAAGCTGTGCAGTTGTTGGCTCAGATTCATTTCCATGTCGAAAAAAAATCGTCGGCGTGGCAGGCAGGACAGCTGCTTAAGCTTAACTAGCTGGTTTTTTACGTTGACAGGCGCACTGTTTGCACATCGCCGTGCATGCATGCGTGCATGCGTTAGTGCTACAAGCAAAGCCGGTGCGGTGCAGTGCAGTGCAGTGTGGCCCTTCCTCACCCTTACGCCCATTGATTCTTGTCCAGCTCGACACATGTTGCTTTTTCGGCTCAATACAATTTTCGTCCACATAATTAAGCAGGTACGCTGCGCAATAGTTATCCTCATAAAGCGTGTCCTTTCTTTCGTTTCTTTTTTTTTAATTTTCGAGAGAGAAAAAATCCACATGCGAAACCTCAGCTCAGTTTGATGCCTGCAACGAGGGTTCTCCATTGGCCCGACGTGCTGCACTTTTCTTGTGATGGAAGATTTATACCTACCGTTGTCAGGCGTCGATGGCGATGTTCATCCATCTGTACTCGATCGAGTGATCGACCTGTAAGCAAGCAATCAGCTGGTTCTGAGATCTCAACATTTTCCTCTCGTCTACATTTTACCGCTGTGAAAAACATGTTGTTACCTAATTAACGAGTAAGCATCCGTAAATTAAGTAGATAGACGTACGAACAATATGCATGGTGAGCATTTCAATTCGCGCCCGGTTTTTACCGCCACCTTTATTTTTTTCTCTCTCTCTCTTTCGCTTCGTTAAAGAGCGCATGTACGTACTGCTCACGGCGCTTTCCTGTTTGCTGAAGAACATACAAGCTAGGCATGCATGAAGATTCCGTCAGACGACATGCATGCAAGCATGCATGCATAGCTTGCAGTTGCACCGAACGAACCGTCTTTCTCGTGTCTGCTAGCTTGCTGAATCTGACTGGGGTTCGCCGTGTGTCGATCTCTGGCCGTGTGTCCTGATGCAGGAATTCCTGTCCAGATCGTGCTTGCTCGATCTCGCAGAACCCTCACGACGACGAAGCTAATAAGCCTAGCTCTCTCCTCGTCATATGATCGAGGAACCTGTAGGCACATTCCGATTGTTGCGGCGTGGCGTGGCAGCCTGAACCCATCAGCATCATTGCACTCTCGTCGTCCAATAATCCACGCACGCTAGCTGAACCACGTCCGAGATCGAGCTTTGCCAAGAACACCTGACCTGAGTTTCCATTCCGGCCTGATGATTTCATTCGCCTTAGCTTGCTTCTGACCCAAATTGTTGGCGTGCATGCGCGCGTGATCCGTACCGGCCGGCCGGAGCAGCAGATATCGCATTGGCGTTGGCGCCGTGGCGCGCGTCGCATCGGCAGGCATCTTTGTGCGTGATGTTTGCAGTCGTAACAGGCAGGCAGGCAGGCAGGCTGCAGGGGCTTCTTTGGCCGGCTAAAGTTTTGCCACCTGACGAGAGATGAGGCATGCAGCCATTCCGGTACTGTAGAGGGGTCGAGAAAGCGAGAATGGGACGGCTGAAGGAATTGAAAAGCTACCAACCTGAAAAAGTCCCACGGCAACGGACCATGCCAATCGTGGAACTGCCGGCCACCACCACCACCACCTTATCATTCGCCGTTCCAAAATCTTACGATTTTACAGTTCAAAAACGCAGCGATCTTGTACGTGTTAAATACACTTCTACCTCTAAAAGATAAAAAGGATAGGAAGATGGAACACCCCTTCACTGTGCTTGGTACATTGGTACCCTAAATATACAGCCGTCCGAGAGCGAGAGTGACCGTGGAGCGGCTGAGACGGAGCCACCTTTTGTGTCGTTGAAACTCCGATCATGTGTTGCGAGACAAAGCCTAATTTACCGACGGACGGGCGGACGGACGGACGTCCTAGCTGCATGCACGGGCCTCGATGCAGGGCTCACTACCACTGGTCTCTGACAATGCATGCAAACACGACCAGCGAAGCGCCAATGGGGTGCTGGCTGCTGAGACAGACAGAGAGCAGCAGCAGCCAGCAGCGAGCACACAGAAAACAGAAACAGGAGCAAGCTAGTGCTAGTGCTAGTGCCCTGGAAAGGCAGCCTCATCAGGTAGTGGTGATCTCTGACGAACCTAGCTAGGGGGCCTTTCTTTCTTTCTACTTGTGACACCGGCTTAGGAAGTGAGCCGGGGGAGCATCAAGATGTCGCCCCCAGCTTTGCGACGACGAGTGATATTTGCGACTGATTGCTCCCAGTCGCAGCTAAAAGCGGACGAGAAAAGGCAGGTGTATGCATGTTGGCTTGGCTAGTAGGCTAGGCCTGCTGCTCGTCGTCGTCCGTCCTGGAAATGCGGCAGGCGGAGGAGCGGGGGGGCGACAGCGGAATCATGACGGGGCCACGGTCTTTTTGACCCTGCGTCGAGAAAGCAATTATGGGTGTTTGATTCTGACACTACAAAATTTCGCTATTGATACACAAATCAATCCGCCAGTCCTTTCTGTTGCTTGTGTGCGTGCTCTGCCTCTGCATGCTAACCTCTTACCTCCATCTATCTCTTTCTCCTCTCACGTCCTTCTTGCGGATGGAGCGGCTTTTCTACCACTGCCACTGCCATAGTGCCATGCCATGCCATGCAAGAGAGACGACCGATTTATAATCGCCACGGCCGCTTTATCTACTTATTTTTCCTCGTTTTTTTACCTTTGCTCCACGGTCTTGTCAGTGTCATCATAGGCTCAATTCATCAAAGGAGACTAATAGTGTACCAGAGAGAGAGAGAGAGAGAGAGAGAGAGAGAGAGAGAGAGAGAGAGAGAGAGAGAGAGAGAGAGAGAGGCTCTAGCTGCTCGAGAGCGCGCCCAGCCTTCGGTGATCCAAGGATGCGATGCGAGCATAATGATGCATGGCAATGGCCACTGTGGTCCCAATGCAACAAGCTAGCAAGCTATCAGTATCTCTCCCCTGCAACTCGATCGATTGCCTTTCTTTCCCATGCAGATAGAGGGGGCATGCCAATTAAACGAAAAGGGAAGAACACTTCTGAATTTGCATGCATACGTACGTACTACTCCTTAACGGAGTAATTTCGAATTTGCATTGTTGAGGATTGCGAGATGGAGACGGTTCCTCCGGGCTCAGTACTCCCTCAAAAAATGCAACAAGTGGCGAAGTGCGCATATTTAAAAATCCAATCTTTTTAAGTTTAGACTAATAGTCAATGAGAAAATTTATACACATACGCCTTCTAGCTCTAGAGGCGTGAGTACAAAAGACCACATCTCGTTTCCTCTTCAATGATACACGTGTGGTCGATGAGCTAGCTGAGGCCTTCCGGCTTCCTAGCTCCCTTCAGCTTCGTTTACAGAATTGCAGTACACGTCGTCGCTGTCGACCTGTCAGGCCTTTAATTTGCGAGCGTTGAAGTCTCGATAGCCCGTTTCGCCAGGAGGTGCACTGGTCGACGTACCGATCGATCGATGCCGATATGATCAGTGGCCTGTGGTGGTAGTGCTGGTTGTATGCAAAGCGTCTATCCATGCATTGCATGAGATTGACAGAGAGATTAATTACTGACATAGCGAAAAGCGGAGTCAACTTTCTGTGAGCGCGAGCAGCTTTTCGGCTCTGGCTCTGGCTCTGGGCGCAGGCATGGCCATGGTCTCCATCCCCGGCCGGCCGGCCGGCCGGCCGGCCAGCTTGTGTGTATCTAGCTATATATCCTATGTCTCAGATGAGTAGAGGCGGTTTCAAAAGATACAACCCGACCCACATGAATGCGTGCACGCACGGCTCTTCACTGTTGAGCCGACGACGCTAGCTGCCGATCGATCGATCGAGGAGTTTTCTTTAATTTGCATGCATGGCTGGCTGGACCAGACACCAGGCCCAACCCAACACTGTGGAAAAGAGGAGTCTAAGCTATAGCTAGGATAATCCGTGCGTGTGTACTGTATTAGTACTATACATACACGTACGGGTAGCTAGCTTGCTCGATCCGTCGCATGCATCCGTCTCAGCTGCATGCCTTTGCCTCGCCCAGTCGCCCGTGTCGCGGGCAACGACATGTCTGTGCCTGATAGGTAAGGAACCAAATGGCGTGCGACGAAGTGACTAGTGAGATAGCAACACTAGTGTCATGTTGTGTAGTGCAGCTAGCTTGCTTGCTTGGTAGCTAGCGGCTGCTGTGCGTAGATGCAGCTAGCAGTACACGTACGTAAATCCCTTTTGCTATGCTTTGCGTACGTGTGCCGCCTGCTATTAGCTAGCGTGGCACGTACGTGTAAGTGTATGTGTAACGTGTGTACTGGTGGCGTTTGGCGTGGCTAGACTATAGGCGGGCTTACTCGCTCCTCGAAGAACATGGATGAAATTAACGAGCTAGACGGAGCTGCAGCTAGCTAGCTAGTATCGAGTGTCGACCGTCGACAGTGGTACAGTGGTACTGGAGACAGCGCACACACGCGCGTATATATGTATATGTACGTACGTATACGACCTCACATCTGGGTGTGTGATCGGTGATAATAACTATCATATTCATATATAGTAGGTGAGTTTACTACCATTAATAAGTTTTGATCACTGATGTACTACGTATATGCTACCACAGAACTGTACGTCTCTACTGATGAAGTTTTTATAGCAGATAAAAGGCGCGATATGATATATGGGCTAGCTTACACCCGCTACTAATTAACATTAGAGCACTAATAACCAGCTAAATAAAGACACATCACAAGTAATATGGTGTATCGTGTTCGAAGATTAGGCAATTGCAAGATTAGTTTCCGAAATAAATAAATCGTAGCACTCACACATGTATTTATATGAGAGTAACATAATCTCGTATCGCGATCATGATCTTAATCAAAGTCCGCTATGTTCTCAAAAATCGGAACGAAAAAACGGGACAGTATCCTACAAGGTGAGTAATTAAATTTCGGTGGACATGGGATCAGGCTCAGCATGCCGACTCCAAACCCCTAAGTTTCTGACTCATATATTGTGTAATTAAAGCTATTTTAAAATATGTATGAGAAATTTATATTTGTTATAAATAAATCCTAAAACTAAGTTAAAATATGCGTAACAGATTACGTCGTCTCTCGTTCCGAAGCGTCGAATTAGAAAAGATGACCACGTCTACAATCATTTATAATAAGGATTGATATCAAACGTATAGAATAAACACGATAGTATAGTACTGTCAATAAGTTTGTGCTAATCATGTGCATGTATGTAGGGTGTGGTGAGGTATGGGTCTCTCTGCACCTTTGATTGTGTGTGAGTAAAATATATAATGTGTGTGTACTATATGCTCGGAGAGATCGAATAGAAAACCAAGCAAGAAGAAGGCCAGCATGAATGCATGCATATATAGATACGTTATCTGGTGATTAGAGAGGACGGAAAGGTTCACTACATTTCCGATAGGAAAAAAGGGGGCAAATAAATTTCAACCCCCGTAAAAAGGTGTCACGTCTAATCGGAAGCTTTTTGATCATATATATCGTAGTAGCTTCATAAGAAAGATATGGCCAGATTCTTAACATGCATATGGCTGCCGACATGCCTTTAGCTATAATATTATTAATGCTATATATATATATATATATGGGGCGTTACCGTGCCCCGTTATCTCTTTGAGGGGTAAAAGTTTAAATTGATATGAATCCTTCATTAAATAGAATTAAAATAATTAAATAAATTATAATATGGAGTAAATTTGCTATAGCCGGTGCTTGCATGATGTGATTTAAGAAATAATACTCACAAATAACATTATTGCTGCTTGTATTTAATTGTGCATGTCGTTCAATATTTTTTTGCTGATTAAGGAACATAAATCACATCATCATTATGATGAATATCATTAGTACTAATCAAGAAAATGACAAACAAATTTATTTCAATTAATTATGATACATTACTCCAATTATGGTATGCAAAATATTTTATATCCACTCGTATTCATGCATATCTATACTAATATATAATTGGCGAGTTCGTTTACTCATCTGGACAATCTGGACCATTCGTTGCTTACTCATACTCATTGAAACGATCTCGACCATTGATCACCTTCCAAATCACATACCCGAAAATAACTAATCCCGCACACCCGGAATGCCGCACACCCGGAAATCACATACCAAACAAACTATCCCGAAATTTTCTCCCGTCTCTCACCGTGTCGCCGGACGCCGAGCCGATCAACCCACCGTGGCGCTGTCCTCGGCGCCGTGGCGGACGGGCGAGGCGGCGGAGGATGACGAGGCCGATAGGCTCGCCCGCGAGGGCAAGGTCAGCGTCACCAGCAACCCTGGGGAGACGCCCACCATGCACGTGCCCCGCAAGCGCCAGGACCTCGACCTCGCCGTCGACGACTTCGACGAGGACGAGATCGACCCCGAGCTCCGATACTCCTTCCAGCGCAATAGCAGGGTATTTATTCATCTGTCTTTCTTTCCTCTCCTGTAGGTGTTCGCTGAATTGCACACTTACTTGCTAGGGATTGAAATTGCAATCGAAACATATTCGTGTGTAAAAATTAACAATTTTTAGGGTTCCTTCGACTGAATAATACCTTAAAGATTAAAGGGAAAAGGAGTTGTTTACTTTTGCACAAGAACGCGGCCAAACAAATTTATCAACTCAATTGGTCCAAAACCAAGAGATTGCACTTCATTGCCGCCCTCATATCCCTAACTGCACTGATTAAGGTGGAGGATTAACCAGAATTTTGTCTATAGCCTATTATCCTCACAAACTTATTAATTGTATCCTCTGACAAATATCATACGGTTGCTTGTAAACCCTTAGCCCTCTCACAATAGTGGAACTCTGCATATGCCCTCTTGTCAATGTTTCCATCTTCATGAAAGTGCATGGAAATGGATTTGCTCTCCTGAAGCAGTTTCCAACTTCATGGAAGTACATATACATGCATTATCACCTTGTCTTCTTTGGCAATCTGATTGATATATCTTGCTATTGGTGTGTTGTACATTCTGTTGTACTCTACCATGAATATGGTCGCTATTTGTTGAATTTATGAGTTATCATCAAAATTAATGTTCTATTGTTCATTATATAGTCCCTGATCACCCTGTTAGCTGTTACTCAAATTTTCCCATCATCAGAGACGGAAAAGAGCCATGTAGATATCCAGTTGGTTTTTCCTCAAGCCCCCCCCCCCCACCGGAAAAGGATTTTTAAGCTAAAGTGACACAATCTGACATATTGAATATTCATACATGGTTTGTGTTCATTACCTTCTTTTCAAATTCTATATAGATGTTGAACCACGATAAATAAACAAACATAAAAAGTATGAACTCTTATTAAGGACAATTACTTTGAATGACCACTTTTTGTCTCTTTAGTGACTTCAGTTGTTGGTTACCACAAGTAATATGTTGTCCATATTTGTTGACTTGTCTGACAAGGAGATTGTTGTTTTTGCAGTTTCTGCGGAGAGTGTTTAGTGTGGATACACTTGTCAAGCCTCTTCCTCCTGTGATGGCATACAGTGTTTCCCGTAATGTGAACTTCTTCTTCAAAATCTTCACTCAGTTCTGGGGTAAGTTTTTTCTAATATTTATAGCAATATAGCATTGAGTGCATGCTACTAATACTCTGTTCTCTGCAATATTAAAAACAGTGCAGATTTGCATGGTAAAAGTGTAAAGGCTTTTCACTATGTACCCTATATATATAATATACAAACCATTGATGTAAATATATTCTACAGGGAAAACAACTTTTATAAAGCATCTACTAAGAACAAGTTATCCAGGTTTTTCATTTAGTATTTAGTATATTTATTTTAAGTAGTTTCTGATTTAAATTTGAATAGAATGTTGTGTGACAGTTGATCTTATGCAATTGCAGGTGCCCATATTGGACCAGAGCCAACAACTGATAGATTTGTTGTTGTCATTGTAAATTTTAGAGAGTTAGCTGCATTTCTAAAATGAATACAATATTACTTGTGATCACACATTTCTATGCTGATAAATAGTTTGACATGTTTAAGTTTGAGCCTATCTAAAACTGTTTAATGACTGAAAGCTGCATTTTTACAGTTCTTTTTACATGATCCTCTTTGCTACATGCATCTGTCATTTTTTTCTGTTCATTTTTGGTTGGATAATTTTATTGTTTTTCCTCTATACATAATGTGAATTAACATTTTACAAATTGTTTCTGTAGGTTAGTAGGGGTGGTTCTCTAAATGGTTGTACATGTTGAAGGAATTCAGACATGGATCATGCTGATTTTCAGTGCCTTTTCAACACTTTTATATAATTGTGTATTTAGTCCAATTATTTTGTTGTCCATGTATCTGAGAATGAAAATATTCATCTCAAGCCACTCATGGAAGCATTAGTTAGTTGATTAATAGTCCATATATACGACCATAATTGACTTTATTCACTCAAAACATGTGAAATTTAGCCTCAGTTCACCGCCGGCAAGCCCTGCGTCTTCCTCTCCCACCGGCGAGCCCTGCGCGCTCCCTCTCCTGCCGGCGAGCCCTGCGCGCTCCCTCTCCTGCCGGCGAGCCCTGCGCGCTCCCTCTCCCGCCGGAGATCCCTGCGCGCTTCCTCTCCCGCCGGCGAGCCCTGCGCGCTCCTCTCCCGCCGGCTAGGTCTGCGAGCTCCCTCTCCCCCCGGCGACGTCTGCGCGCCCCCTCTCCCGCCGGTGACATCTGCATGCTCCCTCTCCCGGCGAGCACGTGTGGAGCTGAGCGCCGGTGAGACCCTCTCCCGCCGACGGCTAGGTGTGTACTGTGGAGTGTGGAGGGGTTTCAGTGCTGTGGAGCCATGGAGGTCTGCGGAGGGCTGCGGAGGGGATAAGGTAGAGCGCAAATTGTCAATTTCCACCC
This sequence comes from Zizania palustris, assembly GCA_019279435.1. NCBI lineage: Eukaryota > Viridiplantae > Streptophyta > Magnoliopsida > Poales > Poaceae > Zizania > Zizania palustris. The sequence goes on from JAAALK010000283.1 coordinate 30,453,726, forward strand.
TACATTTTTGAGGTATTGCACAATACTGTATATTATAAATTAATGTGTTTGTTCTTTGCATGTAGGTATAGCAGCAACACAAATCAGGATAAAACTATAATTTCTCAAGGTGAACACATTATTTAGTACTTAGTAAGAATGTCAAATGCCCCCATTATTTTAGTATATATCACTATTATTTTTAAACAGATTTTAAGTAACGGTATTCTTTGGTGCATTTTGTAATGTACAGATTATGGAACAAAATGACATGCTCGCTATGAATGTGATATCACGACACAATAAACCAAAGAAATCAAACACAATTCAAGTTGTGCCTAGAGGTAAGTGTTTTAATATTTATTTTATTGTATCTTCTTTTGTTTTGCTTTGATATAATTTATTTATTTAAAACATATTTGTTGTAGACTATATGTGTACCAAAGAAGATGAAAAGATTAATGAATATTTGAAATCATTGCCGGGAAAAAAAGTTTTGGTAGATATCAACAGCGCGTGGTTAAATAGAAATGATATGGAGTGTATTTTTCGTGATGATATGCAGATGAATGGAGAAGTAAGTATATGTATGAAGTATATATATAATTTAGGATGTTGTTTGTCTACTAATTGTATTCTTTTCTTACAAATAGGTCCTGAGTGCTTATATTCATTGTATAAGGGATGAGGAGCATTTACTTCATAGAGAAGATGGAAAGGTTTTTTTGGAGAACACGTATATTTCGAGCCTGCTTAAGCGTGATGGTGACCCTGACGTGGTCTTAAATTATAAGGATGGTGATGATCTCGGTAAAAGAGTGGAGACATATTTGCAAGCTGATATGGTAAACCTATATCTCAGTTCATCTATACTGAAATAAAATCTATCATTGTATAATGTTAATGTATAAATGTTAATGTTTATTACAGGTCTTCATTCCGATTAACATACAAAATTTTCACTGGTACTTGGCAGTGATTAATGCAAATAAAAGTGAGGTACATATTCTTGATTCAATGGGACTAGAAATAAGAGACCGTAGAGATCTCGAAACTACAATAAGTAATTATTATTTATTATAGATTTTTTAATTAATATTGTAATGCTATACATTTATCAAAATAGTTGAAAGGGCTAGAGAGACAGATCAAGTTTGTAGCAGAACATAAATTTTTTAATCAAGATAAGTGGCCAAACCACGATGTTGCATCATGGCCGGTTGTAGAGAAGATCACGGAGCAAATGCAAACAGATGGGTACAATTTACGTGGCTTATAACTTACAAAATTGTTTGATTTTATTTCTACATATGTTGTACTAACTAATCATTTTTATTTTAATTGGTATATATAGAGTATCACGTGTCTGTGGATGATAAACTACATGGAATATTGGATTGGATCTTGCTTATCCGATAATGTAACCCAGGTAAATTAAGAAATATCATATTTCATGGTTGAGGAGCCATGCTGAATAGCGTGGGCCTCATGGCTCTAGAAGTGATGAGTCATTGTCAACGATAGTCAACGAGGACTGAAGAAGAGAAGAGATCTGCTGTTTCATGGGCCGCGTGTGACTCAGGTACACGGGCAGCGAGCGACTGTCGGGCAGAGGAGGCTGCGAAGTCGGGCTGGCCCAATCCGGGTGCATGGGCCAGAAACAGTAGAAGACCCACTAGGCTGCTGACCAGGACTGACTCAGGTACACGGGCGGTGAGCGATTGCCGGGCTGAGAGAGCTGCGGAGTCGGGCCGGCCCAATCCGGGTACCTGGTGCAAAGCTGGTGGAGGCTTTGTCAGTTTCGGCGTAAAACTGACAACCGTTGATTCTGTATCCGACTGTCCAGAAGAATAGCTTCAGGATATGTCATCTGTTACTCTAGGCCCTCAGTCAGTCAGTTGTGTCTGTAAAAATACCTAAGGGCAGTAGAGTCTTTTTCTGTATTTTTGAGTCTGTAAAACCCTAAGGGGCTGGTAGAATATTCCTAGTGTTGGGCTGCCTATAAATAGGACCCCAACCCCTAGGGTTTGGACTACCCTTTTGTGCTGAAATCAAATCCACCCATTGGGTCACTTTTGCCTCTCTTCTCTCTCCTGTGTGCGCCGCCAGGCCCTTGTGCTCCTCTGTTCGTGGCTCATTTTGGCTCAAATCTCTTGGATGCTTTTAATCCTTGGTCCCTGGAAAATTTATTGTTTGCATCTGGTTGGTTTGGAGAGTTATTGAGTTGGATTCGGGCTGCTGTATTTATTTCTTGGGAAGAAGCTTCTTCGGCTGGGTGTGTTCTTCACGGTGGTAGTACTAGTTCTTGCTGTTGCAAATAGTACTGCTTTACTGTAGCTACAGTGTTCGGCTGCAGCTTTTCACCTTCTATTGCCCAGCTTTTTGATCGAAGCTGACAGTCTCTTTTGCCTTTTTCCTGGTGTGTCTGCCGAAGCTCGGTTCTGTGCGAAGCCCCTCAACTCCGTGAGGCAAGCTCCGATCGAACCTTGTCAAAGGCTTCGCTCAGTTTTTCGAACTACGGTTTCTGTGTCTGAGTTGCTAGCTTCGAAGTTCCCCTGTATCGAAATCATCGCATACTTCGAACTGGCATACTCCGAATCTATCTGTTCGAAGTGCACACTTCGTTAGGCTTCGAAGTGGGGTTCGAAGTTTCTGTCTGTTCTGACAGACTTCGCTTCTTTGTTCGAAGGTTGTCTGTTTGTGTGTTGTGTTCGAAGTTTGTGTGTTCGAAGGTTTAGCTCCGAAAGCTTTCGGTTCTAAGTGTGTTCGAAGTTTTGTCTTCGAAGTGTATACTTCGAAGAAGGCTTCGGCACTGTTTACTTCGCTCCGAAGCTCGTGACTCGAAGTTGCGTACGAAGTCTTGTCTTCGAAGTGCTTACTTCGAACCAAGCTTCGGCACTGTTTTCACTTCGCTCCGAAGCTCGTGAGTCGAAGCTGTGTGCGAAGTCCTGTCTTCGAAGTACATACTTCGAACCAGGCTCCGGCACTTCTTTTGCTTCGCTCCGAAGTACGCTTCGCTTCTTACCACTTCGAACTAGGCTAGACAGTGACTCCTTCGGCATTTCGGACAGACTCCGTCATCATCCTCCGAACCAGACCTCGACGTGCGAAGGGGGCTTCGCCAAGTTCCGAACAGGAGACAACTTTGGACAGTAACTTCTCATTTCACTTTATACATACTTAGATCTTTTCATTGAGAAGTTTAGGCCTGTTATAATTTGTATATCTGCCTAGATTGCACTTCTTTAGATTTACACTATTTATCATCAGATGCTTCTAGGTTAGAAACCTTTAGACTTAGGCCTTCATTTTATTTTCTGCTGCGTAGTATTTTTTGAGGTGCGTTGGGTATTGGGAACAGGCCATTGATTCGAAAGAATTTTTAAGGCGCCCATTCACCCCCCCCTCTGGTCGCTACTTTCGGTCCTACAAGTGGTATCAGAGCGAGGTTAGGGTTTTTCCATACCTTAACCGGTTCTAAACCCCAGTAGTGACTATGACGTCTCCAGGCAAGGTCCCGTCCTTGGAAGCCTATGGCTACAATTATTGGAAGACTCGCATGCGAGCCTATCTCATGAGCCAGGGTTCGGACATATGGGACATTTGCGTTCACAGCACGTTTGTCATTCTGCCAGTCGCTGAGCACGGTACTGCTGGTATCATTGCTCAGCATCTGAGCAACAGTAAGGCTGTGAATATTTTGTTTTCTGGATTAGGTCCCACTGAGTTTGAGCGTGTGAGTCATCTCTCCACTGCGAGAGAGATCTGGGCTACCCTCAAGGCACACCATGAGGGAACAGCCCAGGTCAAGGCTCGGCTCTATCAGACCTACCGGCGTGAATATGAGAACTTCACACAGAAGCCGGGTGAATCTGTTGAAGCTTTGTTTGGTCGCTTTCAGTCGATCATTAACAAGCTTCGGGACAACAAGGCTGAGGGTGCTCAGTTAGTCTCAGATCATGAGCAGGCGCTCAAGGTTCTTCATACCTTAGACCCAAAGATCTGGGAGATCAAGGTATCATCTATCGTTGAGAGTACTTCTTACGATACCTTGACCATTTCTGAGCTGTTTAGCAAGCTGAAGGCCACTGAGGTAGATATCCAGTTGAGATCAAATCTCACTGGCTCTGGATCAAAATCCCTGGCCCTTGCTACACCTTCAGTGGATCCCTCTGCTGTGAGTTGTGCTGGGTTCTCTTTGATGTCTATCACTGAGGACCAGCTTGAGTTGTTGGGAGATGATGATTTGTGTCTCTTTAACAACCGGGTGCGTCGTGTCTATGATAAAAGAATGTTCAAAAGACACGGCACAAAATCCGGATGCTTTGAATGTGGTGATCCAGGACACTTCATCGTCGACTGCCCCAAGCGCAATGGATACAAGAAGGGCACCGGTAGCAGCTTCCACGACTCCGGCAAGCATGAGAGCCCCTCCTTCACCAAGGGCAAGCCGAAGACCCGGTTCTTCAAGAAGGCCCTGAAGGACTACCGGCGAGAGAACAAGAAGCGCGACAAGGCCTTCTTCGCCGAGATGGAGAAGAGCTACTCCAAGAGATCCACGTCTTCTTCCTCTTCATCGAGCTCAAGTGATGAGGAGATTACCATCAAGAAGGGGAAGGACAAGGATGATCCGGCGGGCCTCTGCTTCATGGCTTTCGGAGACAAGCCGAAGAGCCGCACACACCAGCGCCGAAGATCCCGCAAGAGCTTCTGCTCCATGGCTCTTGGGGATAGAGAAGAAAAGAGCTCCTCCGACGACTCCGACGACGACGATAGCAAGGTATCGTCTTATGAGCGTGAAATTGTAGATTTACTTGAGAGTAATCGTCAGGAGTTGAAATATCGGGAGAAACTGCTTAGGGGGGCTAAGAAAAGGATAGATGAGCTAGAGAGTGAGCTTGCCGTGGCCAACGGTAGAATAGAAAGTCTATCTTCTTCCCCTTGCTTGGGTGTTAGCAGTGAGTGCCCGAAGTGTGAGGTGCTTCTGTGTGACCTGTCGACTCTGAAGTCCAGGTACACAGAAAGGGTTGATGAGAGGGACGCTTTGGCCACTGAGCTTGAAAGCGCTCAGCAGGAGCTGAAAGATGCTCATGCCACTGTCGTCGCACCCTGTGTTGATTGCCCATCTCATCTAGCTGCCTTAGCTGAGCTGAAATCCAAGGGCAATGAGCATTTGGGTGATTTAGAGAGGTTGAGAGCTGAGCTTGCCCAGACTAGGCTAGAGCTTGAGACACTGTCAGTTCCACCCACTGTTTGTGAGAACTGTCTGTCTCTTAGAATGGAGTTGATTAAGCTAAAAGCCGGAAAGTCTGTCCAAGTAGAGAATGAGTGTGAGACCTGCTTGTCTCAGGTGGAGGTTCTAGCTTCCTTGAGAGAGGAGCTAGCAGATTCTCAGAATGAGAACTTTTACCTCCGTTCTATCCTGAGTTGGATCAGTGCCAGAGAGCCACAGCTTGGCATGATGATCCAGCAGTTCAAGAGGAAGGATGGGTTTGGAGTAGGTTACACCTACACCAAGGCTGACTTTGAGAGTGCCCTCAGCCGGGCAGTGGAGTGGAGTAAAATGACTCCAGAGCAGAGGTATCCCAAGACTCACTCCACTGAGACCTCCCAGGCTTGTCAGCCAAAGGATGGAGTGATCCATGAAACTCCCAAAGCTCCACCCAAGAAGCCTATCTGGGTTCCTAAGCCCAAACACCTCCACTCTTCTTTAGACTCTCTTCCGGGACTCTCTCAGCCCAAGAAGACCACACCAAACGCTACCAAGCCCAAGATCCCCAAGCCTCAACCACATCCCAAGAAGCCTACCTATCATTGTGAGTATTGTCAGAGAGACGGGCATCTTGCGGAGTTTTGCTTTAGGAGGAAGCGGGTTGAGAGAGCAGAGAGGGCTCGTAGTGATCAGGTGCAGTTCTACCAGCAGGGTGGTAGACTGCGTGTTCCTCGGCGCGGGGAGAGACTGGAGGTCAGGCCGCGTCGTGTAGGTGGTGGTAGAGGAGACGGCTTTCTTGCCCGTGCTCCAGTTGGTGGTGTTCGTTCCGGCAGAGTTCCAGACCGAGTTGGCTACGGTTCTGGACCTCGTGGCCGTAGGGTTAGGAAGAACCGTGGACCGCGCTTTGAGCCGCGTTTTGGTCCAAACTCTTTTGATGGTTTTCGCTTTCCATCTTTTGAGCAGATGGCTCGACACTGGTTTAGCTCTTTTGCTAAACCTGGTGCCGGACCATTTGCTCCCACTTACAGACATTGATTGTGCAGGACCGGGGACTGGAGGATGTTTGGATCATGGACTCAGGATGCTCTCGCCACATGACGGGACATCCCAGATGGTTCTCCAGTCTCACTCCCCCGAGCTCCAAAGAGTACATTACCTTCGGGAACAGCGGTCAAGGGAAAGTAAGTGGCATAGGCTCAATCAGCATCTCAGACCACTTCTCTTTAAAGAATGTTGCTTTGGTTAAAAATCTGAACTTTAATTTAATATCTGTTTCGCAACTTCTTGAGGATGGTTTGGAAGTGCGTTTTAAGAAGGGCAATTCTTCTGTGATTGATTCTAGAGGGTCTTTGGTTTGTCAGATTTTACCCTTCGGTAAAGTTTTTCGAATTGACTTCTCTAGTTCTTTTGGCCCTTCTCGCTGTTTGATTGCTGGATCTTCTTCTGAGCTCTGGAAGTGGCATAGGAGGTTAGGTCATTTGAGTTTTGATCTGCTAGTCAGGTTAAGCTCTATGGACCTCATCCGAGGATTGCCCAAGCTTAAAATGGAGAAGGATCTAGTTTGTCATCCCTGTCGTCATGGGAAAATGGTTGCCGCTTCTCACTCACCTGTAACTCAGGTGATGACTACGTATCCAGGCGAGCTTTTACATTTGGACACTGTGGGTCCAGCTCGGGTACGCTCAGTCGGTGGGAAGTGGTATGCACTTGTGATTGTTGACGACTTTTCTCGTTTCTCGTGGGTTTTCTTTTTGGAGTCTAAGGATGAAACTTTTCAATTTGTCCATGACCTGATTTTGAAGCTGAAGAATGAGAACAATGGCCGGATACGAGCAATTCGCTCCGACAACGGTTCTGAGTTCAAGAATTCTCAGTTTGTCAGCTTCTGTAGTGATCAGGGTCTGGACCATCAGTTTTCCTCTCCTTACACTCCCCCACAGAACGGCGTTGTGGAACGAAAGAACCGCACGCTAGTCGAGATGGCCAGGACGATGCTCGACGAGCACAGGACTCCTAGGCGTTTTTGGGCTGAAGCCATGAACACAGCTTGCTATCTTGCCAACCGCATTTTTCTTAGAGCTTACATTGGTAAGACTTCATATGAGTTGCGGTTTGGCAGACAGCCCAAGGTGACCCACTTGCGAGCGTTTGGCTGCAAGTGCTTTGTGCTCAAGAAGGGAGGGCATTTGGACAAGTTTGAGTCTCGTTGCTGGGATGGTATTTTTCTTGGTTATGCATTGCATTCTCGAGGCTTCCGTGTTTGGAACCTCGAATCCCAGCTGCTTGTCGAGACGTGTGAGGTTTCTTTTGATGAGTCCTTGCCTTCTTTGACTCCTTCTTTTGAGCTTTCTGGTGATGATGAGCTCGGAGAGTCCATCTTCGAGGAAGATGAGGATACTCCAGCTGCTGTTGAGGGCGGGCCTTCTGCATCCCCCGCAGAACCCACACCCTCTGTGACTTCGACTGATGATGAAGGCGGACCTCTGATCACTTCTTCCACTTCGATCGAGCCCCCTCAGTCGAGTCCAGAGGTGCCAGCTGCTGACTCCGGTGAGGTGACTTCAGATCACCAGGGAACCCGAGCAGTTCAGCGTGACCACCCCTCAGAGCTCATCATTGGTGATTTAACTGAAAGGACTTTGCGTTCTTCTGCCTCTCTCGCTGTGTTTGCTGAATCTGCGTTTGTTGCATCTTTTGAGCCCAGAGACATTTCTCATGCTCTTTCTGATTCTAATTGGATTAATGCTATGCAAGAAGAGCTTGAGAATTTTGTCCGCAATCGGGTTTGGACACTAGTTGAGCCGCCACCAGGATGCAACCCCATAGGCACCAAGTGGGTATTCAAGAACAAACAAGGTGAAGATGGGGTTGTGGTGCGCAACAAGGCTCGACTAGTCGCCCAGGGTTATTGCCAGAAGGAAGGTATTGACTTTGAAGAAACCTTCGCTCCTGTGGCCCGTCTTGAGTCCATTCGTATTCTTCTAGCTTTTGCCGTTTCAAAGGGTTTTAAGCTTTTTCAAATGGACGTTAAGAGTGCTTTTCTGAACGGGTTCATAGAGGAGGAGGTATATGTTAGGCAGCCCCCCGGTTTTGAGAACCCTAAGTTTCCTCGACATGTTTTTAAGTTGCATAAAGCTTTATACGGGTTGAAGCAAGCCCCCAGGGCTTGGTACGATCGGTTGAAGCAATTTTTGTTGAGGAAGGGCTTTGTGATGGGTTCTGTGGATAAAACTCTTTTCTTGCTCAGAGATGCTTCAGATTTCTTAGTTGCTCAGATTTATGTGGACGATATTATTTTTGGCGGTACTACTGATTCTCTTGTGTCCAAGTTTTCTGAGCAGATGCACAGTGAGTTTGAGATGAGCCTCATGGGTGAGCTTAAGTATTTCTTAGGGCTCCAGATCAAGCAGACCAAGGACGGCACCTTCATCCACCAAGGTAAGTACACTCGTGATATGCTTAAGAAATTTGACTTTGGTGGTGAATTGAAGCCGCAGATGACCCCGATGGGTACTTCTGGGGGTTTGGACAAGGACGAGAGCGGTGTCAAGGTCAATGAGAGAGAATTTCGAGGGATGATAGGTTCGCTGCTATACTTAACAGCAACAAGACCAGACATACAGTTCGCCGTGGGACTTTGCGCGCGTTTTCAGTCTTCACCACGCGCGTCTCACCGGCAGGCTGTCAAGCGCATTTTTAGGTATCTCACCTATGCGCCTGATCTTGGTCTTTATTATTCAGCATCATCATCACTTGATTTATCTGGCTTTTCGGACGCTGACTTTGGTGGGTGCCGGTTGGATCGCAAGTCGACTTCCGGTACTTGCCAGTTTCTTGGTTCTTCCCTTGTATCTTGGTCTTCTCGAAAGCAATCTGGAGTTGCTCTTTCGACCACAGAGGCTGAGTACGTAGCTGCTGCTAGCTGCTGCTCACAGATGGTTTGGATGATTTCCACTCTTCGAGACTTTGGGTTATTCTTTCCTACCAGGGTTCCATTGTTTTGCGACAGCACTAGTGCTATTAGTGTAGGGAAAAACCCATGTCTTCATTCAAAAACCAAACATATTGATGTGCGCTTTCACTTCTTGCGGGATCAATATGAGAAAGGTGTCATTGACCTTGTTCATGTTGATACCCATCATCAGTTGGCTGACATTTTTACCAAACCCCTAGATCAGTCTACATTTGAGCGTTTACGAGGGGATTTGGGTGTTGTGTATCCTTTCTAGGATATTTTGCGTCAGTTTTCTTTTTACTCTTTTCTTGAGTCTTTTTGTGTGTGTTCATATCTTGCATATTCACGTATCACACTTGAGATGCTTCTGTTATATGATTGAACTGCTTTACTTATTCTAGCGGGTACATGCTTTTGATTACATGTCGATGATCATGCTTTGATTCAGTTCACTTGATATACCTGATATCTGTCATGTGCATGGCTTTTACGCTTTCATCTTGAAAAATGATCACCATTGCTTCTGGTAACTAGCATGTGTAGGCTGAGTGCTCTTGCTATCTGTTACATGCCTTGTAGCCAGTTCATCACATAGATGCAGATATGCAACTTGGACATCTTTATGCTTTAGCATGGAAAATGTACTATAAAATGATAAAAATCAAAAATGAATGAAAATTCCATTCCTTTTTATGCTTAAAGTCGAAAAGATCCAAGTGGGTTTGCTTTGTCGCATTATATTGTTCTGGATTGCTTACCATAGCACTTTGGTATGAACTAGGACAGTATAGTGTATGCCGAGATCAATGTCTTAAGCTTCTGATGGTCCAATTCTGGCCTAGGCTTGACTTGGTCGGTTAGCATAAGGCTTGACATGCAAATAACCCTTGGCAAAAAATGACAAAGGAAAATGAAAAACCCTGAACTTTAAAAGATAACAAGTTTGCTGAAGCCTGTTGTTTTGGACAATGCTTATCTTGGTAGATCTCAGTTAGCTTCTGCATCTCCTGCTTTACCTTGCTTGTCTACTAGAAAATGTGGTGATGCTTTTGTTTGCAAAAACTGAAAACTGCGTGCAAATGACTTTCTTTAGATATCATCTGTTGCACTGATCATGCCATGTGTCTTGGACAGTATCTCTTTTGCTATACCTGTTAGATACTGTATTTGCAGTCAATCATATCTGAGAAGCATGCTTTCTTCACTCCACCTGCACCCCAATTGCATTCACTGCATATTTTGAGGGGGAGTTGTTTTTCAGGGGGAGTCTGTGTCTCTTTTGAGTGCTTGATGAGTTCACTTGTCAACAAGGGGGAGAAAATTTGGGATCAGAGTTTAAGGGGGAGTTCTTACTCTGTTGATATCCTTGTTATTCTGCAATCGCACTCATTTTGAGATTTTACGTTTTGGTTAACCATAATGACCGTCTCTTGCTTTTGGTTGGCTTTTGGTCATTAGGGTTAAACTTTTACCTTAGTTTTCTTCTTCTTTGTTTCCTTGTATTTTGTTTTCGTGTTTCCACATTTGTTCGCAGGTGCTGTAGAGCTGTGAAAAGAGGAATGTTGACAATGCACTCATCAAGGGGGAGATTGAGGAGCCATGCTGAATAGCGTGGGCCTCATGGCTCTAGAAGTGATGAGTCATTGTCAACGATAGTCAACGAGGACTGAAGAAGAGAAGAGATCTGCTGTTTCATGGGCCGCGTGTGACTCAGGTACACGGGCAGCGAGCGACTGTCGGGCAGAGGAGGCTGCGAAGTCGGGCTGGCCCAATCCGGGTGCATGGGCCAGAAACAGTAGAAGACCCACTAGGCTGCTGACCAGGACTGACTCAGGTACACGGGCGGTGAGCGATTGCCGGGCTGAGAGAGCTGCGGAGTCGGGCCGGCCCAATCCGGGTACCTGGTGCAAAGCTGGTGGAGGCTTTGTCAGTTTCGGCGTAAAACTGACAACCGTTGATTCTGTATCCGACTGTCCAGAAGAATAGCTTCAGGATATGTCATCTGTTACTCTAGGCCCTCAGTCAGTCAGTTGTGTCTGTAAAAATACCTAAGGGCAGTAGAGTCTTTTTCTGTATTTTTGAGTCTGTAAAACCCTAAGGGGCTGGTAGAATATTCCTAGTGTTGGGCTGCCTATAAATAGGACCCCAACCCCTAGGGTTTGGACTACCCTTTTGTGCTGAAATCAAATCCACCCATTGGGTCACTTTTGCCTCTCTTCTCTCTCCTGTGTGCGCCGCCAGGCCCTTGTGCTCCTCTGTTCGTGGCTCATTTTGGCTCAAATCTCTTGGATGCTTTTAATCCTTGGTCCCTGGAAAATTTATTGTTTGCATCTGGTTGGTTTGGAGAGTTATTGAGTTGGATTCGGGCTGCTGTATTTATTTCTTGGGAAGAAGCTTCTTCGGCTGGGTGTGTTCTTCACGGTGGTAGTACTAGTTCTTGCTGTTGCAAATAGTACTGCTTTACTGTAGCTACAGTGTTCGGCTGCAGCTTTTCACCTTCTATTGCCCAGCTTTTTGATCGAAGCTGACAGTCTCTTTTGCCTTTTTCCTGGTGTGTCTGCCGAAGCTCGGTTCTGTGCGAAGCCCCTCAACTCCGTGAGGCAAGCTCCGATCGAACCTTGTCAAAGGCTTCGCTCAGTTTTTCGAACTACGGTTTCTGTGTCTGAGTTGCTAGCTTCGAAGTTCCCCTGTATCGAAATCATCGCATACTTCGAACTGGCATACTCCGAATCTATCTGTTCGAAGTGCACACTTCGTTAGGCTTCGAAGTGGGGTTCGAAGTTTCTGTCTGTTCTGACAGACTTCGCTTCTTTGTTCGAAGGTTGTCTGTTTGTGTGTTGTGTTCGAAGTTTGTGTGTTCGAAGGTTTAGCTCCGAAAGCTTTCGGTTCTAAGTGTGTTCGAAGTTTTGTCTTCGAAGTGTATACTTCGAAGAAGGCTTCGGCACTGTTTACTTCGCTCCGAAGCTCGTGACTCGAAGTTGCGTACGAAGTCTTGTCTTCGAAGTGCTTACTTCGAACCAAGCTTCGGCACTGTTTTCACTTCGCTCCGAAGCTCGTGAGTCGAAGCTGTGTGCGAAGTCCTGTCTTCGAAGTACATACTTCGAACCAGGCTCCGGCACTTCTTTTGCTTCGCTCCGAAGTACGCTTCGCTTCTTACCACTTCGAACTAGGCTAGACAGTGACTCCTTCGGCATTTCGGACAGACTCCGTCATCATCCTCCGAACCAGACCTCGACGTGCGAAGGGGGCTTCGCCAAGTTCCGAACAGGAGACAACTTTGGACAGTAACTTCTCATTTCACTTTATACATACTTAGATCTTTTCATTGAGAAGTTTAGGCCTGTTATAATTTGTATATCTGCCTAGATTGCACTTCTTTAGATTTACACTATTTATCATCAGATGCTTCTAGGTTAGAAACCTTTAGACTTAGGCCTTCATTTTATTTTCTGCTGCGTAGTATTTTTTGAGGTGCGTTGGGTATTGGGAACAGGCCATTGATTCGAAAGAATTTTTAAGGCGCCCATTCACCCCCCCCCCTCTGGTCGCTACTTTCGGTCCTACAATGGTATGTATATTTATAAACTTGCATTATGAATGTTTCTCTAGATATTACACTATTTTGCAGGACGCTATAATAAATTTTAGATTTAAGCTGCCCTCTATCCTATGGGAGTCCAAATTAAATACATATAAAGGACAACAACAAACAGAATCTAAAATTGAAGATATAGAGGGTCCAAGTGATGTTGATATTATTGAAACTCCGTTTAAGTCAGCTAAACTGTCATATGTATCAAATACAAAGAAAGAACAACAAGATCCTGAACAGAAAAATGAAGATACAGAGGGTCCAGCTAAAGTTGATCCTAAAGTTGATATTATTGAAGAACAGAAGAATGAAGATACAAAGGGTACAACTAAAGTTGATCCTAAAGTTGATATTATTGAAACTTCGTTTAAGGTACCTAAACTATCATACGCATCAAATGAGTTTAAATTGGATGTATCTCCATGTGTTTTTTCCAAGAAAAGAAGAATAATTTCGTCAGCCACCGAAGAATTGGTGCGTGCATTACGCACGTACATCATGTCGATAGAAAAACAAATACTTACAGTAAGTACTTTTTATTTATTACAATGATATGTTAGTTTAACTTTATCACATATGAGTATGCTTTAACGAAAGATATGTTAATCATTTAATAGGAAAGAATTGATTCGAAGCAGTAAGCCTTATCCAATTTCTATAAGTATTCAGAAAATCATGGACATATTAGACACAAATAAGCCGATGGATATTGATTGTTTTAATCTGGCTGTTCGGATGTTTGCATGTGATGAGGCCTTGTTGTGGTGTGAAGACAAATACCACTACATGGATCTACAATTTATTGTAAGTCATATAATAATTATTTTATATGTAATAATATAATATCACAATTATTGTGTTCATATTCGTAATAACAATATTTTTTGATCAAAAACAGACCATATCCGATTTTATTCGAGACCCTCTCCGTAAACCCAAACTAGATGTTACTCGGTTGGCAAAATTGTTTGAATGTTGGCCTGATATGGAGTACAATATTTTAGATTACAGCGATGTAAGTTATTATCCTTTGTTACATACATTATAATCTTCATATTGTAGTTGTATTTATTGCCCTTATATGAAAGGCTATATGAAAGGCAGAAAGTATAAAATAGTGTGTATAAATTATACGTACTCTTGTTTCTCCTTTTATTTTCTACAAAATCATATTTATAATGTGTACTCCCATGTTTAATTTCCTAATTCAATGTTATTTCGTGGTTATTAATTTATAGTAGCGTACGGAATTTTTTATTGTTGAGTTTGTCATTTTGTAACTATATATCAATGATTATTTTTTACAGATTCTAATACTTTACTCTTTCATGGAACATCACAAACTATTCATCTTTAAAATGAAGGCTAGAAAGGTCATTATAATGGATCCATTGCCTGTACCTACAGGGGTTAAGGTTTTTCATCCAACCGTGCATTATACCTACACACTGCTGAATATTGCTAATAATATGAAACTTGCCATGAATTTAGCCAATCCTGAATGGAACGACGATGTATATAAATGGCATCGCGTATTACCAACATGGGTCCCGAAAACATTTGACTGGTAATTGCCTCCAAATATAAATATCTAATTAATTTAATTATTTCTTATGTTCAATAACATGTAATATTAATATGTCTTTTGCAGTAATTTAACAGGATATCTGGTTATCAATTATATGCGCGCATGGAATGGCATAAGATTACCATTAATTAGCATAGTGAGTGCCCACATCTTTATATTTGTCTCATAATATTCTATATTACTGTTTTTTTGATAATTATATGTCAAATGCATTTACAGGATAAGAATGTTTTGAGAACAAAGTTTCTTGTAGAAATACTGAAGTACGCTGAGAATGAATGCAAAGAGAACATTCCTGAAGTAATTCAAGAAATTCTAAAGCGTGTTGAAATATTTCAATTTGTATAGCACTTGAGTGCTTTTAAAGGGATTTACACATTTGTTTCATCTTTAAGTGAAATATATATATGCATGTCACTCTCTATCCTCTCTGAACAACCTTTGCATTGTCAATAATTGGAGCTCCCAATCTACTTCAGAGAGTCCAAATCATTCAGGGGGTTAATTTTTTCTGTGCCATTACAATTTTTACGGTTTGCCAATATGCCATCAGTGTGTCACTGACAGATGGAGGCCGCCACAGTCACTGACAGTGGCATATAGGCAATTTCTAAAAATTATAATGGCATGTGAGTAATTTTCCCTTCAGGCTATGATCACGCTCCAAAACGGGATCAGAGTTGTTCTGATCAAGCGCTTTTTTGAATTGGACCAAACAATTCTGTAGCAGTTTCTTGCTTATGTTAATTATTTAGCTTTATTTATGGGCTCGTGCTACAACTTAGCTAGCTCCAAATCTATACATATGCTAATTATTTACTTTTATTTATGGGCTATGTCTAAAGATCATCAGTTCTATTATACTCTAACTAAATATAACTTGATATTTATTAATTACTACTTCTGAAAACTATGAAATCATAAAAAAAATCTAAAATTGACAATTATTTTTTGTCATTTACCATTGCGTAGCACTATTTAATTGTCTAACAAATATTTTTTTTGTCATTTACCGTTGCGTAGCACGGGCCCACTACTAGTCTACAATAAGAATATGGTTCAAATTTTAATTTTTCTAACTTAATTTCAACCAAACTTGAAAACTAATTGCACGCAATAGCATATGTTCAATTGAATTATTTATTTTTCCTTCCAAGTTTACATGCTTGATTTATAAAAGTACGTTGCTTAATTAGGAAAATAATCTTTATGCATACGGCCCCACATAAATTAAGGGATTTCAAATTATTTTGGGCGCACGGAAAGAATTTAATTTGCATGTATGTGAGTCTCGTATTTAGGAGAAGGAAGATTATATGACATATTACATTCTAGAGGTAATAGGTCACCTATTTTATATCTGAGCCGTCCGATCATATGGATTGAATGAATGATAATATTTTGGAGGCACTGTAAAAAACTCCATATATATATATATATATATATATATATATATATATATACAAATGCTATTCTACACCACGGGTGTAGAATGCTATTCTACACCGACGTGGAATGGAGGGGTTGGGATTGGGTGGGGGATGGGCACGATTGGGATGATCGGTGTAGAATAGCATTTACACCCATAGTGTAGAATAGCGTTCCCGTATATATATATATATATATATATATATATATATATATATATATATATATATATATATATATCCCGGCCGGCCTATTCGATCGATCTCACCTTGCTCGTAGATTCGAGATATCATAAGAAATTAACACATTATATTGAGGTGCAGTGGTTTAATTTAGTTCTGACTTGTGTAATTTGAGTGTGTGAGCAAGATCTAGGAGCACTAGTGAGGATGTGTGTTGTATGTTTATATGCTTGTTCATGTTTCGTCGCGAACAAAAAGATATTTTATAATATTGTCTACAATAAATTAAATATACGGTATATCACATATGTTGTTTACTTTTTAAAAGGAGTGTTGATTTTGATTATATACGTGCCAAATACTTGTTATTGTAAATTTACTACTATCATCGCTAACTGTTTTTAAAGTAATATAATGTGACTGTGTGTGTACTTGGTGTCATGTATGTAATCACAAAAAATGGATACATTGATGAGCCACATAATGTACAATTATTCATTTAGTTATTCGTTTAGCGTGCATGATACACGAGAGTAGTTTTTTCCTTAAAAAAGTTTCATATTTACCACTGAAAATTCACTCGGTTCCAAATATGTCACTGGTTGTGTCACTACCCACATGTCAGTGGCATGGCCAATGTATATATGGAACTGCATAATTTTTCAGTGGCATATTAGGAATAATCTCTTTTTGTTTTTCTCGATCAAGGGAAATTCATCATATATCCTTCCCTTAGATGTAACTTCAGGATTTATTTTCCCTATCACAATAATATATGGGCTTCACTTAGATCAATGATACGTGGGTAGGTAAATCCCGAATTTCCATGTAAACGGAGGAAGGGTATAAGTATACGATGAATTTTTTTCTTTGGGCAACGCAACTTGTCACAGAAAAGGCAGTACTACGCATACGGGTACACTGAATGCGTCCAGTATTTGTATTATCCAAGTGTGTATACCTACCGCTTCGCTAGGTGGGGTTAATAAGTTAGGTCTCTTGTCAATCTTATTTAGATACGTGCTTAGAACGTACGTACAAATGTAGTTGCATGTCGAGAGTGTGATGTGATTACGCATCTGACTTGCATTAAAAAAACAGTCTTTTTGTCACGTCAACAACAGTGTCTGTGAACTATAAATATATCATATCATATCGATCCCTAAACCACGCTCCTACTTGCATTGGCATTCGAATGAAAAATAATAATAATCTAGTATAGCCTTATGAAAATTGAAGGGCCCAAATTAATTTTGCACTCTAACCTCCGATCCGAAATAAAACTACACTTTCCTAACCCTAAACGCATGCATATGCACGTCATCAATAACGCACATAAAACAATGTAATTTATTACTAATCCTAAACACATGTAGACATCATCGTCGCAGAGATCATCTAATCCTGGCCGTAATCCGCCTCTCCGTAACTGGAGACGCCGGCAAAGTCAACCCATCACCCATCACCCATCACAAAAGACGTAAACTCCGATATGATCCAAGCCATCAGCCGTCGACCGACCTCAGTCTATATAGCTTTATCTCATCCGTTCGATCCTCCTAATTCCTAAAACACTACTAAAAATATTTTCACATGCATGCATGCCACCTAAAAATATATTTTCATTCCCATTTAGCCACCTATTTATGACAAACCTGTAATTTATATATAGTTGGGAGAGGAGGATTTATATTAATGTTTTTGTGTCAAGAGTACTAGCGTTCACGGGCATAGATTTTTAGATAATTAATGACAAGCAAATAGGTCACAAGTGATCGGTATAGGATTCGGTAGCTTAGGTCGCTCGTTAGTGATGAACATTGTTAAATTCTGGCACTTAAGATAGGTCTTTAATAATGGTTACGAACACATCGGTTACTAAAAATCGATACGTGTTGTTTAACCATCACTAAAATTATATCAAAGAAAGTCATTTACATAAATTAAATCAATGTCAATAAAAAACGTTTTTGAGTAGAGTAAACCTCGTAATTCTTCCCCGTTTGTAGATATAGTACGTTGTCCTTGGATCATCCAGTTAGTGAGGGATTTTTTCCATCTTTGAGAGAGGTATCAAATCAAACCTAGCCATTAATTTGAAAAGGGCATAATCAGAAAAAAATTGAAAAAATAATGCCCCATTGCTGGAGCCGTTGACCCACTGCAGCCGATGTTGCCCTACTCCCGCTGATGCTGCCGACCCGAGCTGCCCCGTCGGCTTCGCGGATCCGCTTGTCAGGCCGTCGTCGCTCCACCGCCCTGCTTTCGCTGGTGCCGCTGGGCCACGCCTCCCCGTCGTCCATGCCTAAGTCGCACCGATCCGCTTCCCAGACCACCGCAATTAGTGTCGCCGCCGCCGCTCCGCCTCCCTGCTCCCGCTGCCGTTGAGCCTCGTTTGGCGTCGTCGCATCGCCTCCCCGCTCCCGCTATCGTCGGGCCTTGCCGGCGTCACCGCTTCGTCTCCCCTCTCTTGCTACCATCGGGCCTCGCTGGCCTCATTGGTGCTCCGTCCAACCTAATTGCCCCACATTCATGTACTACTCACGTGAAAATACAAAAATACCCTCCCACCGCTGAGGTACTGTTTAATCCCCACCAAGTACCAAAAGGCACCAAATTAATCTCAACCGTTAGATGAATATTTTGAATGATTCATTTTAGTACCTTTCCTACCTTAAGGATGGTAAAATAAGCTTATCGAAGTTAAAGATAAACTCTTGGGGTGTTTGGGGGAAGGCACTCTATGCCCATGTAAGGTTAAAAATATTGTAAGACACTCATGTTGGTAGTAGATATGTTTTCTTAGTTTCAATTTAATTTTAGAAAAAGTCAAATGATATATATTGTGAAATATAGATAGCAGCAGATTTAAAATAATCATGCACCTTGCTTATTTACACATTGATATCTACGTGTAAATAATATATAATTTCCTGAAATATATTTAAAAATAGAATTGTTTTCCAACAATTTTTGTTGACAAATAATCTACAAATTTTTAAATACAATGATAAATAATATTACTTCCATCCTATGTAACTATATTAAAGTCAAATTTTGGTTCCAGATATAATTATCTAATACATTTCCTAAAAAACAACTAATGCTTATAAAATATAATTATTTATTTCTACAATACTCATACTCCTCTTGCATTTTATTTACACATTGCTCCGCCGAACCGGTACCAAGTCCACCCTCACCCAATCCCGAATAGATAGTAAGATGATCTTTCTACTCATCTATTTAATCTATTTAATATATATATATATAATAAAAATACACGTCCAGTATATAAACTTGCATCGATCTGTCAAATAGATTAATAAATTTAGAAAATGCATATTATAGCACCTGAATTTGTGTAACTGAACTAATCGGGTTTAACCACACTTTGACGTCATCTATTTAATCTATTTAATATATATATATATATAATAAAAATACATGTCCAGTATATAAACTTGCGTCGATTTGTCAAATAGATTCATAAATTTAGAAAATACATATTATGGCACCTGAATTTGTGTAAGTGAACTAATCGGGTCTAACCACACTTTGACGCTCTTCGTGCTTACCTGACTTGCCAGATAGTGCCTATTGTTTTTTGTGTTTTGCCAGATAGTTGACTCATTGTCACGGAGACGCCACCTGACAAGCCACGTAGGTGCGGAGAGAGTCAACATGTGATTGAACCAGATTAGATCACTTATACAAGTTTTAATATCTTAATCTGTATTTCCTAAATTTATATACTTATTTAACATCTCGGCATGAGTTTATGGACCAATTATATATTTTTACTCTATATACGAAATGTTAGAACGTACGAAGGTTGCAGTCAAATTTACAAGTTACTGTGACAAGATTGTTTCTGCCCCGATCGACGAATTTACAGTGAGGTGGAGGCACTTTTTGGCATGTGGGTGAGCAATAATATTCGTAAAACAAATTAAAGGTAGGGGTAGGGGTAGGGGGATACTGAGATAGAGAATTAGATCGAGTAGAGCCCACAGCCGGAAACCACTACACCTACCGTTAATCGTGATTTAGGTCGGTCGTTATTCCTCCTGCTTCTGCTTCGATCTCTCTTTCGGTGCGTGCCACTGCCAAATGATACGCGGACGTATGCGGTACATTAAATTATTATTCTCCCCGGATTGCACGAATCATTCCGCGTAAAAAAAAAGTGATTGAAATGACCAAAAGGTTGTCATAATCACCACCCCCAATTTTATTTTATATTTTCACCTCTTCAAACTGCTACGCCTACCTTCCTCCCGTCGCCCCCTTTAATTTCCCCTTTCGCCGCCGTTCGGACGAAGTAATATTTAAACCTACGTTTATTTCTAGATTCCGTATAATTCTCACAATAAATAAACGGACACCTAGATCCCGTTTGTTTCAGCTTCTAGTCGCTAGAGATTCTGAGTAGCTAGCTACTGTGAGTAGCTGATGTTTTCTAGCTTCTAGATCCTAATTCATTTCTAGATTCTGCAACCACTGATTCTCACAATCTAAGTTCGAAATTTAGACCGTTTGTTTTCGCATGAGATTCTAAAAGTAACTGCAACTATCAGAAACTGAAACAAAAAGAGCCTTAGGATCACTGGAATGTTGTTTAAAATGCGTTTTCAAGTGTTTTGAATCTGAAATATTTCTCTCTTTACATTACATAAGAGAATCACCAAAAGAGATGTTTCACACCGATTTTACGAGTGATTCCGATTGGTACTCCGGTTTTTTTACGTGAACTAAATCTGAAAATGTATCTATATCCGTACCGAACGCACCATTAATTTTCTCCTTTCAGCTTCCCAAAAAGCATCCTCCTCTGGTTAATCACCAGCTGATTATCCTCGGGATATGTAGCATCTGCAAAAGCACAATTCTATTATTATGGCCGGACGATCAGCACAACACCTAGCAGCATACTAGCGCTAATTGCTCGCGTTACACTGTTAGAGTAGCATGTGTTGTTTAATCAACGACTAATTAACTGCTCGATTTAGAGGCTGTTGCGGTAGCTGCCCTGAAGTCGCGGTTGCAGTTGCACACACAACAGCTCGATCTGAGCTCTGAGCTCTGAGCTCTGAGCTGTGGCACAATGAGGGTCTTTTCCGGCCATCTTTTCGTGCAGGAAAAAGGGCAGGTCATGTCAAAATCGGACATTTTCAGACTAGTATACCGATGAATTTATAAGCGGCGTGCAGTATACATAAAAGGAATTCCACCGAGGGAGAAAAAAGCCTGCTTTTTTTCACTCTACTTAGCTAGGGGCAGCTAGCTTCCTAGGGTATTACGCCCAAAATATATTCTGCAGCGTCATGATAGGAAATGGAAATCATACAAACAGGGCCAAATATGCTGTGCCATCTACCATCTATCCATCTCACGCTAAAACAAGTTTTGTATTTGGTATATTTATTAAAGAGGTTATAAAAATCTGTTCTTTTAGATAAATAAGTACGTGTTTAGTAACGATTTCATGAAACAATAGTAAGTGCTTTAAATATATATATATATAAATACACGATTGTTATATTTAAAAAGACTGAAGGGCTCTTTTGGAATAGAGTATTTTTAAATGAATTTTAGAGGATTTAGTACAATTTCTGTGAAAATCCTATGAGTACTAAACTTTAAAATTTATTATACATTTAAAACGGATAGGATACAAGTTGTATCTTTCTACCACTTTTTAATTAGGTTGAATCGACTTGCAGGCTGCAGGCTTCCAGGACATGGAGTTGACTACCAAAGAGGTGCGTGCGAATACAGGAGAATTGGTTAATTCATATAGAAATATTTATATAATTCTTGTGTTTTTGAAGTAATAAACAGGGTTTTTAAAAAACAAAAACAGAAATATTTTTGTTTCTTCCGTAATTTGAAATTCCTTTGGCCTATAGAAACTCTATTTTTACATAAGGTTGATAAATTAGTGTTCATAAATTAGTGGTGAGACATTAATAAGAAAATAGTATTGTCAAGTTATATGTAACCGATAACGATAGAGACGATATTGAATAAGTATTTTTTAAAAAGTTTCAACCGAAATTGGCTAAGGAGAAACTTTAGGTATCGATTACTAGTAACGTCGATCGATCGACGTTAAAAGTTCGGCACCACAATAATTAACGTTAGGTTAAGGTATATGGTGTTATCTTAAGTCAAGGGTCTGAACCTGTTATATGGTAGACTACAGTTTGTTCATTGATATTATGTTTATATCCTACGTTAGTTGACTACTTGTGGAGATCAAGAGAGGTTTTTTTTTTCAATGTTGCCGACTGTTTAGGTGGCTTCTGGTAGCTGCAGCTACTTTTAAAATCCAAAGCTGAAATAAACGATTCAGATTCTGATTCAGATCGTGAGAATGAGTAGGTATAGAATCTGAAAATAAATTAGAATCTAGAATCTAGAAATATATACATATATACATATATATATTTGCATTTCGAGCCAGGATGGAAATCTCATAAATGCATTCACTAATATCACTATTAATTAGTTATGTCAGTACCACTTGCTTTTGCCAAATATTTCAAGCCAGATTGCAAAGCAATGCAAAATCATAACGCAAAACGCTATATATATCAACACACGCTCTGATTTTTTTATATAAGTTATTTAGTATTAACAATTATTTTCTATACCTAAGTCGTCTCAGCATTTTACACTTTTCATCTTTTCCTTAATAATCACGGTCGTCTTGTCAAACAAATGATATATAAACAATTTATTTTTAAACATAAATAATAAAATTATCCAATTGATTTCTTAATTCTCGCGCGTATATTATATATATATACAAATGCTATCGTACACCACGGGTGTAAAATCTACACACGTGATGTAAAATCTACACACGTGATGTAGAATAACGCTTCCGTGTATATATATATATATATATATATTAATTTGGAGAGGTGTGTTTCCTTTTGAGGTGCATGTGTACTGTTTGGGAGCAAGAGGTATCCAATATCTTTTGGTAAAAAAAAAACAAGTGTCCAATATCTGCGCTGCAATGGACTTAATTCGGTCCTGTGTGTTAATTATCCAGTGCAGTTACGTTACGTACAGCTACACGTACCGCATTGATGAAAATTAACGCTCTACATCAACCGCCCCCGTCGTCGTCTCCGTCGTCGTCGCCGGCAGAGGCATCGAAAAGAGAAAAAAACAACAACAGAAAATGATCCGCTCCTCCTCCTGATGAACAATGCTAGCTAGAAAGCTGCATTTTCTCACAGATCGCCGTCTAATCACTGTACATCTGCCACTGCGTGCAAATCTTTTAATTACGGTGTTTTTCGTAGGCGCACAGACGATCTAGCCTGTTTATACAGTCGTTCTTACCGTTGCAAAGAAAAGGTCACACGTGTAGTGTACTATATATATATATATGAGAATATATATATATATATATATATGAGAAATTTTACATTAATTGAGGAGGTAGGAGGTACCACATTTTTTAGTATTAATTTTGGTACCTTAACATTAAAAAATGTGGTACCTCCTGCCTCCCCAAGGACTGTAAAATAGTTATATATATATATATATACACACACTTGTACTAAAAATAATTAGCTGCATATTTATATACCAGAATACTGATAATTAGCTGCATATTTATACTCCTTTTGTAGTATACAAGAGTATTGTACGTATACGTGTATACTCCGCACCGGCCGATTAATTGTGTGCAAGTTAAATAATTTATAACTACGGCGCCTCAAATAGACGAGGCCCATACACGCATTCATGCATGAAGTATTGGTAGATTTAAAATATTAGGATTTAACAGGTTAAAATGGCATTTATAGGATTATTTTTTTAAAAAAGTATACCGTTCAAAAACAGAATATAAACATATACACGTACCTAAAATTAAACAGATCAAAACGTCATGTTTTCAATAAGGGGGAAATTTCTCACATATCATTATAATTTTCAGGAATTTCCTATATATCACTGTTACTGACGCACCAATAACGTATTAGCAAATCGTAAGAATCAGTGAGATGATGGTACTAAGGGGGTGTTTGAAATTTAGTCCGTGTCACGTCGGATGTTTGGACATCAAATTGAAGGACTACAAATAAACTAATTATAAAAACAATGAGATGAATTTATTAATCATAATTATTCCATGATTAGCAAATGTTTATTGTAAGATAACATTGTCAAATCATGACGTACTTAAGCTCATTAAATTCGTATCACAAATAATCCACCAATTATGAATGAGTTTTATAAATAATATACATTTAATATTCTAAAATAATAATATCTAAATATTCGACGTGACGGGGACAAAAATTTAGTCGCTCGAACCAAAAGTGCCCTAAAACAAAGGTACGTTATGTATGTTGGGGGTGTGTATATATATATATATGATGCGTTGCATGTGAAAATCCTAAATAATTGAGGGTACAGCGGCCATCGCTGTCCTAGAAACAGTCGAGAAATTCAATCAACGTGCCCAGCTTTTTCAAACGTTTATTTATCATCAATGTGGATGCGTAGCATAGCTAAGCTGTAGGTAGCCATCGCCACATGTATGCCAAGCTAGGCGGTGCAAATACTAATTAATTACTCCCTCTGTAACAGCCGCGACGAAGCATGCATTCAAATTACGAGTGTTTATTTAAAAAATTAAATAAAATAAATAATCAAATGTTGTGATAAAAGTTAGCAAGACGTTTAGAAAGAAGAGAGAGTATAATTTTTCTCTCAAAATATTATTTTCACCTACCTAGAGTCAAATAAAGTTATATGTTTTTATACCCTTTGAAACAACTTAATGATATCTTATGATTAAATATAAGAAGAGTATCCTTGGTGTCTTTTTCGTCACACGCGTGGTCTAGTCCGCTTAACTCCAGTGCAGGTCATACAATCTTAGAAAAAAAAGTTTCTTAACGTGCCAATTAGTTTGATCCTGTAACTGATAAGGAAGAAAAAGAATGATGTTAGTAGCAAAGTCGATCGGCTACAAAGTTGGTGGCTATGGTTATATAAAAAACAAATGTAGGTATTGTCGCCTATCGGTTGTCGGGCCGATGACCACGAACAAGTTACCGAGATCGATAATACCATCGACCGACAGGACAGTCGTCCCGACCATAAAAACCAATGAATACCCTCCGATGAAAATAGATGAAGCGTAGAATTGAAGATAACATATTGGTTTTTACTCTGACAGAAACTAAATCTAGCACACCAAATAACACATCCATACACTATCGAATCACCATAACAGCAAGATTGGACTTAACCAAGGCAGTCGCTAAATCATGATCAATCAATAGTACTTCAGCATATCAGACATGCTTTTTATTCAGATGAATGACGCACAACATAAATCAGATACAATAAAGCGATACGTTAGATTTAACTGATGAAGCCTCAAACTATAATATCTAACTCACATCAATCTAAGAGATCATAACAATGCATCCTTAGACCTATAAACCGACGACCGTACTGACTGAACCGATGCCTCAAGAGTTTGATACGATGTAGCCTTGAAGAACACCGATCCAGCCGAGGCGACCATCGGGGTGGCGAGAATCGCCTCTTCGCTGGAGATCGAAGCGATGCATCTCAGCTCTGAGTGGCAAGTCTTGTCGGGATTAACCTTGGAAGCTAAGGGTGGCGATGCGTCGGGAGTAGTGTGTGGTTGTGTTTTTTTGTCTCTTTTTTAATCTAACTAATAGTTATATATTTATAATCCGAAGACTTGCCGTCAGTCACGATAACCATAACCGATTCAAATTTGTCTCTATCTTCTTTTATCCCTATCGGCTCCTTCATATTTGGCCACGTATAAAACCACCTAGATGAACTTCTTTACTAACTTTTGACCGGACTTTTTTAACTTTTGTTGATCATATGGTGGGTTTGAGTTTTTACTAATTTTCAGTGTCAACAATTATGTGTTATACAAACTTAAATATTAATTAGAAATCTTATAAACATCTTAAATGTTAATCATAATTAATAATCCGAACCAGCAATATATGTGCTTATCAAATAATCCTGATTATTTTAAACTATTGAAAAAACCCTAAAAAGCGTAGAAGTAAGCGTGTAACGCGTGCAGATTATCTCACGAAAACTGTTGCCCTTGTATGATGGGCAGGCATGCATGCACGCCATTAACAACTCCTAGCTAGCTCCCGTCCTTTTGCGAACGGCGTAGTACTGGGCGCTAGTATCTCACTCAGCTCGCTAGTCCGACATGCAAAATACTATACTCCTACTATAGCACTGACCTGCCGCCCAGTGGAAAACCTAGCTACGGCTACGTATACGTGCATCCATGGCTGGATCGTTTTGCCTTGCTTGGCTATACTAGCTGCTCTTGCTGCCGCTGCCGCCGCCCGGCCCGTTCGCAACTTAACACGGTCAAGCACGGCGACGACTTTGCTTCACTTGGATTTTTTTTCTCTCCCAAACGTGACACTGGAGAGTGCAATTATGTTACAACTCTTCCCAGCTGGTGCTAAGCTAGTCGATATTTTAAGGTCGGTAAAATCGTTTTCATAATTATTTTTATTTCAAAATAAAAACTAAATTGTCGGTCTAAATTGTCGGATCGATTTTTTCCTAGGACGAAGCTGTACGTGTACTACGTGCTACGCGTAGCGCGGGATTGGCGGGGGTGGTAGACGGCATGCACCGGCGCGGCGGCAAATTCTCGGGTGCCGCCGGGACGGACGAACGAACGAAAAGGGGGGGGGGGGGGGGGGGGGGGAGGCCGGAGGGGGAGGGGGAGGTGGGAAAGGCTAAACGAGCAAGGGCGTGGGCTCTAGGGCCACCAACTATTCCACCGCAATAATTGCGGGAGAGATGGGGGCGGCCATGCATAATAGCCCCAACACAACACACTTGTACAACCCCTCCCTTATTTTACATGTAGCCCTTGTACCATGGCCAATAGACTAGGCATTATACTGGAGGCATTCCGCTTGCGGGAGTGGGCAGTCAACCCTGCGCAAAGACCAGAAAAACACACACACACGCCCAAAGAGAGCAGCACCAGCACTAGTAGTAGAAGAGAAGAGGAGGGGGGACTCAAGGCTCCATAAATTCCTAGGTTGCCCCTCTCCTGGATTCTTCTCGTCTTCCTCCAATCTCCATTCCCATCATCCATCAGACCCAGACTCAGACTCTTCCTCATCTCCCCCTGCCTACCGGCAGCCGCGAGCTGTGAGCCCCCAACAATCTCTCCCTCTCTTCTCCCCTTCTCTACTCCCCACCCCACACATTCCTCCGTCTATCCATCCTTCTCCTCCACCCTACATTGGTTGGTTTTAATGTTTTGGGTTTTTTCCTCCTAAGCAGCAGGAAGAATTCTTCCAGATTTTATTTGGGGCAAGTGAGAGGAGTGGCAGGGCTGCCTATAAAAACTAAAAGAGAAAAAAGGAGATATATTTATTTGTGTATTTGGAAGGAAGAATCCAAAGGCAGGGGGAAGAGGAAGAGTCTTCTTCTGCGCTCGGTTTCTCGTCTCCAATTCAATCGTGTTGGTGGTGTCTCTCTCCACCGTTCGCTTTTGTCCCTATCAAACCCTTTTTTTCTGTCTCTCTCTTTCGCGAGTCTGCTGTCTGCCCTAGCGTTGTTTTCTCGCAAATCTTGCTTTCTAAACCCCAAAACCTCTCCCGGATACAAGCCCACCCACCGCGGCGTGTGGATGGACGGCCGTTGGCCGCCGCCGCCGCCCAATGCGCTGCGCCGATCGCGGCTGTGCGCGACGCCGCCTCCGCCGTCCGCCGCCGGGAGTCGGAGTCGCCGGCATTAAAGCGGGGGCCGTTGGGAATTCCACGCCGCCGCCGCGAGATTGGATTAGCGCGTGGGCGGTCGGGGAGGAGGTTTTGTCCGGTGGTTGTTGCCGCTGGAGGTGATCGATCGATCGGTCGGTCGTCTCGCGTGGCGATCGGTCGGCATGTCGACGGCCGCGAAGGAGGAGGCGTCGCCGGGAGCGGCGGCTGCGGGGGGAGCGCCAATGGGTGGCGAGGAGGCGGCGGCTCGGGCGGCGCAGAAGCGGTACGAGGGGCTCCTCACCGTGCGTGCCAAGGCGGTCAAGGGCAAGGGCGCCTGGTACTGGGCGCACCTGGAGCCGGTGCTCATCCCCGCCGCCGACACCGGGATGCCGCCCAAGGCCGTCAAGCTGCGCTGCGGTCTCTGCTCCGCCGTCTTCTCCGCGTCCAACCCATCGCGCACGGCGTCGGAGCACCTCAAGCGCGGCACCTGCCCCAACTTTTCCGCGCCACCGCCAGGTGCTGCGTCTGCGTCCGGTGCATCCGGCTTGCCGCATCAGCAGCAGGCCTTGCCGCCGCCCAACTCGACTGCATCGTCCCCTATACCCATCTCTTCCATTCCGCCCTCGTCGCCGCGCCACCCGCACCACCACCACTCGCAGTCCCAACAGCAGCAGCAGGCGCATCACCACCACCATCACTCGAGCAGCCGGAAACGCCACTCCATGCCTCCGGCGTACACCGCTGCGGAGCCTGTATCCCACCACCAGCTCGTCGTGGTCGACCCATCGTCGGTTTACTCACCGCCGCTCGCACTGCCGCCGCCGCCAGCAATACAGTCGTCGCTTGTCCTCTCCGGCGGCAAGGAGGACTTTGGCGCACTGGCCATGCTGGAAGACAGCGTGAAGCGGCTCAAGTCGCCTAAGGCATCGCCGGGAACGATGCTGCCGAAGCCACAGGCCGACGCGGCACTTGGTTTGCTCGCGGATTGGTTCCTAGAGTCGTCGGGCGGCGTCTCGCTGTCTGTTGTTGCCCACCCGAAACTCCGAGCCTTCCTCCGGCACGTGGGTTTGCCGGGCCTGCAGCGGAATGAGCTCGTAGGTCCTCGGCTTGACACCCGCTTCGCAGAGGCTCGCGCCGACGCCACCGCGCGCGTCCGCGACGCACTCTTTTTCCAGCTTGCCGCCGACGGGTGGCGGGAGCAGGTGGTCACTCTCTGTGTCAATCTCCCAAATGGTACGTCCGTGTTCCACCGCGCCGTGCCCATCCCTGCTCCGGCGCCCTCAGACTACGCCGAGGAGCTGTTGCTCGACGCGGTGGCGTCCGTGTCCGCGTCTGGCTCCTCCAATGACCTGCACCATTGTGCGGGCGTCGTCGCCGACCGGTTCAAGTCAAAAGCCCTCAGTGATCTCGAGAGCAAGCACCATTGGATGGTGAACCTGTCTTGCCAAATCCATGGCTTCACCCGGCTAGTTCGGGACTTCGCGCGGGAGCTGCCGCTCTTCCGCTCCGCCGCGGCTAAATCCGCCAAGCTGGCTGCCTACTTCAATGTCAAGCCGACGGTGCGGTCCCTGTTGCACAAGCATCAAATCCATGAGCTCGGGCATGCCTCGCTCCTCCGTGTCGCGCATGTCGGCGACTTCCGTGCTGCCTTTGAGATGCTGGAGGATGTCCTGACCTCTGCTCGCCCTCTCCAGCTCGCCGTTTTGGAAGAGCCCTACAAGCTGCTCTGCATTGATGATTCAGCTGCGAGGGAGATGGCGGAGATGGTGCAGAATGGGGCATTCTGGACCGAGGTTGAGGCTGTGCATTTGCTGGTGAAGCTGATCATGGACATGGTGAAGGAGATGGAGGGTGACAGGCCTCTCGTTGGGCAATGCTTGCCTCTCTGGGAGGACTTACGTGGCAAGGTTAGAGATTGGTGTGATAAATTCAACATTGATGAAAGCGCTGCACTGAATGTGGTGGAGAAAAGGTTCAGGAAAAACTACCATCCGGCATGGTCAGCGGCGTTCATCTTGGATCCCCTGTACCTGATCAAGGATGCCAGTGGGCGTTACCTCCCGCCATTCAAGTTCTTGACGCCTGATCAGGAGAAGGATGTGGACAGGCTCATCACCAGAATGGTGTCGCGGGAGGAGGCGCACCTTGTGCTGATGGAGCTCATGAAATGGCGGACGGAAGGGCTGGACCCATTGTATGCTCAGGCAGTGCAAGTGCGGCAGCCAGACCCGGCCACAGGGAAGATGAAGGTGGCAAACAAGCAGAGCAGCCGGCTTGTTTGGGAGACCTGCCTAAGCGAGCTGAAGTCGCTTGGGAAGGTGGCGGTACGGCTCATCTTCCTCCACGCCACTGCGAGAGGGTTCAGGTGCACGCCGTCCATGGTGCGTTGGCTCTCTGCTCCCGGGAGCTTAGCTGGTGGCATTGATCGTGCTCACCGGCTAGTGTTTGTCGCTGCAAATTCCAAGCTAGAGAGGAGGGATTTCTCCAGCGATCAAGACAAGGATGCTGAGTTTCTTACTGAAGGGGAGGATGATGTTCTGAACGAGCCTGGCAATGCGGAGCCATCCTCAGTGTAACACCCCTATTTAATTGTTTCTTATTCCTTCTATTAGCCTTTTGTAGAATTTGATCCCTAGGAATTGCTAGGTTTTCCCCCTACTTATTTATTTCCTCCTAGAATTTCTTCCTTGTGCCCATGCTGTTAATTCTTACTTCCTCACTCTAGATTTTGGTGGGGTGGGGAGTGGGGCATGAGATGGAGATATGCATCCTCTGTTCATCAAGTTCGGTTAAGAATGACTGTCTCTTGCCATACATGATTTCATGGGGCCTTTGAACTGCAGAGATTAATGGAAGTCTTTCGCGTCAACGTGTTCATAGTCGGTGTGCTGCACCGAGAGCGGGAAGAATGTGTAATCATTTTGGTTTTTTTTGTTTGTGAAAATTAATAATATTGATATCCATGCTGCTTGCCTCTCTTCAACCTGTACTGCCTTCCCCTTCTTTTTACCTTGTTCTTGAACTTATGGTGCCTCGTTTCTTGTTAATATATCACTCCAGCCAGACTCCACTCACCAGTGAGCAGGCTATGAACAAAATAGTATCTTCCTTTATTGCTTTGTCTGCGAATTAACTCGCACCAGGAACCCCTACTACTCAGTTTTCAAGAGAAATGTTTGCCTGCTGTTAATTAATAATATCCCTGTTTTGGTTTGTTCTAACGCGCCTGGCCTTGTTTCTGGAGGCATTGTGCATCATTGGAGCTTGGCAGCCTCTGTGAACCTGTCATGCCTCATGAAGCGGATGCTCACTTTGCAACAGCATCAGCCAAGAAGGTACACATCTTCTAGGATGTTCTTTCGGTTCTACTACGTAGCATTTCGCTTTTCAGCTGGACCTGCTAGGATTGGAAGCTTCAACAGTGGCAGCAGCAGCAGCTCCAGCTCCAGCTCTAGCTCGGTTTAGGTGATCTTGCGAGGTGAGCCTTACCATACTTTCACATTTCCTGCCTTTCCCCAGTCTTACTCGTGTAGCATTTACTGTGTTCAGTGTTCACCAGAGTAGGCACAACAACAACGCGGCAACGGGCTTTTGCACGGTGTGATCATGTGAGACGATCATCATCACCACCGCCGCCGTTGCCGTCGTCTTCTCGCTGCCTCCTCCGTTTGCGCGGCGCCAGTTCACATGGCGTCTGTCTCGAACGTATCTGAATGGCCAGGGCCGGAAGGGGAGATGAAAAGCTGGAGCTGAAGGCGCGCAGACACGGTAGGCTTTTTGCTCACATCCCCCCGCATCCCCATGCCCACCATCATCACCACGGCCAGGGCTTTGACAATCATGCCTTCCATCAATCAAAACACGTCCAAATAGTTTGCAGGGGGTACAAGGCACAAGCTCGCCAAGGCAGGCAGGTGATCGATTCCCTTTCCCGTCATTGGGATGGGCACCTCGGCTGATGGCTAGCGCGGGGAGAGCTCATCAGCCTCAGCTCAGCTCAGCTCCCTCTGCTCGTCCGTCCCAGCCTAGGGTTTGAATTGGAAACATAGCGTTCGATCGGGTCAGCAAGGACGGGCAGCCACCTCCACAGAGGAGCACAAGATAAAAGCCTGTGTTATACAGGCTGTTCCTGCATCAGTGACGTGGCCCGTACCAGTAGGTTTTCAGCTCAGCCTCTCTGCACAAGCACGTGCATTACCTGACTAATCATTACAATTTGGGCTTTATTAGGCGTCGCTCGCAGCGAACGGCCGATGTGATTATTGGACATAATGCAGTCAGTATTCGGTAAGTGGTAGTGAGCATTGGTGGTGGCGTTGGCAACATCCCCTTGGGTACTGCTGGGGCTGTGTAGTTGTTGTTAAAGTAGTAGTAGTAGTAGTACAAACTATTGCTGGAATAGGTGTATTCTGCTTTTTCTCAGTGGCTTTTGCAACATGGTGTACTATATTTTGTACACATCTTGTGTAGTAGTTGGGAATATGATGCTGTAGGGGTGTTAAGACATGGCCTGGTGACAAAGCTTTGTTGTTCTCTTTGGGCCCTACTTAGGCTCCCCTTTTTCCTCCTCTTAGACTAATAATCCACCACCCTTATTTGCTTTTTCCTCTCTGTGCAATAGAAAAATCGATAGGAAAACAAGGCCAAAGTATTTGGATCCTAGCTTGTTGCAAGTGTGAACAATGGGAATGTATAATCCTTGGAAAGCCTTAAGTATCAAAATTCAAAACTAGAAAATTGGCACCCCATGTTTTGTGTTATTTCTAAGGATGATGGGATCACACAAGAAGAAAGCAAAGTCCACACAGAGGCAGAGAAAGAGGGGGCTTTGTAATGATGACGATGATGATGTGTATGTTCCTCGCCAATCAATGGAATGAAATAAGTTGCTTGATGTGTATGGTACCATGTATGTAAAAGCAGGAACAGCTCTCTTTTTGTTGTTGATTCAACAATGGAGGGTTTTTTGGTTTTTTTTGCTGAGTGTCTCTACTCTAGTCATTCTATTGACAGTAAAATAAATTTTAAAATGATTTTTTACTATTGTCGATTCCGCTCTACTGTTACTATGAGAATGTACTGTAACAATACATGTTTATGGTCTCTCTATACAGTATGGTGATGTGTGCGTGAGGAGACCTCACAGTGAAAGCAATGCATGTCAACCTCAGCCCTCTGATTTTTAGCTCAGCGAGGGACCGACCTCTCTTATGTTCAGTCTGTGGGATAGATAGATAGATATACATAGATGCATTGACAGCCATTGACGACGGCCTCTGCCCTAATAAAGCTTTAAGTTGTAGCTCACCACCGTACCACTGCTCCTCCGATCCTACTCATCTCTTCTCTGAGAGAAGATCTCTCACATGGTCAGGCCGTCCGCTTGTGCCGACGGCGGCGGTGCAATCGTACGTCGGCGGTGGAGTCGAGGCCATGGATGCCGGGGCGAGATGCTCACGACACGAGCTAGACTACAATGGGATGATTAGGCTTGTGAGCTAGCTGCTAGTCTGGTTGTTTAATGTGTACTTGTCGACGTACGTAGTAGAGAGTGTACCCTACATATATATTTTTTTTATTTGCGTACTTGGCGACGACGACGTAGCGTAGTAGCTAGTCGGTAGAGCTGCATGCGAGCAACTTGCTCACAATAATGCAGGTGGTTATCTACAGCAAATGCTCTGTGCTCTATCTTTTCAAATCAATAATGCCCATTTTTAGTTTTCGATACACGTACGACGAACATTACGCTACGTCCATTTATCTGCCCCCATTTGGGGCAGCTCTAGGTACAACAGTTTTTAGAAATCCTAGATCTAGAGCCGTGAATTGACCGTGGAGATTTAATTGAGTGATTTAGTTTTATTTTGAATCAAAAATAAAAGTTTGTATTGTTTTATTATACTATATGAACCTTAGATCTAGTATAAATCTCAGAATTGGAGTCGTTGTACCGAACATACCTTTAATATCCATTGCAATCGTTTTTACCGTGACTTTGTTATTGACATATATAAGTAGGTTGTATCATTTTTTACATCAAATATGCGTAATAGTTATTTATATTGTCACATGGAAAACAGTACCGGGAGACTAAACATCAATTTTTTTTAAAAAAAAACGGAGGACAGAAATTGGAACTTTGCATTGACGAACAACATTTTTGCAGTCTTATATTTCCATCACACAGGAAAGTTTATGTTTTGGGAGTGATGGTTGTTGGTAAGTACTTCTAAAGGGGTGCAAATATTGGACTTTATAAAGGCTTTTAAAAGAAAGGAAACCTTTAATATGCACACAGTGCATGCTTAGTCTCTTCACAACGTAATTGCAGCCGGAAAGGACATGTCTATACATATCTATATCTATCTCTCTCTATATATATATATGCTATCTTACACCACGAGAGTAGAATAGCTAGCTATTCTACGACAAATATACAACCGAGAGAAAAAAGTAGTACTCAATTGTTATTCTACTGAGAAAATCTACTACTGAAAGTAATCGGTGTAGAATACGCTCCCGTGTGTATATATATATATATATATAGACACACACACAAATGCTATTCTACACCACGGGTGTAGAATGCTATTCTACACCGACGTGGAATGGAGGGGTTGGGATTGGGTGGGGGGTGGGCACGATTGGGATGATCGGTGTAGAATAGCATTTACACCCATAGTGTAGAATAGCGTTCCCGTATATATATATATATTCTTAGATATTTGTGACCGGTGAAACAAGAACGTTGATATACATATCTTTTTCTTATCCTCATATATTTACTTCGAGCAACATTGATGATGCATAGTTATGTAGCACGCATCCATTAAAATGCATGACTTATTTCTTTCTTGTTTATATTTATTAAAAAAAGTTCTAGTGAATAAGAGATTATTTTGCACTCATAGAGCCACGTAAACTCATGAAATATAAGTACACCGTAACCATATTTAACATGGACAAAACATAAAATATACGTACTAGCTAATTATTTCTTGATACGAAAGAACATGTCTATCTATAGGTGTAGTTAACAATTGTGGAACGCCGGAGGGAGTATTACTCTAACAAATATTCTATCAAGTTCGACTGCGATTAGCACGCAATCACGTAGAACGGTTAACTTAATTCACGACGCGCATGATCTGCATCTGCATCTGCATCTCCATCAAAGATTTCATTGGTTTGAGCGCTAGCTCACTGTGATCTGCATGGCTGAATGCATTAGAGTATCTCCATATCCTCGCATCAGAACGGTCGATCAGTAAACTAATGCTGCTACTCCGGCCAGATGATCGCTACTTGCTAGTATTAAACTGAGGCATTGGGAAAGCATACATGGCCTTTTCTGCAGCAAGGGAAGTTGATCAGACTTCAGAGCCAGGCGAGCTAGCTAGCCATATTCTATTGGGTAAACAGCCAGCCTGATGAGCTGCTGCTACACTGAAGAGAGAAGAGCATATATCTGTAGATGGAGCCATGCATGGAGAGAGTGTGGCTACTACTACCACACACCCTGCCCTTTAAGATTGAGATTTCATCATTGCTGATGCTTAGTTTAATCTCCTGTGGGAAAGGGGTGCACATTCCATAACTGGCATTTCCCATTTGACTGCTTCTTTTATCCCATCACTAATCAAAATACGGTCTGATTGTTTTGAAAGGTTAAGACAGCTAGCCGAATGATTATTGAAAAGAAAAGGAAGGCAGTAGATGCGCGGACAGTGTGGCTGAGACGACAGTGAGCATTCAAACCCTAATGAAGAGGGGGATGTGATCAGTAATCGCCTTTTATTCCCCGGTCAAAAGTGCAGATTTGGAGTTGGCCGGTGGGCCCCACTGTCGGGCGCAGGCAGCAGCAAGCAGCAGAGCAGCAGGCCGCAGGGATTATTAAAAAAGGAAAACAAAAACACGCAGCAGCGCAGGAGCAGCCACCTCAATCTTCATTAATGTAATCCCCTCCGTATCCTTTACCCCTCCAACTCTCCCTGCAGCCTGCAGCCTTTCCAAAGCGTAATTTTCTCTTCGTTAATAATGGAAACAGAAAACAGTTATTTTTATAATCCAAAACTAAAACAAACGGTCTAAATTATAAAAATCAATAGCTATAGAATCTGAAATTGATACTTAGATTATCCATCTACTTAGGCCCCGTTTGGGACTAAAGTTTAGTCCCTAAAATCCCAAACAGGATTGCTTATTGGGACTAAACTTTAGTCCCTAAAGTTTAGTCCATTAGTCCCTTGAATGTTGCTTATTAGGACTAAAAGTGACATACACACTCTATCCTCATTTATGAACCCCTCATTAAATAATCTTTAGTCCCTACATTCAAATAAGAACTAAATTTTAGTCACTACTAAAATAAGCAAGTTTTAGTTCTTAAAAATAAGTAAGGTCATCCAAACGGAGCCTTAGACTAGCTATCCACTGAGAATCCGCGGAAGCTTTTTAAACAGGCACGTAGTTTCACGTGAGTTAGTTTAATTCCCTACAGAAAATTCTTTGATTATAAAAGAGACGTTGATTTCCAAAGCGTCGGGGGCCGGGTGCGCCGGTTGTTGAGAGAGCTGCACGTACGGACGCGCGCGTGTCAGATAATTAGGCGAAATCAGCGCTGCGTTTCGAACGACGAGGGCGGCGAGAGAGAGCGTTCGTACGTACGTACGTCGCAATGATATGCGGGCGGTTTCGCTAGCTCGTCGGTGACGGTGAAGCACTGCACGGAGTAGGGGATGATAATTCTGGCACGCTCGCTTTGAACAATGGCCGGGTCAAAGCAGCACACGTACGTATAGTAATAAGGACGCATTAGCTATTTAGCTTAGCTAGCTAGGGCGCAGTGCAGTGCAGTGCAGTGTAACCTGCATATATATCCCTATCAAAATATGCCGCATTGACAGTGGCCGCTGCAGGCCAGGACGACGTTCGTGCTACACGTTAGGATGCCAGCAAATTGCGAAATATAACTAGGGTTCACAAAGAAGTGATAAATACTTTGTTTAGATATCATTCTACGCAAAGAAGAACTAGATGGTGCTCGGTCTATTCATTCACAGTAGTGAGTTTCATAACACTGTTTCTTAGAAGTCTATATCTGTTTTGCAACTGAATGAAATACTCTTTCTCAGTGAAGAGTTTCATTTCGCTATTTCTTAGGCTAACCAGTGTAATTAAATGCAACTAGTTCTTATAAAATAACTTCTCTCTGATGAAACGATTTGACTCTTAGTGGACGTTTTATTTCGTTTCATCCGTCTTGGAAACGGGTTAGCACCATGTCATGGTGATGACACTACTTTTTTCTCTTTCCTCATTAATTGAATGTCATCTCAGCAAAAAATCTGATGTGTCATGGTAATTAATACTATGAAACCCTAATAAACCCATTGTAAATAGACTCGTAGTGACATCTTCCCACAAAAGATAAAATTACTATGTAAAGTCTTGTCGAGGAAAGTAAAGATACCTCATGTTATTGGACAAAGGGAAATCAAGTAAAGCGAATGAATCTAAGCTAACGGAAGAAGACAGGAAAGAAGGTTTTGAATATTTTTGTGAGTGAACATTAAGAGGAAGGAGATTTTATATGTGCAGATGATAGAGGTGATCATGTGAACAATGAGCTGTTTTTTTGGGTAACGATGACGAGTGATAGGTAGATCAGATCAGCTGATGGATGATGATTCTTTCGAATTTTAAATTATTCGGTTGGTAATGTTCCTTGTTTCATTATGACGACCAAACGCAACTTATATTATTTTGTTGATTTAAGTTTCTTTCGACCTAGACCTTTACTCTTTGAGTGTAATCATGTCAATTTTCGCTCTTTGTTTTTGATTCTTAATGTGTTGCTACGTGGGTTGAATCATGTTTTGTGACATATATATATATATATATATATATATATATATATATATATATATATACAAATGCTATTCTACACCACGGGTGTAGAATGCTATTCTACACCGACGTGGAATGAAGGGGGTTGGGATTGGGTGGGGTGTGGGAGCACGGGATGATCGGTGTAGAATAGCATTCTACACCCATAGTGTAGAATATCGTTTCCGTATATATATATATATTTAAATTTTTGGTATTGAAACCGTGGTTATTAATTAGGGCATGAAATCATTATTTATTTCTTCTTGTTATGTTTTATTGAATTGTTACTAATTATCTATATCAACTCTTACTAAATGACTTTATATCTTTTCAGTTCACAACATTTTTTTAAAAATATTATAGCTCAGCTAAAGACATCCCAAATTTATTCCCAGCTCTCAATTTTTAGGAAAAAGTATGCCGACCTAACAAACTTCTGACATATACCTCTTCTATATGCTAGTATATATTTGATCAAATTTGCACCAAGCTAAGTCTTTGATAAACGTACAGTTGAATGGGATAGAATTTGGTCACGTGGCCGTCGACGTATTCCCGTGCTCCTTAGTATATACAAAAACAAGTCGTTTTGAATATAAATTTAAATGTTAAGGAGTTATTAATTAGTGTGTATTTTATTTGTTTGTCTCTATTAAATACAATACGTCTATTAAATACAACGCGGTAATAAAGATGAAGTAAAAAACGAAAAAATATAGTCCTACTTCAAGGATATAAAAGTTCAAAATAAAAAAGACTTAATTTAGTCAACTTTAATACAAATATAAAACAACTTATTTTAGGGTTTGTTTGTTTACTGTGGACTAAAGTTAGTCCATTATTTTTATGCACTTTTAGTCCATAAATACCAAATAAGTGGACTAACGTTTGGACTAAAGGCTTTAGTCCTCTAATCTACGTGAGATAGACTAAATTGGATTAAAGTGAGTTTTGGATGCTTTTAGCCCTCATTAAAACATATTGGGAACATAAATATATTAAAACAATCTTTGTTCAATTATATTTATGTACTTTAGCCCGTGAAACCAAATAAAATATTAAATAAACTTTAGTCTATTAACTAAACTTTAGTTCCTATACTAAAGAACCATACACCATCTGAGGAGGTGTTTGTTTCCTCTAGTTCAAAATTTATTCTCGTCACATCGAATGTTCAGATGCTTTTTTAGAGTATTAAATATAGACTATTTACAAAACTCATTCATAATCGGTGGATTATTCACGAGGCGAATCTAATTATCCTAATTACATCATAATTTGATAATGTGATGCTACAATAAACATTTGTTAATCATGGATTAATTAGGCTTAATAAATTTATCTGGCGTGAATAATCCTCAAATCCTACAATTATTTTTATAATCGGTTCAATTTTAGTTTTTCAAATTGATGTCTAAATATACCGGCGATGTAGACTAAACTTTAGTGCGTGAACAAACACCACTTCAGTAGTAGACAAAGCTGGGTTGGTAGGAATACCGGCACATACGTAGCATACATACACGATGCGGGGCGGGGAGATGGTTGTCCCCTACTTTTTAGTGTTACTGACACAAAAGTCTACGCCTACGAAGCTATCACATAAAAAGTCAGTGCGGTTGCACCAGCTCGATCGCGTAGTAATTGGCGGTGGTAAATCGAGCATCGCAGTACATGTACACGCCAGTTGCACTTGGACAAGAGACGCATAGCAAAAACTGTGCTTTTCAGTAACGTCTCACACACCAACGCTTGAGGTCTACATGTTGTTTGGTTAACCGTCGCAGTTTGTTACAGTTTATTAAGTCAAGCTCACAAATTAATTTAGCAATTAATTGTTTGGTTACGGCAAATCACAACTACATAGTAAGATTCTTTTCTAACAAACTTGGTGGTTGTATAAGATTTACACAGAGATGTGGATAACTGTAAGAGAAAGATTTTTTTTTTAATTTTAATAGTTATCTAACGAAACAAGAAATACAAATGTTTTAGATAGGCTCAGTTCTCTCAGAGGATAATAATCATAATCTTATGTATGAATTTGTATGGAAGTAGAAATGTTTGTATATATATGTGCATATGTGTGTATGCGTTGTATATGTATGTGTAGGAGGTTTCTCCGAGCCTTTTATGTACTACGGGGATTAGGGGTTATAATGTAGGCTTTATGCACCCCACTAATGACCATTTACGATATTGAAACGGTCATGATGTGAGTTATAAATTCAAACGTTATCTGTTGTATTGATCGGATAGTTATAGGCCTGAACTTGATTATTATCAATGAAACAGTATAACTGTTGATTTCGACCGTCCAAGTGTATGCAATTAAGCCATCTTCCCAAGCGTGCGATTCAGAAGTATTGAGACTGTCGACTGCTTCTTTGACTATTAGATAATTTGACCGTTCGCGGGTTACCTTTAATATTTTGTTTTGCGACCCCTCTGCTTAATGGTCCTAATTTAAACGATTATAATAACTTTTTTAGCAAACAGTGAAAAATATTGAACAGCACCACCTGATACAATGTTTTTTTTACGTACGTAGCAGTGCGAAGGAAAACTGTAGGCAGCCTCAGCGTCGTTGCATTTTCGACGGCGTGTGCCCTGTGGCAGCTGTGTGCGCGCCGGTACGAGCTCGTACCACTTTTTTTGTAGCGTTTGCAGGCAGGGATGGGGTTAATAGGTGGGCAGAAATCTGTGGGTTAAACGAAGGGCGATCTGGACACAAACCAAGAGAGAATCTTCGGGGGGCGGCAGAAAGGGCCATGCCGATGCCGCGACATTCAGACATGCCACTGTTTCTGCGTTGAAACATTGTTCTTCTACCCCTAGCTACCACTGCACTGCCCTGCCACTACTACAAACTGTCACTGTAGTGGCGTTGGGCAAAACCACTGTAGTGGCGGGCCATTAGATGCCCGCCACTAGAGTTGCTGGTGCTGACGGCAGCACCAGCGCCCGCCACTATTGCTGGTAAAGTAGTGGCGGTCGGTGATGACGTCAGCCCGGACCGCCACTAATGTACCAATAGCAGTGGCGGGCGCTGGTGCTGCCCGCCGCTGCTAAGATGGCCGCCACTAAAGTAATGATGACATCACTTGCGACCGCCACTACTATTCTAGCTATAAATGCGCAGCGTCTTCCTCCCCGAGCTCTACTGGAGTTCGCATTCAATTTTGTCCGTACAATGGCGACAAAAATCTAGATAAAGAGGGGGGAGGCTTTGTTTTCGTTTCTTTTGAAGGATTTCATTCTAGG
The DNA here is from genome assembly GCA_019279435.1 of Zizania palustris. Taxonomy (NCBI): domain Eukaryota; kingdom Viridiplantae; phylum Streptophyta; class Magnoliopsida; order Poales; family Poaceae; genus Zizania; species Zizania palustris. The sequence goes on from JAAALK010000283.1 coordinate 30,494,597, forward strand.
AGGTAAATCCATTCCGAATCTCACATTTATTTTGTATTTAATCATGTATACAATGAGTTATTATCGTTTTTCTAATTTAGGGTTTGTGAATAGAAATTTTCAAATAATCTTCCATTTACGGCGTTACCTTCTCCCAAATGAACAAATATGACCCTCCTCACAATTATTCATCACTTGTATATTGATTTACGTCATTTTAATCTCCTTTTTAATTTGATTTATGATTATAGATCTAGAGTTATGTTGTTTGGAGAGAGAGAGAAACCAATATAGTTAATTTATTTAATAATTTTTTCTGCTTAATAAGTAGTTTTAATTAAAGCATTGAGGATTTTTAATTAATGTTGTTATGAGCGATAATAAATCAATATATTTTCAATTTGTAAATTAATAAAATTAACAATAATGATTTTATTAATATTTTTTCAAATAATATATGTTTTAGATGGAGCACAGGTCCTGGATGTACTCGTCCAATGACGGAGATGTGGTGGCATATTTTAACAGAGTAACTGAATTTACTGAAGCTGCCGCACAATATGCTTCCCGTCAGAGTGAAGAGGCAATATATTGTCCTTGTAAAGTTTGTAAAAACGAAGCGATGTATCCGTGTTCTGATCGTGAAACCATACGATTTCACTTGTTGAAAAATGGTTTCGTGAAGAACTATTATATATGGACGAAACACGGTGAGATGGGCCAAAATCCTCCTGAAGATTCTGATGTGCCGCAAGATGCTCATCAACATAGAAGAGGTTGTGATCATACATCCGACATAACACATGATGATGTTGATCAACATGATGATGATGACGCCTTTGATGTGGAGGAACTGATGCGAAATGTTGCGCCTGAGGTGTTGTTGCAGAGAACTACAACAAAAGGATACGATAACTTTGAAGCACTTGACAAAGCATCAAAAAACCTTCTTTACGAGGAACGCCACGGATGCGATAAGCAGTATACTGTGTTGTACACAATTCTTGAGCTTATGAAACTGAAGGCCAGCAATGGATGGTCTGACACCAGTTTTTCAGATCTTTTACAACTCCTAAAAAAGGTTTTGCCAAAACCCAATGGTTTACCATCTGATACGTACCAAGCAAAGAAGATGATTTGTCCGTTGACTTTGGGCGTTCAGAAGATTCATGCATGCCCGAACCACTGTATCCTATATCGAAAAGAGTATGGATTGTTAGAGAGATGTCCGCAGTGCAACGCGAGTCGATACAAACGTCCAAATGACTGTGCGGAGGACTACAATGACCACCAGAAGAAGAATAATAAGAGGTTGCAGAAGAGGAATAAAAATGTTATTGAAGACCATCCTGGAAAAAAGATGGAGAGGAAAGTTCCGGCCTTAGTAATGTGGTACCTACCGGTGATTGATCGCTTGAAACGTATGTTCTCTAATCCTAGAGATGCTGAACTATTAATCTGGCATTTCGCTGGGCGAAAGAAGGACGGAAAACTTCGGCACCCTGCGGATGCTAGGCAGTGGAAATCATTTGACTTGGCCCATCCAGATTTCTCGGACGATCCTAGAAATATCAGGATGGGACTTAGCACGGATGGAATGAATCCCTTCGGTGAGATGAGGAACCCACATAGTACGTGGCCAGTCTTTCTATGCTTGTTCAACATTCCATCATGGTTGTGCCATAAAAGAAAATACCTTATGCTCACTACTCTAATTTCTGGTCCAAAACAACCTGGCAATGACATTGATATCTTTCTAGAACCTTTGATGGAGGATATGAAACGTCTATGGGAACATGGTGTCTGTGTGTGGGATGAGCACAAGAAAGAGCACTTCAATCTAAGAGCCATAATCTTTTGCACCATAGCTGACAACCCAGGACGCATGTCCCTAACAGGACAGGTTAAAGGAAAGACAGCATGTGTAGTGTGTGTGGACCAGACAGAATCTATGCATCTTCCATCATTCGTTAAGACGATATATATGCGACACCGCAGATTTTTACCAAAAAACCACAAATATCGAAGAAATAGGAACCATTTCGACGGTACAATCGAGCTTGGACAGCCTCCACGAAATCGAGATGGCAAATTTCTATTCGAAATGGTAAAGAATATCAAAGTTGTTTTCGGAAAGAAGAGGAAGAAATCTGAAAAAATTTCAAAGGACGCTCCATTTAAAAAGCAGTCGATCTTCTTTAGATATTTGCCCTATTGGAAGGAGTTGGAGATTGGTCATGCTATCGATACAATGCACGTTGAGAAGAATGTCTTCGAAAGCACTATCGGTATTTTGTTAGACATACCGGGCAAATCAAAAGATGGACTCAAAGTACGAAGGGACCTTCAAACTCTCGGAATTAGACCCGAGCTTCACCCACAGGAAAGGGCCAATGGAAAATTTTTCCTTCCGGCTGCTAGCTATAACCTCACAATTGACGAGAAAAGATCAATCTGCAGGTGTCTACATGGAATTAGAGTTCCAACAGGATTCTCAACGAATATAAAGAATATTGTCTCCGTAGCAGATTTGAGGATGAGCGGCTACAACACTCATGATTGTCATGTTATGCTTGGGCTATTCCTCGCCATCGCAGTAAGAGGAGTCAAACATTCATTTCTGAAGATGGTGATAACACGCATGTGTCACTTCTTCAATGTCATATCAAAGAAGGTGATCGACACTGAAGAGTTAAATGAATTACGTAAACAAATGAGGGAGACTATGTGTCAGCTTGAGATGTGCTTTCCTCCTTCATATTTTGATATTATGGAGCACTATATGATACATATAGCAGACCAAATCTTTGTTCTCGGTCCAACGTACCTGCACAATATGTATGCGTACGAGCGTCTAATGGTTATCTTCAAGGGTTACGTACGAAATCGTGCTTATCCAGAGGGTTCCATGATAGAGGGCTACACGACTGAGGAAGTCATTGAGTGCTATGCAGATTACATAAGAGATGGAAGACCAATAGGAGTTCCCGTGTCGCGGCACCATGGAAGACTCACCGGTAAAGGAACTAAAGGCAGGAAAATCATACGAGACAATAGTTATCAAAGAATAAGAGAATCACATTACAGTGTAATGCATCAGTTGGCGATTATGAGACCATATGTTGAACAACACCTACAAGAGCTTCGTGAAAAGAATGAAGATCACGATGAACAATGGATTATGAAAGAACACAAAATTTATTTCACATCATGGCTGAGGGATCTAAACCTTTCGATCGGAGAAACCGACGAAGAGATGATGATAAATAAATTGTCTTACGGTCCATTGAGCATGGTTAAAACATGGCAAGCGTATGACATCAATGGTTTCACATTCTATACCAAAGCAAAGGATCAAAGGAGTCAGCGCCAAAATAGTGGTGTCAGAGGAGAAGCAGAAGATAGCACTGGACAAAAGAATGCTTACTATGGATACATCGAAGAAATATGGGAACTTAACTACGGGAACTCTATAGAAATCCCTGTATTTAAGTGTCAGTGGGTGAGACATCCAGAAGGTGTGGAGGTGGATGATTACGGGTTTACGATAGTTGACCTTAATAAGGTGGCTTATAAAGATGACCCTTGGATACTCGCTCAATCCGTGGCACAAGTATTTTACATACTTGATCCTAAAGATGAGAAAAAATACATCGTTGCTCCAGGAAAACAAAGAATTGTTGGAGTTGATGGAGTCGAAGACGAAGAAGAATACAATCAGTTTGATGAGGTGCCGTTTTTCGTTGACATATCAAGGATCAATGTGGTTGAAGCAAAACTGTCATTTGGTAGTGTGATTCCTTATCTACGCACCAATGGCGATGGAAAATTAGTTCAAGGCTAGATCATTTATGTTTAGTTGTAAAATCAATTATGTCATTTATTATTAAAACATTTTCAAGATCAAATGAGGATTGAGTGTTGTGAATTATTTCATGTCTTGTAGTTCAAATTGAACTTTTTTTGACTTTGATCATAAAAACATACTTAATGAAATAAAAACAGTACACTAAGGGAGAAAAAGTAAAGTGAGGCATAAAAATACATATTTTCTAAATTTGATAAGTTATGATGTATTTTTATTGTTAAAAAAATCAAGTTCAAACTAGAATTTAATTATGAATAAAAAAGTCATGAAAATTAGAATAGAAATGTTAAAAAAAAATGTTTGGATGCTAGCAGCAAGGTTCGAACCTCAAACCGCCTGCAGGCAGCAAGGTTCGAACCTCGAACCGCATGGCACCAAAGAAACCCCCGCACCACTGCGCTACTAAGTCTTTCTCGACTTGAGTGGCAACGTATGCTAGATAACCCCACCAGCGTCGGATTAGTAGTGGCGGGCAGGATGACGTCACCAGCCGCCACCGTTATCCTTTTAGTAGTGGCGGGCATGCTGACGTCATCATGCCCGCCACTACTAAGACACCTATATATACTTTCCACTCCAGCCGTCCGAAAACCTAGTTTCATTTTCTAAACCCTAAACTCGCCCCCCTCCTCCCGTCGCCGCCGTCGACGTCCCGGAGCACGTCGCCGCTGCCCTCCGCCCGTCGCCGCCTTAATTCCTCGGAGCCCGTCGGCGCCGCCCGTCGTCGCCGCCATCGTCGATCAGTAAATAATTATTAACCTACTTCTTTATTTGGTCTTATTTTATTCGAGCTTAGGGTTAAAATGATGGAGGATTGTTATATTAATTTATGCGTGGTAATATAATTTAGTATAATATTACTAGTAGAATGCACTAACAATAATTTCCACTATAACAATAATTTTTTTAATGTACTGTAAAAAATTTCTGAGAAAAAAATTTCCACTATAACAATAATTTTTTTAATGTACTATAAAAAATATCTGAGAAAACAAATTTCCACTATAACAATAATGTTTTTTAATGTACTATAATATTACTAGCTTAGGGTTTTTTAATGTTATAATATCAATGTGACAAAAAAATGCAGATGGCTCCTCCTAAGATTGAACCAACAAACAGTCGATCCTCAGACTCTACATCAAGTGGCGTGTGTGAGGTTTGCAAATGCGGTAAACATAAGGTACATGATGGTATAGTTTGCAGTTGTTTGGCGAAGAAAGTGATTCTCATAATGGACTCCGACTCGGAGGACGACTCGCGATCGCCGCAACCAGATAGGGTAAGTGTTGTGCTACGGAAGAATGATGAGACAACCGGTGGTAGAGGGAAACATGTCGAGGCTAGCGGTGGAAAAGGGAAGCATGTAGAGCAATGCGGCAGCAAGAGGATGAAGGAGGCAAGATCCTCTTTTTATGCAAATTTTATATTTTTATCATCCAATTCAATCATTGATAATAAGTTGTTCTCACTATCGTCGCCGCGTGTATTTTCTTGTTCAGGAACATGGAGAGAAGTTTAGACTGCCTGATGATGCCGAGTTGGTTGAGGATTGGCAAGTTGAGGCTTTTAATCTGTTTAACCAGAAATAGGTTGGGTTTGTGCCGAGGAAGAAGAAGAAGCTCCAAACCATATCTTTCCTTTGGGTTTGACCAGTAGTGCGTTTCGATGTGTAAGCTGGTTTCCCCAGCCTGGACTTGTGTTTGTTTACTTGGTTTCAAATAAACATGATGTGTCAAAAGCGAGCCCCCGCACCACCGCGCTACAAAAGTCTCGATCATATCGTAACAACATGTAATAAAAACACACTTAATAATAAAAACAGTAAACTAAGGGAGAAAAATACCAATTTTTGCAATTAGAATATTGGTGTTGTATTTTTATTGTACAAAAAGTTTCAATTTCAAAGGAAGAATAAACTATAGATAAGTTATGATGTATTTTTATTGTACATGTTTATTAATGAAAAAAAAAGTAAAGTGAGGCATAAAAATACATATTTTCTAATTTGATAAGTTATGATGTATTTTTATTGTTAAAAAAACAAGTTCAAACTAGAATTTAATTATGAATAAAAAAGTCATGAAAATTAGAATAGAATTGTAAAAAAAAATGTTTGGATGCTAGCAGCAAGGTTCGAACCTCAAACCGCCTGCAGGCAGCAAGGTTCGAACCTCGAACCGCATGGCACCAAAGCAACCCCCGCACCACTGCGCTACTAATTCTTTCTCGACTTGAGTGGCAACGTATGCTAGATAACCCCACCAGCGTCGGATTAGTAGTGGCGGGCAGGATGACGTCACCAGCCGCCACCGTTATCCTTTTAGTAGTGGCGGGCATCCTGACGTCAGCATATGCCCGCCACTACTATACTTTTTTCCACCCGCCCAGACTAAACCCTAGTAGTGGCGGTCGGTGACGTCAGCGGCCCGCCACTACTATGTCTTTGCCCGCCACTACTACGATCAATATCAGTGGCGGGCATGCTGACATCAGCGTGTGCCCGCCACTACTAATCCAACTATATAAAAGTTTTTGCTCCCGCCGTCCGAAAACCTAGTTTCATTTCTAACTCCCGTGCGCCGAACTCTACCCATTGCCGCCGCTCCCGGAGCCCACGCCGCCCTCGGAGCCCGTCGTCGTCGTCCCCGAAGGTCGTCGCCACCAAACTCCGCACATCGCTCCCACAGCCCACGCCACCCTCGGGGCCCGTCGCCACCGAACTCCGCTCGTCGCTCCTGGAGCCATCGCCGCCATCCCCGAAGCCCGTCGCCGTCGTCCCAGAGCACGCGCCGCCACCGTCCCTGGAGCCCGTCTCCTTCATCCCCGAGCCCACGCCGCCGTCCCGGATCTCGCACTGCCGCCCTCCACACATCACCACCATCCGGAGCCCGTGTCGCCGCCCTCCACTCGTCGCCACCGTGCTGAAAAAAAGGTCAGCTAGTGCCCTTTTAAACATCAATTCACATGTGTTAATTAGGTCATGGGTCTGCCTATGAATGCTTACGAGATATTTGATAATTTACCACTGAGAAGTGGCTTTATATTTTTGTCACATGGATCTATATTTATTGATATAAATGAGTCTACATGTTAGTCTTAATAATGACATTGTAATTGAAGAAGACATCTTTAGAGTGGCAAATAATCAATTTTTTGGATGGATGGATATATATACTTGTGCATGTGCCCTTGTTGCGCCCTGTCCTATTTCGCTGCATACACATATACCCTATTGATAGCTGACTTCATCGATCGAGTGTCTCATCGATCTTCCTATATGTTGTGAAAATCAAGGATATATCAAATCAAAGTTGATCAAACATGAAGCACATGTTAATTTTTGAAGATAGTGTTAATAACATTATTTTCCTAATAAAGTGTTAATTACATTATTATGAATTATGAGCACGCTTAGAGCTTATCCTCAAAATCAACTATAGATGCAGTGTTTTCGTTCAATTATGCAGTGTTGTATGGACAAAGGCTTCAAAGATAACTATGCCCGCCACTACTAAGAGAAAATAGCAGTGGTGGGCAGGATGACATCACCATGCCCGCCACTACTAATCCTCCTATATAAAATTTTCGCTCCCGCCGTCCGAAAACCTAGTTTCATTTCTAACTCTCGTGCCGTCGTCCGCCAGTTGCCGCAACTCCCGGAGCCCGCGACACCCTCAAAGCCCATCGCCGTCGTCGCCGAAGCCCGTCGCCGCCGAACTCCACTTTTTTAGAATAACTTTTAGAGGCCTATGATGCAAATAATAATTGAGTTATCTCTTGTATGTCATCAAGCCGTGTGACACATCCATTCCTATCAACAACTTCTTCTTTCTCGTGTTGCTGACAGGGAATGGATGTGCTCACGGTTCCATGGCATCCATGAACATTTTGAAAAGCTACACAAAATATGCTGAGGCCTAAACAACACTGTGACCAGTTTACTACCGCTATTATTTCTAAGGCTACTATATACTAATCCTCAAGTTAATGCATCTGGCTGAAGGCCAACATTAGATTCTGCAATTCTTTTAGGGGCCTATGATGCAAATTGTTATTGAGTTATCTCATGTATGTCATCAAGCCGTGAGACACATCCATTCCTATCAACAACTTCTTTCTCGTGTTGCTGACAGGGAATGGATGTGCACACGGTTCCATGGCAGCCATGAACATTTTGAAAAGCTACACAAAATATGCTGAGGCCTAAACAACACTGTGACCAGTTTACTACCGCTATTATTTCTAAGGCTACTATATACTAATCCTCAAGTTCATGCATCTGGCTGAAGGCCAACATTAGATTCTGCAATTCTTTTTAGGGGCCTATGATGCAAATTGTAATTGAGTTATCTCATGTATGTCATCAAGCCGTGTGACACATCCATTCCGTTCAACAACTTCTTCTTTCTCGTGTTGCTGACAGGGAATGGATGTGCTCACGGTTCCATGGCAGCCATGAACATATTTGAAAGACAACACAAAATATGCTGAGGCCTCAACAACACAAGAGAGAGAGAACAACACAATCTCCTAACTTGAGGATTAATATAGTAGCTTCAGAAGTAATAGCTCACTACTGTAGCCAAGAAGAGTGTTCATACATTTTCCACCTTTGACACTGTGATCAGTTTACTACTGCTATTATTTCTGAGGCTACAGTAGTAAACTGATCACAGTGTCAAAGGTGGGAAATGTATGAAAAATCTTCTTGGCTACAGTAGTCAGCTATTACTTCCGAAGCCACTATATTAATTCTCAAGCTAGGAGATTGTGTTGTTCTCTCTCTTTAGTTTTGTTGATACCTCAGCATATTTTGTGTTGTTTTTCCCTCTAATGTTCCATGGCAACAAAATATGCTGAGGCCTCAACGACATTGTGATCAGTTTACTACCGCTATTATTTCTAAGGCTACTATATACTAATCCTCAAGTTCATGCATCCGGTTGAAGACCAACATTAGATTCTGCAATTTCTTTTAGAGGCCTATGATGCAAATTGTTATTTAGTTATCTCATGTATGTCATCAAGCCATGGGACACGTCCATTCCTATCAACAACTTCTTTCTCGTGTTGCTGACAGGGAATGGGCGTGAACATGGTTCCATGGCAGACATGAACATTTTGAAAAGCTACACAAAATATGCTGAGGCCTAAACAACACTGTGACCAGTTTACTACCGCTATTATTTCTAAGGCTACTATATACTAATCCTCAAGTTCATGCATCTGGCTGAAGGCCAACATTAGATTCTGCAATTCTTTTTAGGGGCCTATGATGCAAATTGTTATTGAGTTATCTCATGTATGTCATCAAGCCATGAGATACATCCATTCCTATCAACAACTTCTTTCTCGTGTTGCTGACAGGGAATGGATGTGTTCATGGTTCCATGGCAGACATGAACATTTTGAAAAGCTACACAAAATATGCTGAGGCCTCAACAACATTGTGTTCAGTTTACTACTGCTATTATTTCTAAGGCTACTATATACTAATCCTCAAGTTCATGCATCCGGTTGAAGACCAACATTAGATTCTGCAATTCCTTTTAGAGGCCTATGATGCAAATTGTTATTTAGTTATCTCATGTATGTCATCAAACCATGTGACACATCCATTCCTATCAACAACTTCTTTCTCGTGTTGCTGACAGGGAATGGATGTGCTCATGGTTCCATGGCAGCCATGAACATTTTGAAAAGCTACACAAAATATGCTGAGGCCTAAACAACACTGTGACTAGTTTACTACCGCTATTATTTCTAAGGCTACTATATACTAATCCTCAAGTTCATGCATCTGGCTGAAGGCCAACATTAGATTCTGCAATTCCTTTTAGGGGCCTATGATGCAAATTGTTATTGAGTTATCTCATGTATGTCATCAAACCATGTGACACGTCCATTCCTATCAACAACTTCTTTCTCGTGTTGCTGACAGGGAATGGGCGTGAACATGGTTCCATGGCAGACATGAACATTTTGAAAAACAACACAAAATATGCTGAGGCCTCAACAACACTAGAGAGAGAAAACAACACAACATCCTAACTTTAGGATTAATATGACATCAGACCTTTTTTGCATAACCAAAATTCTGATACATTAGCATCTTCATATGAATAGTTTATCTATGGCGGAAGAAGGACGTTCCATCGAGGAGCTCATCTACGAGTCTCCCGCAAAAACAAATAAAGAGGGTTCATCTGAAGGATCCTCCGATAGCGAATCTTCGTACCACTCTCCGGAGAATGAACATCCAATGGAGCCTAGGAAGAAGAGAACGAGAGAAGACGCCGATGAGGATTACATTCCTGAAGCTCAAGCGGAGGTAATTATTACGTTAGTAACAAGTCAGAGCAGCTTCTAACCGAGGATTACATTCCTGAAGCTCACATTGTCTATCATCGTAGGATCGTCCAAAGCGAGGAAGCAAGCGTCGATTATTCCAAAGCGAGAAAAGAACAACTATTGTCCCAGCTATTGAGTCAGCTGAGCGAACAGATGTTGAGCCCGCTGCCACAACATCGTCTGCAAATGCGAAGAGGAGAGGGAAACGGGAGAAGAACAAGCTACATACAGCTATCTATGAGGTTGAAGAAGTGCATGTTGATGGGGCTCCAAAGAAGCCAAAAGAAATCACAGCGAAGTGGCGTAACGACTGTGGATGTCTCGCCAGGGAGCGATGTAAGATAGTTTGGAAAAATTGGAAGACTGTCCCTGAAGCTACAAAGAACGAATTGTGGCAGCATATAAAAGCGCATTATAAATTCCCGGAAGACCGCTTAGAAGACGCTAAAGCTGCCACATTGAAGACTATCGGGAAGGCTCTCCGTACATTTAGGACTAAACTGAACACACAATACCTTCAGAAAGATGAGTCGCCACTCAACGACTACGGCTTTATAACGCCAAATGAATGGAATGAATTCAAAATGCAGCATTGCTCCGAAGAAGCCAAACAAGAGAGCATAATGTTCAAAGAACTTAATAAGAAGAATAAGTTCCCCCATAAACTTGGGCCAGGTGGATATAAGGCTAAGGAGGATGAGTGGAGTAAAAAGGAGGAGGAGGACCGTGCGGCTGGGTTACCTGAACAGTTTTCAGGTGCTGATCAGCGCACTAAGAGATGGCTCCTAGGTCGAGCTAAAAAAACACCCGAGGGCCAATATATGCTCTCCGACTCACGGACTAGTGAAGTATTCCAGAAAGCACAGGAAATCGCTGAGTTGGAGAAGACTGGAAAGTTCAAGCCCGAGGGATGTAATGACCAGCTTACATCTGCTCTCGGAAACGAGGAACATCGAGGGCGCACCCGAGGTGTCTCTTCTATAGCACCCTGGAAAAATACTTTCAAGAAACAGGAGGGTGCCACATACAAGAAGCGTCAAGCACGCACAGACGACGCCGCAGAGCGCCGTGCAGAGTGGGAGCGACATTTTTTTGAATTTATTAACGAGAATCCAAACATAATGCAGGCTGCAGCTGGACAAATAATTGTGCCAGAGGTACGACTCGACGTACCAAGCAGTGTTGGCTCAGTACAAGACAAATTTCCTGTAAATTATATTAAAGAGGACACACCCTGCAGCCTGCATGTACCGATAGGGCGCAAAGGGCATTCCCAAGAGGCTGCACGAGGCATTGCTATGCCTGGGGATTTATTTCACAATCGGCCTATTCCTGCTGACTATACCAAGGTTCAGGTCAATGAGATCACCAACGACAGATTTATTAATGACCCCTTGGATCTTCCAATGCCTGATGAGGGGATTGAGACAATCGGAGATGCTCTAAATAACTTTGTCCTATGGGCGAGCCGAGATATCAAATTACTGCAGACAAGTTCTCAGAGTAAATCACCTATTGTCTCATCACAATCCCCCGCATATCTTTCATCTCAGGATGTGCAAAATATAGGATCATTATCACCTGTTGATGAGCGTGAAATAGAGGAAAAGGCAGAGGAAGAGCCAGTGCCCAATAAAGTGGCAGAAGTGATAGAATCGAAAGTGACTTCTGATCCTCAAGTGACAAAGCTAGTGCCAGTGCTTGAGCCCACTGATGAGCCCAACACAAATGTGCCAGAGCCAGATCAAATGCCAGTGCTAGTTCCGACTGAGCCTCAAGTGCCAGTTCCGGCTGATCCTCAAGTGCCAGTGCTAGTTGCTGCCGAGCCTGAAAAACAAGATGCATGCCCAAAGCCAGCAATCCACAAGATAACTGTTCAAGCTGGGCAGTGTTCTGCGCTGAAATCTGAAATGCATAAATTTTTTAATACTTTGGGGCAAACACGTTCTATGCCCGAAGCGGCTCCCATAAAGGCTCCAGTACAAAAGCATGCGGGCTCACTTTCTGTTGATAAGAGGACCTACGGAGACGAGGATTATATCGAATACGAACCAGGCAAACCATTATTACCCCAAGGAGTACTTAATTGTATGCCTTGGGCGATGAAAACATTTCATGACTGGTACCTCGAAGCGTCTTCGTTAGGTGTAACACAAATAGAACTGACGGTTCCACAAGAAATATTCAATTGCCCAGAGTTTAAGCTTGCACTATTTTTCGACGACTTCCATCGGATGTTTCGTCTGAAGCGAACCGACATCACAAGCATGATGCTCTGGTGCATGTAAGTACTTTATACTTTGTCAATACAAAGAAAAAATAAATAATGTCTTATATTGACTATTGTTTTATAACATATGCAGTTGTAATTCACGCGGTGACGAGTCTAAATTGTATGGGTACCTAAACCCGTCATTAATAAGCCAAAGTGTGCTGAACCCGACACTAAACCAGAATGATAGCAAGTACTGGACTGCGGGTAAGAAAAAATTTCAAAGAAAAATGTTCAATAAAGACGAAGACAAACTTAAGAAGAACAAAAGGAGTTGTGCCGCGTTGTATATTGCGCGGTGCATGTATCAATGGAAGGACAGAGAAATTATATGTGGGGCATATAACTTTAAGTAAGTATACCCACTATATCCACTTAAACACGTTTTATCGATTATGAAACTAACATAATCATATATTACTTCTTTCGATAGTGATCATTGGATTGCACTTCTGATATACCCAAAAAGCTCAAGGGTTTATGTGCTCGACTCGCTCGACAAACCCAAAAAAGAATATCAAGATATATTAAATGTTATTCAGAGTGCACATAGATACTACGTGGAAAAGTTAGGTGGCCCACATGATCCACAGAGGCCGAAAGAAATGCTTATCAGAACCAACTTTCCGGTAATATTATATTTTTAAATTTGTTAATTCAATTGATAAAGCCAAACTATATATCGTTCTAACTTTGTCTATTTTGAAGTGTCACAAACAATCTCTTGGTTCCGTGCATTGTGGCTACTATACTTGTGATTTCATGAGCAATAACTTAGGAAAGTTTGGGCGGACAGTATCTGAGGATACTAAAGAAGTAAGTTGATTTCTTGTGTGTTAATCTAATATAACTTGCAGCGTATTTACTTATATTTTACGTATGCAGGCGTCAGGTCCATCAACCGTTGCCGAGAAGAGCCAACTCTCTGAATTACAAATGTACGAAATCGTATCAAGGATGTGCCGCTTCACGATGCATGAGATTCTTCATGAGCTTGGAGTATTTTTCGATCCTGAGAGTGAAGTGGCCAAGCATCCAACTTTGTATGATTGGGCCGGAAGAATGAAAAGGCGAACCAATTAAGATATGAGTTAGCCTTCCAAGAAAACATAAACCGCATGAGCATGTATTTGTGAAACAATGAATTGTGTTGATGGATGGTTATTGCGAAACAAAAACCGGAAGAATGTAAATATTGTGAATTTTTGAAAATTGATGAGATTGATGGTTGTTGTGTTGATGTGTTGTTGTTGTGGATGTGTATGTGGATATGTGGATGTTTTGCTGCTGTGTATGTGGATATGTGGATGTTTTGCTGCTGTGTATGTGGATATGTGGATGTTTTGCTGCTGTGTATGTGGATGGCTGTGTGAAGCATATAATTTCTGTGTTTTGGTTTGTGGGATCACAGCATTCTGTGTTATGGCTTATACACAGCAGTGGCGGGCGTGCTGACATCATCTGCCCGCCACTGCTATTGATAACAGCAGTGGCGGGCAGATGAGGTCAGCGCGCCCGCCACTGCTGTTGACATAGTGGTGGCGGGCGTGCTGACATCATCTGCCCGCCACTGCTGTTGACATAGTGGTGGCGGGCGCTCTGACCGCCACTGCTAACCAGCGATAGCAGTGGCGTTAGAGCAGTGGCGGACTGGATGCCCGCCACTATAGGTCGATTTTGCCCGCCGCTACAGTGTCGCTTTGTAGTAGTGTGCACTGCAGTAGCGCTTTCCTCCTTCCACTGTTACTGTAAAAAAATACACTGTTAAAGTTTTTTTTTACAGGCATTTCCTTTCGCACGGTCTACATCGGAAAAACACGTATGAGCTAGCAGAGGAAGAGGTCAATATTTTCAGATATAACACTCATCAGTCGGAACACCTACGAAAGTGCACTCATTTACAGGATAAGTAAACAATGTGTAAAAACTGATTTTCACAAAGCAGTTTCTTATGCGTTTCAACCATGGCTAAGACACAAGTGAAAATGGCGTTTTTAGGTGCAGTTCTCTTAAGAGAGAGCGTCCATAAAACCAGCATTTGCACGTACAATATCATATAGGCAGCTGACCGGCTGACAAAAACGACGGTAAAGAGGAGGGCGGCTCACATCAGGCTGCGCTCCGCTGCGGTAACGTGTTACGTGTAAAAGAGCGGAAGGACGACGGGACCCCACCCTGGCGACGTACTGTCGGTACAGGCAACGCTGACACCCCACCAACTCCGGCCCGCTCGCTGGACATCCCGCTTTTTTCACCGAGCCAGAGCCAACCTGGGCCTGCGCGCGGCCCTCCCCCCTCACCGCCACCCACCGCCGGCGAGCCTCAGGTCACGCAGACGCAGACGCAGACGCAGCTCATGTCACACAGGGTGCCTCGCCTCCTCCTCCTCCATCCGCGGCCGGGGTCTTCGCCTCGACGGAAAACGATGGGTGGGTGGCCTGTCGCGGCGCAGCGCAGCGCCTTTTTTCGTACGTAGTGGCCGGCCTGTACGAGTACGGGTAGCTAGCTGTGGCCTGTGGCCTGTGGCGTACGTACGTCTGCGCCGCGCGCGAGACCGAGACCGAGAGGGAGAGAGTGTCCGACTCCGACTCCGACTCCGACTCCAACTCCGCCTGCCTTTTTCTCCCCGTCTTTTTTGACCTAGCTTCCTCCGACACCTGGTCCCTCCGCTGTTGCCTTCGGCCCCATGCATGGGACGTACACGTACACGTACACGTACCTGCCCCTCCCTTTTTTTAATTCCCCCTTGTACCGCCTCCCGTTGTACACCGCGTGTAAGTCAAGTACGTGTGTCCAAATACGCTGCCTACTCCAAACAGAGTAGCCAAGGGAGCGTACGTACGTACATCACTTTATACACGTACTCCTGTACTCGGTATTAATAAACCAGGCCTCCCTCAGTTTGGAACATTGCTGAATCGTACACGATTTTAAAATATACAAATATGAAAGTGGTACGTTTGGTAGGAAATGCACGACGCATTATATTCATTTTTAAATGAATTCAGTTTGTGGAAGAGAGAAATAGACAGGGGTGTATTGGACTTTGAAAAGAAAAATAAAAACGTCAAATATAATCTTACGTTTATTTTTTCACGAAAGTCTAAAATTCGCCGTAAACTCCAATATCGGAAGTAGTTCATCAGTCACAGTTCACTTTTCATCATTTGAGCAGATTCAAAGTGGTTTGGATTGGGCCTGTTCATATGCAGTCCGGCCCAGGCCCGATAGTTCGACTTGGGCCCGAACCGATATGGGCCTGAGGAGACGATCTGGGGCTCTTGCTTCACATTTATGAATTGATAAGGCCCAGCCTGGCCCGGCATATGTATGATGCACATTATTACATAAAGAAATATTGTAGCTAAGATCACGACAAGCAAATAAATAATGATAGCCTTATGGCTAAGCTTACATTTAAGAAGCAACGGGCAACAAATTTTAAAAAAATAATAGTCGTAGTGATTCCATCGATATGCCATCGGCACACAAGGAAATCTTCTCCAGCGTGCTCTTACGGGAGCAACGGGTACGCCTAATTTTGTTGCACAATTAGAGGGTGTTTGGATTTATGAGCTAAATTTTAGTCCGCATCACATCGGATGTTTCGACATTAATTTGAAGAACTAAACGTGAACTAATTATAAAAATAATTGCAGAACCGGACACTAAATCGCGAGACGAATTTTTTAAGCCTAATCAATCCATAATTAGCAAATGTTTACTTAGCATCACATTGTCAAATCATAGTGTAATTAGACTCATTAGATTCGTCTCGTGAATAATTCTCCGATTATGAATGGGTTTTGTAAATAGTCTACATTTAATACTCTAAAATAGTATTTAAACATTGGATGTGAGAGGGGCTAAAAAATTTTAGCCCCATCCAAACACCCCCTTAGACAATTGCAATATTAATTTATAAAATAGATAAATCACAGTATCCGCAAAAACTAGCATGTACATATTAAACATACTAGTAAATAGTAAACAAAAACATCATAATCATGATCTTACTAAACATGATTAAAAGTCATACACATAATTAAAAGTCATACAAAAAATCAACGCATGTACTGTATGGTAGTCGAGGAAGAAGTCGCGGTCGATGCAGAGTTTGTTCCTGTTGGTGTTGGATTGCAGATAACAACAATCGACAGTATATGTGGATGGAAAGTGTGTCGTGATGATGGACGTGAGCAATTGTGTAGAGCGTTTCCTAAAAATATTTATTCGCCCTCTCTCAGTGTAGTATCACAAACGCAACGCGTTCTGAAGACTTGTCCCCTCATTCGCTAGTGCACACCGACGTGCGAGATAGAGTAGACTACAGTGGTGGCACAACAAAGAGGAGAGGCAAAATCCCAGCAAGGTTGAGATGTTTTGATCTAATCTATTGTACGTATCTAGTAAGGGCCCGATAGATAGGTATTTATATGGAAGGGCACGATCTTGCGTCTTGATCGCAATCTAAATCATGTCGGTTTCCATATCTCGAATATGGGCTAGATTACTAAAAATCAAAACGACAAAAGGAGGTTACGTCCCCACAAGGCAAGGAGCTTGATTTTGACAGACCATTCACCATTCACGTAAGTACCACACACCCGCAAAGCTATGGCCACAACTAGAGGTGGTAGTTTGGCTCAGGGCTCGCGAACCAGCTCGGGCTTGGTCGAGCCAAGCCGAACCTGGCTCGGCTCGCTATGCCATCAAGCCGAAATCGAGTTGAGCCTCTTGGCTCGGTCAGCATTCGAGCCGAGCCGGCTCACGAGGCGGCTCGTTGGCTCGGTTACCGGCACATGGAGTAAATCTTTCCCTCTATCTAGCACATAAAATCATAGATTCATGGGTAGTAGACAACATCAAATCACGTATTTACGTCATTGTGTGAGCACTGAGCTATGAACACCGAACACTAGACACATCTCCTCTTCCTTCCTGACGGTTGGTGCCACTGATGCCCTCGACGACCAACGGTCCTTAGCCCTCTACCCTCGCCGGCCATCATCACTTATACTCGGCGTTGCCGCTTGATTTTCTCAGAGGAATGAGTACCCCATGACACCACTTTTTAAGTTACGGGATCACAATACATTGAAAGAGATTAAAAATGACAAGTAGACAGTGATACTACTGAACCGAGCCATAATTTTGGCTCGCTAAGCCATCCGAGCCAAGCATGACTCGGCTCAAAATGAGGTGGCTCAACCGAGCCGATCCTGGCTCGGCTCGTTGCCAGACCTAGCCACAACAACGGCCTAGCCCGACCGGGCAAGATAAGCGAGCACGTGTAGAGCTCCCTTTCTCTCCACATGAACATAACTTAGTGGGATATAGACAACCCCACTACATGTGTTGGCCATCCTCCACCAACAATAGCAATTTGTGACTAAACGTTTCCACCATCCCTTTGTATGGCATGGGTATTTAAGATTTATTTAGGAATTTCTAAAATATTCATACGGGCCTAGCCAAAAATTCCCTCAATCCCTCAGTAGATCTCAAATGTCCATTTAGAGATTTGCTTGTTTGTCACTGATGTTTGATATACTAACATTTCAATGAGGATTATTAAGTTGAACTCTCGCCTAGGGCTTTGATCTACACTCATTCACAACTTAAACAATGGACTATACCTTGAATTGCAAGTTTTGTGTGAACAAGTTTCACTCAAAGTTGTAGCTAGTTACTAGCTACACTACAAGAAAACATGAAATTTCCATCGGCTTTTTTAAGTTCCGTTGGCTTTTCTGAAAGCCGACGGGAGTTAATTAACTTTCGTCGGCCTACTCCTTAACCGATGGAAATTAAATTTTCGCTCCCGACAGCTCCAGTGGGCGCTAATAATTTTCGTCGGTGAGATTTCGACCGACGGAAGTTAAGTATATTTTTCATAACTTCCATCGGCTTATGTATGGCTGACTGAAGTTATTTGCCCTAATTAAGCCGCACCACACAGCCTCTACATCCCCACCCTCTCACCGTCGCCTCCACGCCGCCTGTGCCTCCCCCGCCCTCCCATCGCCGCCTCCGCCTCCCCGCCCTCTCACCGCCGCCTCTACGCCCTGAGACCTCCACGCCACCTCTGCCTCCCCCACCCTCCCACCACCGCCTCCGCCTCCCCGCCGCCTCCACACCGCCTATGCCTCCCCCGCCCTCCCATCGCCGCCTCTACGCCCCGAGGCCTCCACACCACCTCTGCCTCCCCCGCCCTCCCACCGCCGCCTCCGCCTCCCCGCCCTCTCACCGCCGCCTCCACGCCCCGAGGCCTCCCCCGCCCTCCAGTCGGCGCCTGTGCCTCCCCTCCCACCACCGCCGCCTCCCCACCCTCTCCACGCCGCCTCCACGCCGCCTGTGCCTCCCCCGCCCTCCCATCGCCGCCTCCGCCTCCCCGCCGCCTCTACGCCGCCGCCTCCACGCCGCCTCTGCCTCCCCCGCCCTCCCATCGCCGCCTCCGCCTCCCCGCCCTCTCACCACCGCCTCTATGCCCTGAGGCCTCCACGTCGCCGCCTCCACGCCACCATGTATTTCATTCTCAACACAGTGCCATGTATTTCATTCTCAACACAGTGCCATGTCTCATCTTTCATGTATATTTTGGTACAATTTTATGTTGTAGCTGCATTTACATGGCTTGAAGATGCTTGTTTGGTTGATTTGCTTAAACTTTGTTACTTGTGCATAGCATGGTTGGTTGCTTCGCTTAAACTTGGTTGTTTGTGTTTCAGCTATTGTTGGTGATATCACCCCTTCAGATGGTGTGCCAAAGGAAGAGAAGAGCCGCAGGGAGAAAGAAGCATTGGACCATATGTGTGGCTTGCTTGGTGGAGGTCCCAGAGGTAATTGTGGAAAACACAAAAGCAAAACATTAACATTCTATACCTTGGGAGTTAGTCTGCTGTCATTCAGTTGACATGATTTTATTTATGTTGTATCATATAATATTTATGTAAAGTGAATAAACTCCTCTCATTTATGTTGTATCATTTGATATATAGTAAGCATATGCTTTATCTGCCTGCCATTTTATTCAGCTGAAGAGATCAGTGAACTATGGATGGAGTATGAGCAGAATGCCACTTTGGAAGCAATCAGAGCAGCAAAGTTGCAAATTTTATTTTTTTCGGATTTTTTAGTTAACTTCCGTCGGCCAACATTAGCCGACGGAAGTTATTGGCCCGTCGATAGAAAAAAGAAAAAACAAAAAAGTAATTTTTGTCAGCTAGGATTTGGCCGACGGAAGTTACCGATTTTCTGGTAACTTCCGTCGGCTAGGTTTGGCCGACGAAAGTTTCTTGGATTGTTGTAGTGCTACAAGTAGTCTATTCCGTGGGTGGAGCATATACGTTGTACTTCGTGGTCTCATAATGAACTTATTAGAGATCACCTAAGTGTCATAGACTACGGTGTTTAATAATTATGCTCATATATGTGTATTCTTTCAAGAATGCTCTGTATGATAGCATCTTTGTTAATTAAAGCCATCAGAATACATTAAGATATAAAGCCAACATACCTAATAGCATTTGAGAATATTGCATCTTAACTTAGAGATGTTTAGAAATTACTCTCCTTAGTTAACTAATAGCCTATTTTCCTCAGGTCCTAAAAGGTTAGATTACTACTATGGCAACTCGTATAAGTCTCATGCCCATCTCGCTCAATGCATTTCTATCATATTTTGTGATAGCCCTTTTGCGAAGAGATTTGCTAAATTTTTTGTGTGTTTGAATATAAGTCACACTTATTACTTCAAAGTTTCTTATGTTTTTGATAGAGTTCAATGATATTTTAACGTGTCTTAATGATTTCATATTATCTTTAGCATTGTTCAATTTAACTATCACAATTTGATTACCATAGTTTATAAGGATAGACGATACTGATTTTCAACCATAAATAATAGACTAACATTGCCAAGTTTTTTTTGTGTGGGGTCCAATAAAATGGTATTACTAAATTTGTCACCTTCTCATACTTAATCCATGAAAAAACAACAAATCTTATACCATTTTTTATTATTGTATCATAAATTTTATTTATATCACTATATTTTTCTAAAATTTGTATTGCTGTGAATTTTTATGCATTTTTAAACCAATCGTTGTTGGATGCAAACCAATGAATTACCTTCGATCAGTTACCAAATGCTAACTGTGTCAAATCGTTCGGTTCATTCGAAAAATAAATTAAATTACGGCCCCACCGCCGTCGCCCGCAGGCGCGCTTTTTCCTCCGGCCCTCTGAGCGCGCGCAAAGCGCGCACGGGTCACCGGCGAGCCATCCCTCCCCGGCGGGCCTGGGCATGTTCTGTGCCTGTGCTCCATTGATCGCCTCTGCTGCCGCGCCTGCTTCTACCAACTCGTGTTGGCGCCGACGGCCGCGTAGCGCTTGGCGCGTTGCGGAAGTAATGGCGACAGCACAGCAGCGCAGAGCGCACTGGAGCAGGCGCCCGTGTCGCGCCGCGCGTCTGCGGCTCCTCCGCTGCCGCTGCCGCTGCCTGCGCGGAAGCGGACGAAAGGAAGCGGAGGGAGTCGGACGCGACCAGACCGCACAGGCCAGCCACCAGCCACCAGCCACCGGGCACCCACCCCAACCCGCGCCGCGCTACCTCTGCCCGCGGCTCTGCGTCGGCTCTGCTCCTCCTTTCACAACATCGACGCAGGCCCCAATCCGGAAACCCGCGGCGGTAGACGACGACGAGGGAGATTGAGAGAGACGGGCACGGGCCACGCCTTTTACCTCTGCCACGTTGACCGGTCAACGTCCCTGACGGGCTGGCCCCGCCGGCTGCAGCGCATCGTGGGCCGCTGTGGCGGCAGCGGGCGGGTAGGCCCCGCCGGCGCACAGGCGCAGGGCCCCGCGAGGAGAGATGTTTACGGAAGCTGGACTGGAGACGATGCGTCCGTGCCCGCTTGGGCTGCGTGCGTGCCTGCGCCGCGCTGACCTGCACGGGCGTCACAGGGCATAGGGCAAGATGATTGATTCGGATGATTTTTTAAATATATATATATATTTTCAAAAATACATTTCTAAATGACACTTTCAAACAATGTTTTTTTAGATATATGTTATTACAATTACCGTGCTTTGGAACTTTGCCACTACAATTTATCTATTTGGATATATGTTATTTCGGAATTGCAGCTCTCACAAAATCTAATGACATATTTCAGATTTCTCTAAAATTATAATGACATATTTCAGAATTTTCTAAATTTAGAAATGGTATAGTTCGGAGTTCTCTAAATTTGTAATGGCATGAATCTAAATACGTGAATTGTAATAACATTTATCTAAAATCGCAAAATTATAATGGCATAGATCTAAATTTCCATCCAAACAAAATTATAAAATCATTACCGATCTATTTAATGACATGAGTTGGTTTCATTTAGCCAAACATTGTTTGTACACTAAATACAGTTAGCCTGCTACTAAAAGGGCTAACAATGGCTTTTTACACGTGTCAAGACGAAGCATGAGTGGAGACAAGATGAGGCTACATGAAAGCCTTCAAAAACCATTCGGAGGAGAACTTTGAAACTAGGGTCAAATCTTTCTGTGCCATTATAATTTTCACGATTTTGAAATATGACATCGACGTGTCACTGACAGATGGGACCTACCACAGTCACTGACAATGGCATTTTTCAAATTACAGAAAATTGTAATGGCATGTTTACAAAAATTCCTTGAAACTATGGGTTCCAAATACCCTTCGAAGCACTATAGTTTCAGACGTGTTCACAAAATAACTGACTTATTTGTCTCATATGAAAATCACTGTATAGGCGGTTATCTGATTTAATATAGAGGGTAATTTAGTGTTACCCTATGTATTTTCGTCTATAAATACCCCTCATGTACATTGTAAGGGGAATCAAATACTAGAAGTACCAATCAATATAGACTACATTTGAAGGTTAGTATCCTGAACGAAGGCCTCAAATTTCGAGGTTCTTTAAACTTGAACTTGTTGTATAATCCTGTATTACGCCAACATTATGCATTGTAGCTACTTTCAACTATATAATATACCTCATATGTAATATACATCATATTTGTGCCACAATTAATGTCAACCAATATTTGTAAGTCGTTTAGTCGAATCTAGTCACCATAGAACCGATCTGATGACTAGTCATGATTAGTCGTCGATAGGGCCGATTAATCTATCTAGTCAGTCCTAGGGTTCTAGCTAAAAAGAATCAGTCACCTAAGGAGGAGGATCTTGAGAGTCTTGACGACGATAGTTGGAGGGCTGCAGCAGGCGTCAAAACATGAGCGCTGTGGACAGCCACACGAATAAAATCTAGTCGGCTAGTCGCCAAAACACCCCTAATCAAACTACTAGCCGGACTAACCAACCAGACCGATTAATTGTAATTAATCGGACGATTTGGAAACTCATATTAATCGAGTCGAATTTTGATAAGGTGACCCTATAGTCTTTTGATTCTGCTAAGGGTAGCCATTCTAATTGCCGACTAATCGATTAGACTCCCGTCAATTGTTGGCTTGGTGATAGAGATCATATCATAAATTTTTTATCAGTGATCTATATCGCTAAATCTAAAGTCAGTTTAAAATATTTTAAAAGAGCATACCTGAAAATGTGTTTTTCAATTAAAAAACGGAATATTTTTTTTAAAAAAAACGGGTTCGTGTATGTACGTGGTCAACATGCCAGCTCTGGGCATGCCCTGATAACACTTACACACTGGTGTTCAATTGTTCAAAGGATTGGTGACGCAGCCATGGCTACTGCTGCAGCTGCTCATGATAAGAGAACATGGCTGCAGTGATACACGAATGCTCCCGCGATATTACTGCTCGCACTTTTGTTTAAAAATACTTCTCGATTTTAATTTGAAGTAATAGTTTGACTAAAAATAGGAGTATCCTTGGTAAAAATAGGCATGCAAAATTATTTTTATTATGAAGATGAAATTTTCAAAAGAAATATGCAATTTAAATGGTCAAAATTAGAGTTAAAATAAATTAGTTATGAATTTTTAAAAGTTTCAGCATTATTTTGTTTTTTCAGAAAATAAAATAGAATTATTAAAAAATATAGAAGTCAATTTTTAAATATTTTTTATTTGTTCGGGGGTTATTCATACCTTAGGCAACGTTGAATGGTTACTTTTGTATTGATCTGCTACGTCACCAACGCCACATCAGCTGCCACGTCAGCAAAACTACCTACTATTTCGCCACATCAGCAAAATCACCCTTTAAAGTTGTAGATTGAGCTATTTTTCAATACTATGGATGTTTTTCATTCTTTAGGGGGCATTTAAATTTTAGTGATACTCTGAGGGTATAATTTAGAGTTTTTTCTAGTTGAATTATATAATATAAATGTCATACAATTAGAATTCTCATCCGGATTATTGTACTAATACTATGTAATTAGAGTTGTTCGTTTTTTTATCTTGGTGTAAATAAAATCAATGGCCATGAGCATTCGTGGAGAGAGTATCGATCTCTAATTCTCCAATAAATAGATCTCATGCATGCTTTGTTTTTCATTATTTAGCTTTTTGGCAGGCATTTTCTTTATTTAACGATATGTTTGGTTCTTCTTTATATAACTTTTTAAGCATTTGTTTTATATCATACCCGTAACCTATGGTTATGCTTGCAGTTTATTGCTGTATTATGATATTGTAGTTCGATGATGTATAAGCACGCTTGAATGTACTAAAATTTGCTTATTTTTGTATGGACTAAAGTTTAGTTCTCTTATTTGAATGTAGGAACTAAACATCATTTAATGATAAGTTCATAAATAAGGATAGAGCGTGCATAAAATTTTTAATCCCTATAAGCAAATTCTAAGAGACTAATGGACTAAACTTTTCCAAAAGTTTAGTCCCCATAAGCAATGATGTCTGGGATTTTAGAGATTAAATAAGACTATACTTTAGTCCCTAAAAACAAGCAACCCCAATCCAAACAGGGTCTTATATGGTTTGGCTTGTAGGCGTCATTGATGTAATAGTAGCTTAGTCACCACAAAATAGATTCTATTGACAAAATTAAGTACAGTGATTAAACCCGAAGCTTGCGTCTTTAAAATAAATTCAAATAGAATGATATTTTCGAAAGTTGTGGTTTAAAAATAAATTAATACAAAACAATATGTTCAGAACATCAGGACCAGTTTGGAGGTTCCGTTCTTCGGAAAACTCAAAAACAGAACGATTTTTTTTTTTGAGGAACTTCTCGGTAACCTGGAATTTACTGAATTGAGTTTGAAAAGATCCAAAAAAATATTTCGAAAATATTTTTCTTTCGGCGCAAAGTTTTGGAAAAACTTTTCAAACACATTTATTTTGATAGTATGACAACCCTAGACTCAACTTCAAATAGAAATTATCATTTAGCAGGATTGAGCCTATTTGCAACTAAAACGAGTGTTTTTTTGGTCAGTTTTGACTCAACTTCGATGCCTTCTTTTCTGAATTGTTTGCATTCATCTCAACAACATAATTAGTGGCTTTTGATCACTATTGCCATTAATAGAGCAAAATTAATTAGAAACCTAAATACAGTTTCATATATGATGACAATTATGTTATGAAATAGGTTTTGATTGATAAGATGGCTCAAAATTGGGATAGGAAAGGGTTTAGCCAAACGGGGAAATTGGGTGGTCGAAATTGGATATGGCTACTCCATGATGATTGTCAAGTGGCTAGGGTTATGAAGGTTGAATGATCGAGAGGGTCTTAATAGAATGGTTGGCCGGATTTTATTGAACCGATGTCCAAAATCGTGTTAGGTCAAATTATGATTGGATCATACGACACGTGAAGAAATGGTACAAATGAGCGGATTGACAACGACGAATATATAGCTTCAAATAATCAGGTCGGACATGATCGAATGAAATGGTTACATGTAGGGGTGGAATTTGAGTTTGAGGCTCGTGAGGCAGCTCAAGCTCACAGGGTCTTGACTTGGCTCTCGGCTCGAAGAGACAATGAGCTAAGCTGCCTATATGGCTTGGTGTCTAAGTGGACCGATCCTAAGCTAGCTCGCGAGTAGCTCACTGACTTAGCCATCTAGATCCAACCGTTGCCTACTCGCTTGGTTGCCCCGCCCATCGCTCGACCACCCCATGGCATGGCTCGCCTATCTGGATTGGGATGAGGAGGAGAGGAGGAGGGGTTAGGGGAGGTGTGTTGTGTGCTAGTGGTGTATTTGTGTTGGCCGTGAAAGTAGCTAGTAAAAAATAGATCAAGTCGAGTCAAGCCCAAACCAAACTCAACTTTTAGCTCGTAGACTCGGTTGAGCTGAGCCGACCAACTTGATTCTACCCCTAGTTATGTGAATGGCATGCCTTCGTTGATGATGAAGATGAGTTGCGGCTATATATCGAACGACTAAGTTTATTGGATTAGGGAAAATGGCTAGTGGAAATTGGATTCACATGGGACTGGTCTATCGAAAAGAAAAAGAATAAGTCTACACAACCCTCTCACATATTGTTGATTGATTACTTAACCCTTGACCTAATAAACCATGTATTTAACCCTCTAACCTTTTAAATATCGTTTATTTAACCCTTAAGATGCTTTTGCAAAGTGGTTTTATCCCGCTAACACACTATGCTAAACAAGATTATCACGTTGGTCATACACACCTACATAAAAAACTACCAGCCACGCTCCTTACATTCCTCATTTACTGTATCAGTGCCTCGTTCACTCTGGTGTCTCCTCTCTCCCTCCCTCTCTCTTCAGCTAGACAAATGATGAGTTGATGTCAGAGAGTAAACCATCTGATTGCAGCATGAGTTGAAGATAAATCTTCACACCTTGTAGTTGTAGTTTTTTTTTCAACCATGTTGTGTTAAAGAACAAAAATAAAATGAAAATTAGAGCTCTAAAAGTTTTTAAAAAATAAGTAATGGCGAGATGAGGCATAAATTATTCTAGACACCGTATTTAGAGGACAAGAAAAAATAATCAATAACAGTCTTTTTTCAGATCCAATACTAAATTCATAAAAATAGAGAGTAACAATATGTTAGGCACCAACCAACTATCTCACACTAATCGGTATAAATTTTTTCCTTCTACTTCTTCCATAAGATGGAAGGATTCAACGATGATGTTAGGATTAAGGAGATGAGGACAAGGAGACAAGGAAGAGCAAGAAGAAAGACAATTTTGTCGATCATGACATGTCAGAGCAAAACCATTTTACAAAACCACTTTAAAAATTAAGTAAATAGTATTTAAAAAGTTAAGGGGTTAAATATCTGGTTTATTAGTCCAAAAGATTATGTAATTAACCAACAATGTGTGAGAAAGTTTTGTAGATTTATTCAAAACAAAAGGAAGTGATAGATTAATCGAGATTGGAAAAAGATCACGTGAATGCAGTGTCATCTAGGGTTGGCAAAGTGAGGAGAAATGCTTTGGATTTTTAGATCGTGGAGAGTCTTGGTTTGAAGTTATACTTAGCAGTGATTCCCATCGGTTAGTCACACAGGGGTTTAACCAGTCTTTGAACCGTTGAGCAAGAAAGAAATAGACGAGAAATGGAATTCCTTAGTCATCATACGACAAAAATGTGAAGTAGCAAATTATCAAATTTGTGCGGCTGTGCCGCTAGGGGTTCCGGTGCAAGCCAGAGTCCGTTCCTGGCGGCAACGAAGTGCGAGGAGCACCGGAAAACGCGGGATACGGCGAGGTCACTTGGAGGTAGGAGGGGCTTCGTCGGCACTCGGCAGCACACCACAACGGCGGGGAGAGGGAGAGAGAGGAGAGGGGAATGCTCACCAATTCCGGGCGGAGCTACTGGCGTGGCGTTACGGGTTACCGGGGATGGCAACGGCAGTCGGCAGCGGCGGAAGGAGGCTCTATTCTGGCCGAGCGACGGGCAGGGGAAAGAGAAGAAAGGCGAGCTGTGCTCGGGTAAATTGTAGAGAAGACGGGGGAGGAGAAAGAGCTAGGGTTGGGCGCCAAACAGGGATTGGCCGGAATTGGTGCGACGGCGCTGGGGTCTGATGCCTTGACAAACGAACACTATGGCGGAACCGGCACTTGTGGAATGATGGTTGTGTTCACTGCAATGTGACATTCACATTTCTGATTCTGTGGCATTCCTACACAACTACTTGGATTCACTATTGCAGATCCGACAACCAAAGCATATGTGGATGACAAAGGAAAAGGGTTCATATATAGGCATCCTTCA
The DNA here is from genome assembly GCA_019279435.1 of Zizania palustris. Taxonomy (NCBI): domain Eukaryota; kingdom Viridiplantae; phylum Streptophyta; class Magnoliopsida; order Poales; family Poaceae; genus Zizania; species Zizania palustris. The sequence continues at coordinate 30,522,292 of JAAALK010000283.1, forward strand.
TGAAGACCAAGTAATTCATCAGAAATGGCAAGCACCACCATCAGGATGGGAATGTGGATGGTTCTTTGGTTCAAGCGACGGGCCAAGCAAAGTATAGGTGTTGTGGTTCGCGACAGCCAGGGCCAAGTTGGCACTTGGCAAGTTCTTTTGACATCATGGCGAGTTGTTGAGAGATGTTTTGATGCAGAAGAAGCAGAACCTACAGCTTTTCGAGATGGTGTGCATTTAATTTTAGAATGTATTTTCCCAACAATCGTTGAATCTGAGTTCATCTCAGTAGAGCGCGGGCAGACTGAAGAAGGCGCCAGGCAAATCTCGGTGGAGTTTCCTCTTGGCCGACATTAAGGCGATGATACATCTATTACCGAAGGTGACAATTGAGAAGGTTAATAGAGTGCAATGGAGTATCTAATGATCTTTCTAGCAATGGTAGAATTCATAATAGTTGTATTGTCTGGTTGAGGAATGCCCCATTCACTGCTTTCTATAATGTTCTATTGCGGTGTCCGCAGCTTGCAACGTACTGGTGAGTTTCTATCCGCAGTCGGCACAGGTGATGGTTGCCACACCAGACGTAAATTCACCTAAAGGCAAAATGGGCATTTCTACAGCAAATAAACGGCTAACGTGTGAAATAGGTACAGAAGAAATTCAAACAAAAACTCAAAGAAATACTAGAAATTGAAGGATTTTGGTAAAACTCAGGGTACAGAAGGGATGAGATGAAATTTTTGAGGCGTCACTTTAGACACAAATAGGGAACATCTCCCCATGCATTCATTGGAGAAGGCAACCAATCGACCATTTGCCCAATCGACAAAATGATTACATAGTTACAATCGCTTGGCATTGTTATGTACATTCATCCAGTTATGAGTAACTGGTGTTGAGAGGACACTACCTATTAAATGAATATGATGCAGTCGCATGTACAGCCAACCTGTGGTATAGATAATAACTCGAGCATGCCTACGGATCACAGAGGGAAAAAAGAGCTATAATGGATCAAATCTAGACGGAGCCGCATAATTCCAGGTGTAGTGTTGCTATTTATATTTGAAGATCATCCAGCGTCAGTTCATCGGCTGACATCATCTTCAGTTTCTGCAAGCAGGAGCAATCTTCATAATTCCTGCCGTGCACATGAGCTTTGGAGATGAGATTAGAAACAATATAAACTAACATACCGTGATGAACTGGGGAGGATCATCGAGGCTAGATGAACCAAGTATGACTTCTCGCTTTAGCTTGGATGTAAGCGTGTGCGCAGCACGTAACTGCAGATACATATTGCTGGTTAAATCTTACAAAAATGGAAATTCCCATAGAATATAATAGGTATTCAAACTACAACAGAGTTACAAAATGAATCTCAAACCCACAATTTAAAATAAATAGGAGCATGCAATTTAATGCACAGTACAGGACATACCTCCGATCTAGTGGCACCACCAATGACAAACACAAATATTCGCTGACCAAGCTTTTTGAAGTCACTGGATGAATGCTTCAGCACGGAATCACTGCCAAATTTCTATACAATCAGCAGATAAACATAATAAATGCTGGCATGGCATAGAGTATTGTCTCCTACTCCTAATAGGGTTTTTAATTGGCTGTGTTGTATACTTATATAGTACAAAATAAGGACCAGTAATTAGTATGTCCCTAATAGATGTGCTAGGTCATAAACTCATAATATAAGAGACTGTTGGCCCAAACATGATCACATTATGTCTTAGTATGGTAATCAGTTAAAATATACTTAAGGGTCTGAAGACCAGGGGATAGGGCACTCCGGCAGGGCTTCTTCTTGTCAAGCTAAGAAAGGCTCTGTAGCTTACGCCTAACTTTAAAGATTCATTGGTTGCTTGATAATAAAGTAGATAAGATCCATTTATATATAGGGAGGACTAACTTGATATTGAAGTAAATAATCCCTACTATTATAGAGGCCAATCTAATCTCTATCTCTAATTGCTAACTAAACTAATACATTCCTAATTAGATGTAATACCAAAATAACTATATCTCCATCCTAAATCAAATAACTTGCCAGATGGGCCTATTGTTACAGTACTATATACTGTTCATGCGCTGCAACAGTGCCACATGTGTATTGTTCATCTCAGTTAGTGGACTGGCCCTAGGCCTTGGCCTCCTGAACTAATGTCCATGACATTTGACCTGATCCGTACAATCCCTAATTGATGTGCAAGGTCAAACTCATAATACAAAAGGAGACTCCATTGTCCCAGACATGATCTCATTACATCTTAGTACGGTGATCAGTTAAAATATACTTAAAGGTGCACTGTTTGACCTGATCAGTACACATTGTTAAAGTTATGTTTGAGCCTAGACAAAAATTAATGGCTCTTGTATAAATATATGATTTTTTGGAATAATAAAGTAGCTATACAGCCTATACTTATCAAGGCGTCGCCATGATGACAAGGCAACGTCAGGGGCTAAGGTGTTTCACCGCCTTAGCCCCATGCCTACCACACTGCACGGCCTGGCCAGACAAGGGTGGTGGAAAAGGGTGATGGCAGTGGCGGTGGCAGGAAAGGGCGATGGCGGCAACGGTAAAGTGTGACGGTGGCAGCAGGAAAGGATGACAACGACAGCTAGGGGAAACCCTAAAGAGGATTGGGGTAAGGGTGTTATTCTTTTATGCTAGTCAAGGTTGTTATGGTGGTGTGGGTGTGGCGAGATTTCTAAAGTTTGAATGTAGTATCAAACTTTCTAGCACTAGATAAGGATGATGAGGAAAGTCAAATATGACATTGTTCAATATGATATATGCCTTCCAACTACAAAAGCAACTTGGAACTATCCCAGAATGCATGCTTGTCTGGGAATAAACTAATGTTCCAGCAAAATACTATTGTAAACATAATAATAGTTGCATGCATGGTTGTCACGGCGCCCCGGCGAAACCAGTCGCCAGGGGGCCGACTGGACGCCTAGGCGCCTAGGCGGGCGCCTAGGCGTCACCTAGGCGACCAATTAAATTCAGCAAACAGAGGTCAGCACTTTGCATTTCAGCAAACATATCCATAGCACACATGTCCATAGCAAACGAGGGCATACTTCATAGTTCATACTTCATAGCACACAGCCACACATGCTAAATAAAGTTTCACACAAGTCCATAGCAAGCAAACAGAGTAAAGGTTCAAACTTCAAAGTTCAAACAAAGTAAAGCCATTGTGCTGCTTGCCTTGCTGCCTGCTACAGTGCTGCCTTTGCAGTTCTCCTTATCTGCTTGCTGCCTTCTCTGCTAGTCTGCTGGCTACCTTCTTTGTTGCTGCCTGGAGTGCCAGCTGCCTTCTCTGCTTGCGCCCGTCGGCCCGTGCCCTTCTGCCTGCTGCTGCTGCCTGCTGCGGCGAGGGAGCAGAGGGGGAAGCAGACAACGAGCTGTCGTGCGCCCGTGGCCCGTGCCTTCTGCTGCCTGCTGCGGCGAGGGAGCAGGGGAGGGGGAAGCAGACAACGGAGGGGATTAGGGGAAGCAGAGGCGGCCGGGCGGCCGGCGGCGCAAGGGGAAGCGGAGCCCGCGGCCAACGGCTCAAGGGGCAGAGGCAGGCGGCACCGCGGCGGCGCAACTCGCAAGGGGAACCGGAGCCCGTGGCCGGCAGCGCAAGGAGAAGCAGATCTGGCGGCCGGCGGCGCAAGGGACAGCAGATCCGGCAGCCGGCGGCGCAAGGGAAGAGGCGGCGGCGCAAGGGAAGAGGGAACCGAAAGGGCCTGGGCCATGCCTTAGAGGCTTAGACACTACCACGGACCCTAGGCGCCCGCCCAGACACGCCTGGCGACCGCCTAGGCGCCATGGGCGACGCCTAGAAGCTCCAGGTGGGCGCCTAACTCCACCCAGGCGAGGCGATTCACCTTGGCGTCCGGCGGTGACCGCCTGGACGCCTAGTCGGTGCCTAGGCGTCGCCTAGGCGACGCCGTGACAACCATGGTTGCATGCAATTTCTAATGGCCAATATACTAAATAATACCAATGAGGAAGATAAATGAGGCTATGTACATGAATGCAAATGATCATCAATCTTGGGGAAACCAACAAGTTATCAAGTTTCCAGATATCTAAGAAAACATTTTATGGTGGAATAGCTTCTCTTATTTCAAAAATGTATGGTTTGTCCTTGACCATTATGATGATCTCAGTACATCTGATATCAAAGAAAACATTTTATGGTGGAATAACTTCTCTTATTTCAAAAATGTATGGTTTGTCCTTACCCATAATGATCTCCGTACGCCTGATATCTAAGGAAACATTCTTATGGTGGTATAGCTTCTCTTATTTCAAAAATGTATGCTTTTTCCTTGCCCATAATTATGATCTCAGTACAAATTGTTCAAGCAATGAACAGAATATCTGACACTGACCTTGAATATCCATCATCAGAACCACGCGGTCTAGCCCATGTACCTCCCGTCCGTCTAGATCTCATTGAATGAGCTGGCTGGTGAGCTGGGCTTGTTCTGACTGAACTGTTTGTTGGAATTCTGTGGAAACTTGGACTAGGATCATTCATGCAGTGGTATTCGTCTTTTGGCAATTCTCCCTTGCTGAGCTTCTCAATTAAGTCCTGTATGAAAGGTGCAAGTTAACCATTGTATACAGCAGTTAAATGAAAGCAAATTAAGTAAAGACAATAAGACATTCTCATTAAGTATACCAAAATATATTGACAGCATCATAAGTTAGGTTTATTCTGCTGAATAATTTTTTTTGTCAGTACCACAAGTATTTCATGATCTCGAAAACAACACCCACCAGACCAGAGATGTTTTACTGTGAAGAATCGTTTAACTTTCAGGGGTCCTTCTGAAAAAAGTTAACATGCCCAGGAAACTTCAAATTTACAACTACAAGGCACAAGAAAGAATTGTGACACTATCCACTCTGCAATGCTGACTGTATCCAGATTCATAATTCATAGTAGTGTCTATTAAGCCATCAGACACAACATACCAGAGACATGTATTTGAGGAGTGTCACATTATCCTGCACAGACAACCTGTCCCCAGCACAAAACAAATGCTGCTACCGTAGATAGACACTGACCTCCCCAGTCCCCCTCACGTACACAGTGCTGCAGTGCTCTGCCACACCCCAATCAAGCACATTGCACATGTAACTCTCCACTCTGACATTACTTAGCAATCATGCCCTTGGTACCCCATACTAGCACTCCTCCCCAGTGCTTCCCATCTTCGCTGCACATCACATCTAATCTCAATAGACAAATCTCCCAGAAGCAATAACAAAGCCCTTCTCCCTAGCTGTCAAGTGTCAAGCCTCCTTGGCACACTCACCACCATACTGGTAGCGCATCCTGGATGCACCAGGGTGGTCACAGAGAATGACAGCCTATACACAATTGCAGCACAGGAGTGGTATTACCACCTCAAGCACAGCCATGGACTGCCGACATGGGATGAATTCTCAGAGCTTTGCCATGTTCAATTCGGTTCGCAACAAGAAGCAACCCGTTGGGCAAACTTAAACATATGATGAAGAGCTGGATCAGTTGATGCTTATCAAGAACATTGCATATCCCTTGTGTCAAGAAGATCCATTGATGACAAGCAACGAGCCAACGAACTAAGCTTTTTACAGCCGGCTTGCAGGAGGACATCTGGCCTGTTGTGGAGATACAAAAACCCGATGATCTACAGTTTGTGATGATCCTTGCCAGGGTGTTCAAGAAGGCGACCAACTCATAGGGCGTGACACATCCAAGGTTATAGGCCACATAGGGGATTGAATACACATATTGTTGGGATAGTGGGAATCAGAGTTAATAACATGATCTATGTAATATCAACAAAATTAAGATGAGTGATGAATAGCTGAATCGTAGTATGGGTATATGCTACATTGAGAGAGATGTAATTGAAAATTGCAAACACCAAAGATAGCAACATTACAGATTATCAATACACAAACTCATGAGATGGAGCTACCTCTAGTGATATTTTAAATTTCTGGTCTGAAATTTTCTCAGCAATAACTTAGTTTCTCTGTTCATGGATTGAAAGAAGTAAACCTTGCTTTAAAATGTATTTTACTTCTATATCACAACATGACGAATTTGTGTTTTGCTTTTGGTCATGCCTTAATATGGGTGGCATTTATCATTAGGTATACTTACTAGGCTTGGCCCATGGCTTCACAAAATCATGGGTCTGTCACTGACTATAATATCGCTCTAAATAAATTTATACCTCTAGAACAGGATAAAATCGGGAAAGCGCCCATGCAGATTCTTCCCCAGTCCGCTCCTTTCTAAGTCCATGCTTCTTCTGTCATCAATAGAAACCAATTCATATATCATGAGTTATTAACAGATGAGGTAAAAAAACTATAGGATTTTTACCTTGTGAACATCAAATTTAAGTGTAAAACCTCCTCCCGAGGGCTTTTTTGTGTCAGGCCCACATAAGCAACGCATATTATTTACAGCAATCATGTCATCAGTTGATAATCCTGCCAACTGTTAACAAACATCATCTCTTAAATATTTCAGGTGAAGCAAATACTGAAAAATCCAACTAACACTTAAAATGGGCTCATATTAACAATTCTGTACTGTTGCTATTCAAATCAAAAGATACTATTGTATTGTTCACCTGTGCTCTGACAGATACATAATGCCATCATAAAAGTCATGCTTATCTAGTATGAAAAGAAATTGCATGTGCATCAATGTCCATCTCATATATTCAATTGTTATCACTTATTAGGGAGTAAGGGTGCACAGTCTTGGCAAAATATTCCATGAAAAGAAAACTTACAAGAAAGCAAAACATAAATAGTGGCAGGTGAAAAACAAAAAAACATCTAGCCAAGAAATTGCACAGAAAGGTTTATACAAATACAGCATTAAACATCTTGGGATTTGACTAAAGATATAGAAACAAAGGTTTACCTGCATCAATTTTGTGCCCTTATCACTTTCAAACTTCTCCGGGTTGATTGCTGCATAAATCATCAGTAAACGCAACTTGTTTTCACGACTTACACCCTGCATTGAGTCAGTAATATCTAAACATAATGTTCAAGGAAGTCCAAAGTCATTGTATGTATGTTCAAATGTCAATTACCAATTGTGTCCTGAAAAAATTGATTAATTCTTTAGTTCCAGCATCACCAAATACAAGATCTTGTTCTAGCTGTCCAACATCTCGAAGGCCTTGCTCCCTAATTATGCTATTGAGTTTACCTGCAATCTGTACAAAATTGAGTAATACAAATATAATGCCCAACTTCTCCCTCTTCTGTATGCTTCATATAATAAACAAAAATAGAATACTTATGATTTGTGAGGCAATTATTTGCTCAAAATATAATATTGCTCAAAAGCATCCACTCAGTCACAGAATAAAGACAATTGGTTGTTTTAAGTTTTTAACAGCTTGGAGAAAACAAGAAGTAAGGATTGGTCCTTTTGGCCATGCCATTGTGGCTCATGTTGCATGCACCCATTGCCGTACAACTTGCACCAGCAATTGTTGATCACACACCAGCCTCAGTGGTACATGGCACTAGCACATGAGTGTTGTTTTTTCAAAAGTTACATTGGTATGGAAAATGGTTTTTCAAGAGTTGCTGGATATTTAATTCAAAAAAATTATATACAAGGATCAAATAATAATAGTACTCATAAAGAAAGAATTGCAACTGTTTTCACATATTGGAACCCTCTTTCATCATGGTCTGGAGGAAAAATACACGATATACTGCATATCAAGTCATAATTATAACAATATAATACAATAGTATTGTAGCCCCCCCACCTCCACAATGTCCTAAATGATAACTAAGATGCAAGCAGATGGCTGTCATCGGCCGGGGATTCCAAGAATTAGAAGGAACTAGTCTTCCTAGTTGATATGAAAAGTGGGTAAATGGTCAAGGGCCTAGACCTCATTGTCACGGTGGCGCCGTTGCAGCAACACGACAAGGAGGCAGGGAATACAGGGAGGCAAAGCCTGAACTGAATACTCGATGACTAAACACCTGATTGGGGTCCTGTTTATATAGACACAGGACCAACTCCTCTAATTGATCTAATCTACTAAACCCTAATAGAATTAATCTAATAGGACTCCTTAACTAAACTGACTCAGTCTTAATCCGCTACAGTACCAGCGGTACTGTTCACGGGCGGGCCAGGCCTGCTTATGGGCCTATCCGTCCCCTAGCCAGCCCACACTTGTTGTTCCTTGTCCGTGACACTTCTCCCTTGAAACGCAGCTCGTCCTCGAGCTACCGAGCCATCGTCCTTGCCGTCGTCCGGCTGGCCCCTGTTGAACCACAATTGGGTGTCTTCGAGGAGGTAGAATGCAGCAAATGACACCCTCTTGTGATCTGGACTTCTGGAGTGCGGCGGACATGGACGTACTGCTTGCAGCGATTGAGCCATGGGAATGGATCGCCGATGCCGTTGAACTTGGGAAATCTGAGCTTGCGGGCGGTCGGCAGTAAATCGCCACTTTGGTCATCGTTGTTTTCGTCCCCCGCTCGGCGACGGTGCCGGCGCTCCTCTCCCTGGTGGTGCGGAGGTGGATCCACATAATCAGCGGCAGCCTAGGGAGGTTGCCGGCTAGGATTCTTGACGAGCACCTCCAACGTGGCTACCCTCTCCTCTAAGGGCTGGATCAGCTGCAGCTTCTCTTCAATCTTGTCAGCCCGCTCCGTCACCACTACTTCCAATTCCGCGACTTTTGCCTGGAGTGGTTGTAGCAGTTGCAACTTCTCTTCGATGGCGTCTAGACGCACCAACGCCGGATTGGGAACTCATCACAGCGGAAGAACCTAAGAGCTCTGATACCAAGTTGTCACCGGTCGGGGATTCCACATAATTAGAAGGAACTAGTCTTCTTAATTGATATGAAAAGTGGGTAAATGGTCGAGGGCCTGGACCTCGTCGTCGTGACGGCGCCGTTGTGGTGACGCGACGAGGAGGTAGGGGATATAGGGAGGCACAAAGCCTGAACTAAATACTTGACGACTAAACACCTAATTGGGTCCTATTTATATAGACACGGGACTAGCCCACTAATTGATCTAATCTACTAAATCCTAACAGAATAATCTAAACAGAATTAATCTGGGCTCCTTAACTAAATTGACTCAGTCTTAATCCACTACAGTACCAATGGTACTGTTCACAGGCGGGCCAGGCCCACTTCTGGGCCTATCCGTCCCCTAGCCAACCCATGCTTGTTGTTCCTTGTCCGTGACAATGGGAGGCTAAGGAACCCTGAGACCATTACCGGTTCTTACACAATAGGTAATTTATCCCCTATTCTTTAGGGATACCTTAACCTACTCGGTCAATATAACCATTACTCCCGCATATATAAGGTAAAGTCAAGAAGCCTCCAAGGACATAGCCAAACGAAGATCAAATCTTACAAACGCATCTTGAAGTCTAGATCCAATCTTTTAGACATCAAGCAATCAAGACTTGTAAATTGTAATCTGATTTAATAGCCTTCTCGAGACACATAAATCTCATCGACTAGTTCATGTGACACAAGAACAAGATGTAGGGTGTTACTCTCTTGAGGGCTAAACCAGTATAAATCTGAGTACCATCTCGACTGAGGTAGCCAAGTAAGATAAATGCACTTGCAAGTTGCAACTGATGCAAAAGTATAGTAATGGTAGTCATTTGTGCCACGGATGTTTGTCTCGTAAGATTATATGATAAATGTTTTAACAGCTTCCAATCCTTCCATGATGTGTAGTAATAGGCATGCCTTCATGTTTGTTACCGCATATTATGTACTACATAATACATACTACAATATTGTGTTTTTGTAAATGTGTTACTACACACAAAAAAATAGCCGTGTTGCAGCAATTTTGAGAACAATAATGCATCACCTCTACAAATAGGAGGTGGAGTGAAAAGACATGGGAAGTCAGCCAATGGATTTGACCATGGGGGTTGTGGTGCATTTACTTTTACTAGGGTAGGAAGCAGGTTTGGGCCCATGTGAGGGAGCCAGGGAGGTATGTTTGGGGCCTTCAAAATGAGGTGAGGATTAGAAATTAGAATGGCTCTTTTTTAAGCAGTTGTAGAATAGATTTTCTATAAAATAAAATATTGTTTTCTTGTCTAAAACCAGTGTGAAAACCTTGCACAACAAATTACTACACTAAAAGGGGCACTTGAGGCAAAAAAAATTGAAAAAAAATACCATAGAAACTTTTTTATGTATGGCCTTTATTTTCTTGTTTTTTCCTGTTCATTCATGCAAATCGCATAGTAATTGCCATTGGTTTCAAAAAATGCAAATTGCTACCTTAGTTTCAAAAAATGCAAATTGCTACCTTGGTTTCATTCATTTGTTTCTGGTACTATTCGCTTTCTTTTCCGTTTCCAGGTATCCGTGTTTGTGTTTGTGTTTGTTTCCGTTTCCGTTAAAAAAATATGGAAATGGGTATGATAGCACTCATTTCTGTATGTTTTCATCCCTATTCTTGAAACACGAATTACTAAACAAGGTAAGATATTTAGAAAAATAATAATAAACTATGTGTTTGATTCACCTGGAACCTAAAACACCACTTATTCTAATCACATCTGTATTTAACAGCATCAGCCCTTATTACTGGTGAGTGGTGAAGATCAGTTTGACAGCCAATGGTTTGACACTACTAAAACTAGATGTAACTTGCAAACTAGAAGGGCCATATTTTAACTTCACCATTGACCATTTAGAAGAACGTGGCCGTACAAACAAATTGGTGAGAGGCAAATTAGTGAAAAAGAAGGGAATTTAAAATATCTTCAAAATTTGAAGATTATCAAGGAAAATACAACCAACCTCAACATGCAGAGAAAGCTTGTCAATTTGATCGCTGTACTGTGGTAGAGCTTGCACCATTTTTTGCAAATCTCTATTAGATATCTCTCCCCCAGTTCTGGTATTGTAAACATGAAGCAATGAATATTAAGACAGTATCGTCAAGAATATTACAAACAATTCATAAGCATCCAAATAAATAGAGGAAATTATGAAAAATCTTCTCACAAACATTTCAAGTTTTCTTAAGAACTTAAGTCATCCATTGAAATATTTGTGTTTCAGGGTTTAACTCAGAAACTGTCTGGCTATTCACAGCTATGCACATCCTGTTGCACTTAACTTACGACTAATCTTTGTAGGTATATAATATATTAATCAGTAACTAGTCCAATAGAATTCAGACTTCAGCGCTTTTGGTTTCACTAGGTTAACGTGGTATATTGGTTGGTGTAAGATATGATTTCCCAAAATGAAAGTGCCAATTTTATAGGAATGTGCTTGGGGGAAGAACAAACATAAAATGGTATCAGAATAGCATGTGAGGGAATGAAAATGCTTTTATGCTTTTGGAGTGACAATTCAAATTTCTTGTAGCATAGAATAAAATGGGTTTTCAATTTTGGTCCAGCATAATTTGCAAAGACATGTCAAACTTATGTTGTGGTACATTTCAAATTTCCTTCATCTGCACAACCAACAGAACTATAGTAATGGTATTAAAAACAGTTGATGATTGTGATCCACAAGCGCTGTATCAAGAGTTCAAAACTAACTCTGGGTGTATATTTCAAATGATAATGTAAACTATATCAAGACATTTCAATTTCCAAGAATCACAATATTGGAATGTCAACATGTCTCATAAGAGCACACAGTTATTTTTGAGATGGGCTTAGTGTGTGTCAGGAGGCAACACCAAGAACTAATCATGCATGTCAATATCCATAAAATCAAATGTTACCACAAAGTATAATAGAAGCATCTTACACCCCACCCAACACTGGTATCCAACTGATGTTTCTTGCAAAACTAATAACAAGATGAGTATTTTGTCTCATAGAGAGTTGTCACAACTACTCCACTACTTGGTTGAAACAATGAACAGACCTTGCTTGCTGCAGTTGAGCAGCTTTATTCTTTGACACAAAATTGCTCATCTTGTCATGCAGTCTTTCACTTGCCTGAAATTATGATGGTTAATAAATAAGCTATCAAACACATGAACAGCAAAGAAAGATGCACTGAGTAATCTTACATCTGCTATGTGGGCATGCCGGAGCTCAACCCACACTGGATCGTGGTCCTCCAACAGGACATCCTTTTTTTCAGTTGATGAACCATTTTTACTTGGAACCTTTTCTTTCAGTCACATATAAGAATGGAATAACCATCAAAGGAATAACAGAAAAGAATCCTACATAAAAAATATCAACAAAGTTTGTTTCTCACCTCATGGACATACTTATTGCCATCCAAAGATAGAAGATCATGGCACATCGCGTCATATGTCCATTCATGAATAATTGGCGCAATCTACAGTGCCAAAGAAATGATGAAGCAGCAGAATAAACAGGACCATATTCAGTAAAGCACTAGGATAAATGTTGAACTCAGATATACAGGTATGTTTATCATGTACCTGGTCTACTGAACGATCAACTATAAGTAGCTCACACGTCTCTGTTTGTGGATAATCTGGTATCGATGTTTTATATTTCCCAAGGCAATTCCAAACAGCAGCAGCAAGCTTGGTGGGCACAACATCTCGTAGTGTAGTTGTTATAGAAGCATCAATTGTCTTGGCAACACGGTAGTGCACACGGGGGAATTCCTAATATTTGTTGAACAATACATAAAAAATATTGTGAGCTAATAGTTACTTTAGAATAACATGTAACCATCAAGCACTAAAAGGATTCATTGCAAATTAATGGAAAGCATATATTCACAGAAATAACTATCATAACAATGTAGTCACAACAACCCAATTTATGGACCCAGAATCAGCTGAGCATTGCAATATTCTATTATTGCTCTTTTACCTTCTTTTCCAGTACATGGATTATCACCAAGATACCAGCATCTTCACTAGGGATGCAAGATGATCAGGTCAAGGGCCAACCCACTGAGGCATCTATAGTACAGTATACAAAAGGTATACCACCAATTAATTGGTATGTGAACTATCAATTAAGTATGGGTCATTGGGCTAGCCCACTGGCATCCCTAAATTCTTCACTTCCATCTCCATCTGTCCATCATACATATAGCTACTTTAGTGCTGATGCATGTAGGCCAGATTAGGCTGAGCTAGAACCAATATTCAAGAAATTGTAACTCATAGTCAGTCAGCTGACTGGTGACTAGCGACTTTGCCAACCAGTCAGATGACTTCTCTAGTTGGCCAGTTGGTGTACCCAGTTTTAAAATGCTAAAAGGCAGAGCAAGCAAGCAGGACACATAACACTCAAACTCACGAGCACCTCAAGCAAGAGCACAAGCACCTCAAGGAAGGGTGAGGGCATTTCCATTGCAGTAATAACCGTGTTTCTTTTTTTAGAATGAAGACAAGAGCAATAACCATATTGCCCTGTCAAAGGTACAGGGATAGTGAAGCGGCTGAAGCATCGCTCCGCCGCAGCCGGAGCATGAAAACTTGCACACCATGGTACAAAATCTGCCAAGCATGACTTGGAGCCCCATCAAAGGTATGGGGACAGCAAAGCAGCTGAAACTTTGCTCGTCTGCAGCCAGAGCGCCAGGAGCGTGAAAACTTAAACACTATTTGTACATAAGCTGCCAAGCATGACTTGGCACACCGTCGAAGGCACAAGGACAGCAAAGCAGCCAAAGTGGTACAGGCCTAGACCTGTATCCATCACCATGTATGCAGCCGATGTGGTGTCTTTGATCATGTTATTGTAGTAGAACCACTTTGTCAACCAGTTGCGCTCCCACTTCAACATCGACATGAGGACCGGCCACAGATCAACGCTCTTCGGTCGGGTGACAAAGTTCACATTGCCGAAGACACTCTTCTTCGACCCCTTGAGCGTGATGGCCCTCTTAGGGTCCAGCATGGATGGAAGTGAATAGCTCCGCCTTGTGCTCGAAGTCGGCAGTCCCCGCCATCCACTCGAAGACCGCCATACGCATAGGGGTGGGGATGAGTTGTGCTAGCTCGAGCAAACCTAGGAGATCAGAGCATACCAAGAGGAGGCCAGCTTTGAAGTAGACGGCGAAGACCAAGATCTCATCGTCGTGAGGATTCAGTGTCTCAGCATCCTCGGGCGAGCATGCTTGCCTAATGTCAATGTGGCCATTGCATGTGAGCATCAGCAGTTTCACTTCAGTTATCTTAGTTTTCCTAAGGCGGGAACAAATCTGCCAAAGACCATGTGTTGTCTGTCTTCGGAGTACCCTTCTTCGACGAAATATTCTCTAGGTTGAGATGGTGAAGATTTCTAGCTTTGGTGTCCTCATCGGCAGAGCAGGATCACGTGGGAGCAAGCAGCACTAAGTGCAAGGGCAAGTGGTTGTCGGCATGGGGAGGGAAGACTGATCATGGCAGATATATATAACCGTTTGCTTCCTTGCTGCAGCTAATTAGGTGCAGAAACATGTCCACATGAAAGTTGAAGCGTCAAGACCCCGGCGACCCAGTGGGAAATGCTATTATTTACAAAGTCCGACAAATGGTTTCGGCCCGCTCCCACAACTAACAAATTCAATAAACATGTCCATGAAGGTTGCTGAAGACCCCCAACAGTGGTGATAACCATTAACAGTGGTGAAGTCCATTGATGACTGTGAGGGCAACACACATCGGAACGAGACTACAAGTGATCGTAAAAAGGACATTTGTAGTCTAGGCTAGCAAAGGCCAGATAAGATGGCCCAAATGGCCAGGCCTATTTGCGTGAATAGGCCCTTTAGGTAATGGCCCATAGGCCCATGAGGCTACGATGTACTAAAAAGACATATGTACCCCTGTAACTGTCTATGTGAATAAAGGATAGCAATGTAAAATATTAATCCATGTGGCAGCATTTTTCGTTGGTGTCCTCCAGCCCTTCGAACTGTCCCACTACCACCTTCAAGATCAACGGGTATGACTCCCTGAATAATTTAGATTTTCTGTGGCAGAACAGGATTTTCTCTGGCAAGAACTCTTGTACCCCACCAGTGCCTCTTCCTCCGTTTTGCCCTCCACAGGCTCCCGCACAAGGCTCCGTCCCGTGCCCCCTTCGAAACACGCAGTCGCCTCGCACGCCCCCCTCCGAAGATGCCACCATCCCCCTCCAAAACCACCAGCGGGGCGCGCAGCCCTCTTCGAAGACGCCGCCGTCCCGCCCAGGCCCCCTCCGTCGCCACCCCGTGGCCCCCTGTCATAGCCCATCGAGCCGCCACAGATGGCCGACGGCCTTCGGCAGAGAGGAGGTGCTTGGCTCCTTCAGCAAAGGTCGCGTGCGGCGGTGATGGAGGCTCGAGCGGGAGCCCAGAACGCAGCGCTCGCCCCCTCCATCCTCCGTCTCCCTGACTGCGCCCACCAGAACCTCGCGCGCCTCTCCGTCTCGACCACCGCTTCTCCAGCTGATGGGGCCATCCTAGGGACACCGACCGTCCTCGTTGTCGAGCGGCGCAGGCGCCTCGGCCGCCCCTCTTGCGACGACACAACAAACGTGGCCGAGTCCACGACGGATCCTCGAGGTGTCGCGTCTACCTAGCGGCAGCGATGGGGATAAGTGGCTGGGGGTTTTGCCTCGTTGTCGTCCGTGGAGTTGGGGAAGGAGCGAACGACGGGGTCAAGGGCACCGTTGTGGATCTTGAGGAAGGCGGCCTCATCAGGGGTTGTGGGGATGACGGCGCAGAGGGACTCCACCTGCGCCGGCATCTCCACGATTGATGTCGCCCTGTGGGCATCTACAGTGGCCTTCTCGAGGGCGGAGGCGGCTTGTGGCAGAGGGAGCTCGGCTAGGGTTTGGCCAATGGCAACCTTTCCCTCTCCTCCCCCTTGTGCTTTTGCCTCCACAACTAGAGACGGTGCGGCGAGGGCAACCTACTCCATGGCACGCTTGTCGACCATGAGGGTTGCATCGTTCGTGAAGGGTTCCATGAGGACCACCTCGCCATGCTGATCCGCAGCCTCCTTGATGAGGATGGGGCTGAGCACCTCCCGATCCTTCCTCTCTGCCTCTGCATGCGGCGACGGTGGCGATGGCGCGGAGAGGAAGCTTGTCACGCCGTAGGGGAAACTCGGCAGCGTGGAGGCCACCGAAGCCAAGCCCAAGTACGCCGAGATGTTGGCAATAGTCTGCTGCAAATTTGTGAGGGTTTGCATATCTTCTGCGGTTGGGGCGAACGTCGTCATGGCGTCGGATCTTTGGAACCTAGCTGCTCTGATACCAAATTGGTAGGAGCAGAGGAGGAATTGATTAATTCCTTCTACTTGATTTATTTCATAACCCTGAAGGGGTACTTATAGTCCTAACACAATCTAATCTGCTAACCTTATCTCTATCTTTAAAACAGAAATAATCTTAACTAACTAATCTTATCTTAAATAATTCAATCTAACCTACTAATCTACACATAACACAAATATCTACTGTTCTGTAGCACAACAACAAGCTCTGTTGGGGATAGAAACGACAATTAGATTGAAACCATATATACTTCACTCAGGGACTCCATGCAGCAATTAATGCTTGTGGGGCCTTATGAAACTACCTGAACATACCATGCATTGTAAGGGATTGTTACTATTGTTGTTACTAGATAATATGTCATTCTATAGATAAGGCAAAGTCATTTCTGTTTTGGGATATCCTCAAGTTAATCTTCCCTAAAAAAGGACACTACATACCTCCATTACATTATGAAACCAACAATCAATCTACAAAGTTGCTCCAAAAAACCTAAGAGCATCTCTAACAGAAATGAGAAGCCCTGCCAGTTCTAGTAGAGGGAAAGTGCCCTATATCCCACTGGTATTTGGACCCTACCCCAAGCCAAATATATAATAACACCAAGGTTGGATTCTCTGCATAATGCACAGCACAGACATATCATTCTTGCCACCTCCAGCCATAGGCGATTACATTGATACTGTAACTGAGAGAAATTTGTTGACCTATGCGAAAACATGGCCCCACATAGACCAGCAAATTTGGTGGGTCCACTTGTCACAATTTCATGGGACAGGCTAAAGGGCCAACCGCCCCCATGTATCCCTAACTTTACTCAACCATGAATCATCATAATTCATAAACATGGCAAAGCACTTTGTTTAGATCTAAAGCACTCGTTTAGACCTAAATCACTTTATTTTCTAGTGTCTATCATTAAAACAGGACAGGTTAACAGGAAACGCCCCAAAAAACATTCAACAGAAATTTTCACAAATAATAAATACATACATACCCTCATTGACGCAAATACCGTAGATATGCGAGTAGCCATTGTGTTCAAACAAGCATTGTATGTGCGTGAATCCAAGGTATTTTCACTAAAAAGTTCCTCCAATGCCCTTTCGTGATCAGTTATGAAACCCTGCATGCAATCACTATCAATATGTGATGCCACAGAAAAGGAATTGACATCAAATAGTTGGTTATTTAGATTACCATATGTGTCATTATGTCCTCCCAAAAAGAAACAAATATTGTATCAACATTCAAGTAGCAAGACAAAATTTGCACTAACTTGTGATGGATTATTTCACAAGTTATTTTCAAAAAATTATTGGAAAGGGTTAAAATTAGCAGGCAGTATTTCTAAAGTTGGATATTTACCATTGCAACTGTCAGCATCCAACCAATTTGACCATAATTGAATCTATGAATTTCTGAGAATCCTATCCATGTATTCAAGAAAGTATTTAAATTTGCATTAATCTTAGAGTGACCACCAGCAAATTAAACCATTATTGCCATAATCTAGACCTCTAGGGCATTTTGTATTTATGCCACTCCAAAGCTTGTAACTCTGAAAAATGACATCCAAAGAATGTAGGGGCACTGATGTCATCCCAAAGATGTGTCAAGTGGGGTATTCCCAATTTGCTCATGTCATTTGTTCATCAGGCCCACGGCCCACCTACCGGGTCTCTTTTGCTTCTTACCAAGCGGAGTGACCTCCTTCAAACAAAGAGGATCCAACTGATTTGCAAAAACAATAAATGTACTCCTAAATCATGAATTGTTTAGGGAGCTCCTGATTTAAGATAGACCATGACAAAAATGTTTCCAGTATGTTATACTCCATTCGTTTCTAAATGTTAGTCATTCTAGCATTTCCTAGATTCATCTATAGATCAATGAATCTAGACAGTAGACTGTCATGTGGGGCCGCACCTACAGCAGGCGTAGGCGGGCCCGGGATGTGCGCAGGGCGGCCGAACATGCAGACCGCGCGCAGGAGCCTGCAGCCAGGGCTGTTAGGGAAGGATAAGATTAGTACCTAATTCTAGTTGCTACAAATAAGGAGATTAGTCAAAGCGGTTGGTTTTTAGTTGCTACAAATAAGGAGATTAGTTGGGGCCTCTGGCTATATATATGATGTACCAGACATTGAGGAGATTAAGCAATTGAATATCAATCTACTTCCCTCTCCCTACTCTCCCAAGAAAACCTACGGCTGAGGGGCAAAACCTCGCCGGGGACAACGGACCGCGGCTACGAACTACGTAGCCTAGGTCCGGCTACCCAAGGGCCTGAGGCCCTTGACAACCTGGTATCACGATCCCGGCGATCCTCATCCGCGCGATCTGCCTCTCCACCGCCGCCAGCCACCAACACCATGGGTGACGACCTCAGGACAACCTTGGAGATGCTCGCGGCCAACATGCGGTCCCTGCAAACCGCCGTCGAGGCCAATGCAGCGGCGATCCAGGCCCTGGCTACCGACCACACGTCCTCCGCTTCCAACGGGCCTCGCCCGGGAACCGGCGAACACCACAGCGATCGGCCGCCACGGTTTCAAAAGATGGATTTTCCCCGTTACGACGGCAAGTCCGATCCCCTCATCTTCATCAATCGCTGCGAATCATACTTTCATCAGCAGCGCATCATGGAGGAGGAAAAGGTGTGGATGGCATCATACAACCTTGAAGATGGGGCGCAACTGTGGTACATGCAAGTCCAGAGGGACGAAGGGACCCCGCTGTGGCACCGGTTCAAAGAACTGCTCAACCTGCGCTACGGTCCGCCCCTGCGTGCCGCTCCCCTATACGAGCTCGCGGAATGCCGCCGCACTTCCACCGTCGCGGAGTACCAGGACCGTTTTCAGGCGCTCCTGGCTCGCGCCGGACCTCTCAACGAGGAGCAACGAGTGCAGCTGTTCACAGGAGGTCTTCAGCCACCACTCAGCTTCGACGTGCGGATCCTCAATCCGCAGTCCCTCGCGGCTGCCATGAGCCTGGCACGGCAACTAGAGCTGCGGGAACAGTACACCACGGCGCAACCCCGCCCAGCCGGCCGTGGCCTCCTGCCTGCTCCTACCTCACGTCCAGCGCCACCGGCACCGCCAGTACCCAAGGCCGACACATCTACGGTCACCGTGGAGGGCCGTCCGGTCAAGCGACTGACCCTGGCGGAACAAGAGGAGCGCCGCCGCCTCGGACTGTGCTACAACTGCGATGAGAAGTTTGGCCGGGGGCACAACCGCGTCTGTAAGCGGCTGTTCCTTCTGGACTGCGCCATGGAAGACGACGACGAAGAGGCAGTAGGGACTGAACTGGCCGAGGAGTCGCCTACCTTCTACCTGCATGCCATCGCTGGAGTCCGGTTCACCGACACTATGCAGATCAACGTAAACCTCGCCGGCAACCCCTTCATCGCGCTCCTGGACTCCGGGTCTACTCACAATTTCATCTCCGAGTCCGCGGCGCAGCGATCCGACCTGCCCATCCAACACCGGCCCCGCCTCACAGCTACGGTGGCAAATGGCGAGCGGGTGTCGTGCGTGGGGGTCATACATCAAGCGGCGGTCACTATTCACAACGACAGTTTCCACGACGATCTGTTTGTTATGCCTCTTGCAGGTTATGACATAGTTTTGGGCACCCAGTGGCTGGCAAAGCTGGGCCCTATCCTCTGGGATTTCGGCGGAAGGAGCATGACCTTCAAGTGGCGTGGCAAGTTCGTCTGTTGGCAGGGAGTGCCTAGTCCCACGGCGTCCTCCGTCCACACCATCTCGGCCACGCCAACTCTACTGGATGAACTGCTCGCCTCTTTCGCCGACATCTTCGCCGAACCTCACGGCCTACCGCCGCACCGCTCTCGGGATCATGGCATCACGCTACTCCCGGGCGCGCCACCGGTCGCGGTACGTCCCTACCGCTACCCGGCACGACACAAGGACGAGCTGGAGAGCCAGTGCGTCGCAATGCTGGAACAAGGGCTCATCCGGCCGAGTTCTTCGGCGTTCTCCTCGCCGGTCCTCCTCGTCAAGAAACCTGACGGATCATGGCGGTTCTGCGTCGACTACCGCGCCCTCAACGCCATCACCGTCAAAGACGCTTTTCCTATCCCGATCATCGACAAGCTGCTGGATGAGCTCCACGGCACCAAATTCTTCACCAAGCTCGATCTTCGCTCCGGCTATCATCAGGTCCGCATGCGCACCGACGACATCCCCAAGACGGCGTTCCGTACACATGACGGCCTGTACGAGTTCCTGGTCATGCCATTCGGCTTGTGCAACGCCCCGGCAACATTCCAGGCGCTGATGAACGACATACTACGACCTTTTTTACGTCGTTTCGTCTTGGTATTCTTTGACGACATTCTGATTTACAGTTCTTCGTGGGCTGATCACCTACGCCATCTGCGGGCTGTCTTCACAATACTACAGCAGCACCGGCTCTTCGTCAAACGCTCCAAATGCGCTTTCGGCGAACGTTCCATTGCCTACCTAGGACATGTCATCTCCGACGTGGGCGTCGCCATGGACTCCGCTAAGGTTCAAGCGGTCTGCGACTGGCCACAACCCCGTTCGGCTCGCGCGGTGCGGGGATTCCTAGGCCTTGTGGGCTACTACCGCAAATTTGTCCAGGACTACGGCTCCATTGCGGCTCCACTAACGACGCTGCTCAAGAAGGACGGGTTCTCATGGAACGACGAGGCGGTTGCAGCTTTTCAGGCCCTCAAAGCCGCGGTTACATCGGCACCGGTCTTGGCGCTACCGGATTTCGCACGGCCATTCATCGTCGAGTGCGACGCATCGACATACGGTTTCGGAGCAGTGCTGATCCAAGACAAACATCCCATCGCCTACTTCAGCCGGCCGGTGGCACCACGTCATCGCTCCCTCGCGGCATACGAGCGTGAGCTCATCGGCCTTGTGCACGCCATTCGACATTGGCGGCTGTATCTTTGGGGTCGGCGTTTCACGGTGCGGACAGACCACTACAGCCTTAAATTTCTGCTTGATCAGCGCCTCGCCACAATTCCGCAGCATCATTGGGTCGGCAAGCTCCTGGGCTTCGATTTCGCTGTAGAATACAAGCCCGGGGCCCTCAACACAGTGGCGGATGCCCTCTCCCGCCGCGACACAGAAGAGGAAGCCACAAGCGGCACGGTTCTGGCCGTCTCGGGACCGCGCTTCGACTTCATCACACGTCTTCACGACATTCAGGCCACCGAACCGGCGCTGGTCGTCCTCCATGAGGAGTTGGCAAGGGGGTCACGGTCTACACCATGGGCTCTCATCGACGGCTTGGTGACCTATGACGGGAGGCTGTACGTACCACCGGCTTCTCCACTCTTACAAGAGTTGTTGGCAGCGGTCCATGAGGACGGCCACGAAGGGGTACAACGCACCTTACACCGTCTCCGACGGGACTTTCACTTCCCCGACATGCGCTGCGTCGTTCAAGATTTTGTGCGCGCCTGCGCCACATGCCAAAGGTACAAATCGGAGCACCTACACCCGGTGGGACTTCTCCTTCCGCTCCCCGTTCCGACAGCTGTCTGGGCGGACATTGGCCTTGATTTCGTGGAGGCGCTACCACGAGTCCACGGCAAATCAGTCATCCTCACGGTGGTGGACCGCTTCAGCAAATATTGCCACTTCATCCCACTCGCCCATCCGTATTCCGCGGAATCCGTGGCACAGGCGTTCTTCACCGACATTGTACGTCTCCATGGGGTGCCGCAGTCCATGGTCTCCGATCGGGACCCCGTATTCACTTCAACATTCTGGAAGGAGCTGATGCGCCTTATGGGCACAAAGATGAACATGACATCGGCTTTTCATCCGCAGTCCGACGGCCAGACGGAAGCTGCTAACCGTGTTATCATCATGTACCTCCGCTGTTTTACAGGTGATCGTCCCCGCCAATGGCTCCACTGGTTACCATGGGCTGAGTACACATACAACACTGCCTACCAGTCGTCCCTCCGTGAGACACCCTTCCGGGTGGTCTATGGGCGGGACCCTCCGTCCATCCTGTCCTGTGAACCAGGAGACACTCGTGTGGCAGCAGTGGCCAAGACGATGGAAGAACGGGAAGAATTCTTGGCTGATGTACGGTTCAGGCTGGAGCAAGCACAAGCTGTCCAGAAGCACCACTACGACATAAATCACCGCCAGGTCTCCTACATAGTGGGCGACTGGGTACTGCTCCGCCTTCGACACCGCCCAGTTGCCTCTCTATCGCCGGCGATCAAGGGCAAGCTTCAACCACGGTTCTTCGGACCCTACCGCGTCAAAGAACTCATCAACGAAGTTGCTGTTCGTCTTGAGCTCCCTCCTCGCGCCAAGCTCCATGACGTCTTTCATGTTGGCCTATTGAAGAAATGGGTGGGCGAACCTCCAGCAGCTCCGCCTCCTCTGCCCAACATCCATCATGGTGCGGTGGATCCGGCACCAGAACAGGTGGTGCGCGCCCGCCTGGCTAGAGGCGTCCGTCAAGTGCTGGTCCACTGGAAGGGCCAGACCGCGGCCTCGGCAACATGGGAAGACCTGGACTCCTTCCGCGACAAGTACCCCGACTTTCAGCTCGAGGACGAGCTGGGTCTCGAGGGGGGAGAGATGTCATGTGGGGCCGCACCTACAGCAGGCGTAGGCGGGCCCGGGATGTGCGCAGGGCGGCCGAACATGCAGACCGCGCGCAGGAGCCTGCAGCCAGGGCTGTTAGGGAAGGATAAGATTAGTACCTAATTCTAGTTGCTACAAATAAGGAGGTTAGTCAAAGCGGTTGGTTTTTAGTTGCTACAAATAAGGAGATTAGTTGGGGCCTCTGGCTATATATATGATGTACCAGACATTGAGGAGATTAAGCAATTGAATATCAATCTACTTCCCTCTCCCTACTCTCCCAAGAAAACCTACGGCTGAGGGGCAAAACCTCGCCGGGGACAACGGACCGCGGCTACGAACTACGTAGCCTAGGTCCGGCTACCCAAGGGCCTGAGGCCCTTGACATAGACACATATCTATAGAATATAGATGAATCTTGGAAGTGCTAGAATGACTTACATTCAGAAATGGAGGTAGCATATTTTTACTTTTCATAATTTTGGGGGGAATTCAGAAAATATGCATTCAAATTCATGAGGTGCACTTATGACTTTCGTATAATGGTGGCTCATTTGATGTTGTTATTTCTATTTTCTTGTAAAATATTTTCTTCTTATTGAAATGATGTGCAGCTCTTTATATTAACATATATTTTTATAGAAAGATTATTTTTTAGAAATGTTCCGTGGCAGCTAAAAATTGAGTTAAGAGAGGTAGTAAAAAAACTCAACCAAGGGGAAAATACCATATAATTGGGGTCCAAGAGCAAGAAAGATTAAAATATAAGCAAAGTGGCAAAAATCAGCTCGCATGTCTTTGGAGCAGCATCAATGCCACTGCGTCCTTTACTCCTTTGGAGTGGCATTTTTCAGAGTGAAAAAAAAATCGAGCAATGTACACCCAAAGGCCCAATATGGGAATGGAAAACTCAAAAATATTTAGTTATTGTGGATCTTTTTACAATGTAGCATTGTTTTCAAGTAATATATTAGGTCAAAAGGTAAATATCAATGCTTTTGCAAGCTATCCTAGATTATTGATTGAATTACACCAAAAGTTTCCCCTTTATTTTATTAGCATGAGAATTTATCGATTTATAGAGAAAAACATCAGGCCTCAATCCAACCTCTAGATGTGCCAATCATGTATGAATGAAATGAAATAGTTCCTCTAAAAAATTGCATTAAATTATTTATGGTTCAACATACTGTAGTTGAAACTCTGAGCTATTCAAGGGAGAAAAGGAACAAATGTGCCATGATACCTGGGAATCAATAGCAAAATACTCCAAATTCATCTGGAAAAGCAACAAGAAAAAAGTGAATTAAGTAGCTAGCATAATAGTCTCTTATCTTTAAAATATTCCAAAACAATAAGAGAATAACATAATCAGAGTTAACCTCACTAAGTGCACCAATACGAGGTAATACACTGGAATCTTTTTTTATTTGAGCAACTAACTCTTTCTGTATGGGAGAACTGAAAAACACATATGCCCTACAACATGACCAACAGTCCATTAGTAAATAAAACAGTAGAGGGATTATACTAAGAGAAGAAGCAAGTAGCATTTTATGTTAATTAAGACATACTTCTTGTATAATGGATTTCTTCCAGACATGTCAGACAGGAACATCTCAATACTGCAACATTGATGGTCAGGGAATCAAATATGGGACAATGCATGAAAATACTGCAAGTCAAACTACAAACACTACTATATCAAAGCACAAGTCTAATAGCACAGCTGGACAGCTGGTAGTCATAGCCTCATAGGAATTGAATTTTAAAAAAAATGGAAGATAGAACAAACATCGCTATCAAATAGGTTACAAGAATAGTTACAGCAGTTGGTTCCATATATAAGTATGGGAAACACATCATCTGAAGCTTTAGCAATTAGCAAACACAGAAAGCAGAAAACTATCCATTAAATATATTATATATTTTTTATAAAATGGTAAGAATGGTTATTCTCATGTAACAAGTGCATGAAAAAACGTAACTGTGATACTAAGAAAACCTTAACTGTATAGATAGAAATTTACTTTTCTTTAGTCGGTTGAATGAAATATATGGCATCTAATGAAGGCAATGGTTGCCTCCGTTTGTATAAATCTTCAACCACTGCAAAAGAACAAGCATATGTGAGACTTTATTCCAGATGGTGTATCCAGTGGAAGATTGTAAAGGCATAACAAATGTTTCAACAAACTGAGGGATCCAAATGTTAAAGGGTGCATGCTAAAAATATATAAAATGCCATGTACAGATCAGGATAAATATTGAAACACAAGTACATAAGTACACTAGAAGCGTATTTGGGGCAGTTGGAAGAGAAGATACTGTGACAACAATGACTTGGTGGTACTTTCATAGCACAAGTGTTGTCTAAAGGAAACACTGTAGAATATTTTTAAAAAAACTTCAAAACAAATTAGGATACATCTTTATGCCAAAGGAACTATTTTAGGTTAAGAGAATGAAAGAGTGGCTTCATCCAGTACATGTAAGGTTGATCAGTCTGAGGTGGCATTAATATTTTCAACTCCGTAGACCAGAGGAGCCTTAACCTCAAGAGAAAGGTTTCGATCGGTCATGAGAAAGCCTTAGTGCCTTACTATCCAATTATTCCAATAGCAGATCAGGGAATTGGGAAATATACAGTGGCATAAAGGGAATATTCTAAAAATGAGTGATAATAATGTATCTAGAGAGGATTTTCTAGGTGTACTTAGTTTGCAATCAGTTGGGACAGTTTTCAAACAAAAATTGAATAAGTGGCACGTTTCATATCAAATATCTCCTTTGAATTTCACGATAATATGCCATGTCATTTGGGGTAACAGAAAAGGTTGGGGACAATATCAATCCTGCTTATATGTTTCGTGTGCCCCATGTTTGGAGTTTGTCTCTGAAAATTAGCAGGTGTGCACAAATGAGCATGTGCTACTTCCATCGATCATTTAGGATATTTTTGATACATTTGAAATATTATATCCTTAAATGAATGTAGTTACGCTACTTGTTAAGAAGTCACAAACCAACAAATGTTTTCCCTTGCAAATATATTAATAAAACAAATTAGCAGCAAGAAGAACAACTACTTACATGAAACCCCTTCTTCTGTAATATCAGCCATCTTACATGAGTATGACATTATCTTGACAGTTAGTTTATCCATAATAAGAACCTAGAAGAGGTCATAACAACTTATGATAAGATGAGCACAATAATGTATGGCAATTTATTAGAAAATGGGCAAAAATCATATCATAAAACTATAGATGTTTTCAAATCAAGATATATCCAGACTCAGAAAATTCTTAGAAAGCTAAATATAGCCAATTTATGAACATATCTAATATGATCATTAAATGCACCATGTGAATAATAGTTTCAGTGTGTCCATGGGTATCTGGACCTCATTCCACATGTCAATCAAATGTGTTTTCCATACTTCAACATAAATATGGGGGACACAATACTATAATAGTATAACAACTTTATAAGTATAATACAAATTAATATATAAGCATAATATGAGTACAATCTGGTAAACATTTCCACATGTTCCCTGTTACTGGACTTTCTAGAAATCCCTCTATATTATCTGTTTTCATAGCAAAATAAGTTGAATCAGCAAATGGTTGATTGGTTGTAACTTGTTATTTGCCCAATGTAAGAAAACAAATTTAGATCATTAAATGTTATATTTTTCTAAGAGTATGTTGCACCATAGATAAAACAATCTGTGAGGTCAGTGCAAATAAGTCATGGAACTTGAGGAATTGCTCATTGACACCAATAAATTTGTTTGGCTGGTACACAAAGGTCAATTGCAACCCCTGATGGCATTTTATATGCAAATGTGCTGCCAGATAGGACCAAAACGTAACAAATATTTGATGTTTGCTACGTACGATGACAAAACATAGTGTAATTTTCATCGCAATGGCACAAAAATTATTAATTTAATCATACAGGCAACACAAATTGCTAACCCTTGTATTGCTAACCTCTGTTTCCTTTTTTCCTTTTATCTATGTTCCTCATCGACTATTACCATCACCATGCCACCAACCCATCTGAGAATTCTTATAAAATAAGATCCTAACCCTAATCGCAATTGTATTCCAAATTACACTCAATTAAGCCATAACAACAACATCATAGAGCACAACATGGCGACAAACATTTGCAGGCAATGCAAAAATTATTGAAATTGATTTTTTCCACCTAGCATAGCAACTATATATAAATAGTATAAAGTAAACAAAAGTAAAATGCCACTGCCCGAAATTGTCAAAACAAAACATCACGGATGAAATATTTGCAAATTTGCTACATATATACAGAAGGTGGTGTATCAGAAAAAAAACGCATGCCAAAGATTGTGTCCTATGGAAAAGTATACCTTCCACGTTGATTTTGAATGCTTCCTGGTTGATCTGAGCATTTCAAATAATAAACCTGCATGGTCACAGAACAAGTAAATAAATGTAAAGTTAAATGGAGGTACCATTTATATGAAAATAAATATGCTTGTGTAAAACACAGACAGAACAAAATCCCATTGAATGACTATGAAAAAAACACATAGAAATGTGCAACTTGGTTGAAATTGTGATGATGCAGAAATATAAGACATGAAACTTGCCACAGCGAAATTTCCATAGTCGATTAGTTTCACATAAGTCAACAACACAACAAAAAGATAATACCAATAAAACCTAGCACTGCATAGTCGCATAGAACAGAATAATAAACAGATGAAAATAAAAAGGTAAGCTTCTATCAATGGTGTACATAAGTTTTGCTCACGAGTCATGAGTCAAACAACACCACTAAAATCTAAATCCATGTAACTAAAATTAACAAAACTACAACAAAAGTGTGAGTAACTGAGTCGGAAACGCCGTAGGAAAAGAAATACCAAAATGTAGATTACACTAGGCAACTATGACTCACCATTTCGTAGTAAATTTTGACCCCATTAGGCCATTACCTGGGCTAATCAGGAATGGTTTGACTACCACTAAAGAAAAGTAAGAATGAAACAATTCACTTGCCTCGCATACTCTATGAGATAACTTCCGTACATCAATGAATAACGCATTCAACAATAAAAACAAGGAAACCAAGAGCACAATGAAGCCATTGTTGCGGCTAATCTAACAGACTCGTCGAACCAGTCACTAGTAGTTCGACGGCAATGCAGCATCCAAGCATCTCAAGTAAAAGCCAAAACCATATAGGATTTTCTACTCCGATAAGAGCTCTAAGCCAACAAATTCGCACATCCACGGGGATTTTTCCCATCTCCGCGAGCAATTCTGCCAGATCCATCCCCAACCGCAGCAGGAAGCAAGCAAGCAAATCCGGACAGAAGGGGGAGGGAGAAGAAGAGAGTA